>CM027867.1:4709434-5226934 GCA_016097605.1 Eucalyptus guilfoylei
CATTCGTTTTGGGGTTCGATTTAGTGTCGAATCCGGTTTTTGGGGAATCGGTAATTCACAACATTGGTATCGAGCCATCTTTCATGTTTTCCGATCCCTTTTTCATGTTTGTGAATGATTTTTGATTGAATTTTCGTGAAAAATCGGCCAACACCGATCGGGGATGGAAAAATCCCGACACCCGAGCATTGTTCATCCGTTTTTCGATTTTCTGTAAGTCGAAATCAGTTTCGATAGCGTAGGGTCGAAGGGCTCGTCGATACGAGAAAATCGAGTGGCGGATCGTTCCGGAGGCCGTTGGACGTGCCGCCACGCGGCCGGAGACGCGGGTTGCACGCAGATTCGGTCCCTCGCAGCGCGTGCCTCGCACGTGCCGTTTCGGCCCAGTGCGTGCCGCGCACGCGCCAGTGACGTCTACGTGGCGTTAGCCCGCATGCTGGCGGCACACGCCCGTCGGTTTGTCCGGCCGGCTGATCGATCCGACCGGCCCGTTTGGTCCGGCCGATCCATTGCCCGACCGTCCGTCGACCGGCGACTCGGCCCGGTGACCGTTGACGGCCGTTGACGACCGTTGACCATTGACTATGACCGTTGACCAGAAAAAAGGAGGAAATGGAGGAGCAAAGAATGTATTTCTTTGGCCAAGTAATTATATGTGAATTATATGTAATCCCCGATTTATTCTGCATTTGTTGCGGGAACAATGCCTCCCCTTAGGTTGCGCACACCTATTCGCCCAATTACCGATGATCAAAAGGAAAGGCTTTCTAGCTTGATAGGCGAGCTAACGATTATCGATGGGAGAGTGGCAACTTAATTGATCACGTTCTTGAAGTCAACGGGAAAATTCAAAAGGTCATATGGAATGGTCGTCCCATGCCATAGTCTGAGATAGTGCGATTTTTCATGAACACGCTTCCACAAGAATGGCAAGGAGTGTTGAATCGCTTATGGGAAGTCAACGAGAGATGCTTCGTATAAAAAAATTGTGATGGTTTTTATATGATGATTATTACTGGATTGTTACAAGGGAAAAGATCAAGAAATTGAACAAAAAATGATCTTTCCCGAGTTCATATGTTGACTTGGTGTTAGATGTTTTTGATTGGGTCTTTATTTAATATGCTTTATGGACATATTATGTAAATGTTTTCTACCTAGTTGTTGTTGGTGTAGCAATTGATATGTTGGTTGTATTATGTGAAAGCATTATTATTCTATCATTATTGGATATCAAATATTATTTGCTTCATTAATTGTTAGCTGTTGTGAGTAGTTCATAGAAGTTTTTGTAGCTTCAAATAATTTATTTTGCATAAAAGATTATATTAATAATGATTCCAAGTTAGGATTTTTGGATGATGATTGGAAACATAATGACCTTTTGATTCGAAACCTTACTTGAAATTATGTATTAATATGATGGTTTTGTGCAAAATAGATACATAAATGATAGGCATTAATAATTCGTGCATATATGTCTGATATGTTCAGATCAATGGCTTCAGCCACAAAGAGCATAGTCGCTGAGCTAAATAAAGGTGAGAAGCTCAATGGCGATAACTATGAAATATGGCACATGAAAATTCAATATGTCTGGAAGAAAGAAGACCTGGAAGCTCTTAACGACCATGGTAGAACACGAAGAAGGAAACATTGCCGAGCATAAGAGAGATAAGGATGCTTTTGCTGCATGGAAAAGAAAGAACTCTGCTCGCATTACGTTGCTGAGTAGCATGGAAAATGACGTCATGCGAGAGTTTAGGCGTTTTGAGAATGCCAAGGAAATGTGGGAAGCGTTGGCGGCAAGATTTGGTCATACTTCGGTGACCGAGGCCGAGCAGCTCACATTAGGTTTGATTCTTATAAGAAGCCTCATGGTCGGACCATGAAGCAACATCTTAGAAAGATGTCAAACATGATTAATGAGCTGAAAGATGCTGGTCATGTCCCGGCGAGGGCAGCAAGTGTAGGCGGTGATTCGTTCCTTGCCTCGAGTTGGGAGCATATGAAGGTGCACCTGACCCATAATGAGAATATCAAAACTTTTGAGGATGCAATGCGTTATCTTGAGCTGGAAGAGGGCACCTCTTGGCGGCTAAGCTAGAAGCTGAAATTTATCATGCTGGTTCCGGCTCACATGGAGCTCGAAGCTCAAGCGCAAACGTCCTAACTGGTTCAATAATAGGAAAGGCAAGGGAGCAAGTTCTTCGGGGAAGAAACCTAAGCTTGATCAACATGAAAGAGGAAAGTGTCCTCGAATGAAGAAGTCGACAAGGGTGAAATGTTACAATTGTGACAAGAAGGGTCACTATGCTCGCGATGTCGCGAGCCAAAGAATGTATACACCCCTTGTACTTTTAAGAACTTTGCTTATGTGTCAAATTCTGTATTTTTAACTGAGTCTAATCCTTTGTGGAGTATAGATTCAGGAGCGACAGAACCATGTAGCGAAGGATAGATGATCCTTCGTGGAATTCGGCAGTACCAAGCGGAACTAAGTGGATCTATGTGGAAAACAACTCTAGAGCTGAAGTAAAAGGAATTGGCACTGCCAATTGAACATGCGTGGTGGGCGCACTTTGTTCCTACATGATGTATTGTATGCTCCGAGATTCGTCGGATTTAGTGTCTTTTAGTGTTGGTCAAGTTAGGTTTTAATATGAACTTCCATAATAGAGGTGTGGATTTGTATTTGGATACAAATTACTATGGTTGTGGTTATTTTCTAGATGGTTTCATTGTATTAGATATTGACTATGTTAATGCAAATGTTTGTTATTCCCTTCTCACGTCTCCTAATTCATATGATAATGATGTGAATGTGTGGCATGCTAGACTTGGTCATATTGGCCAACAACGTATGAATAGACTAGCCAAAGGGGGCTTGTTAGGCAATATTGAAAAAGTCGATTTGCCCATATGTGAGCATTGCCTAGTAGGAAAACGACAAGAAAACCATTTGAAAAAGGTAAAAGAGCTGAATTTACTTTGCAATTAATCCATTCGACATACGTGGTCCGATGAATGTGAGAGGAAGGTATGGGGCTATTTATTTCATCACATTTATAGATGATTATACTCGATTCGGATATGTCTATTTGATTTCTCATAAATCTAAAGCATTGAGTTGTTTCAAAAGGTTTATGAACTTGGTAGAAAATCAATTAGACAAGAAAATAAAAGCATTGAGATCCGATCGAGGTCGAGAATATTTGTCTCGATGAGTTCAGAAAATTATGTGATGAAAAAGGAATAGAAAGATAGTTGTCTATTCCATATACTCCTCAACAAAATGATGTTGTGGAGAGAAGAAACAGAACCCTATTGGAAATGGTTAGATCCATGATGGCGCATGCTAACTTACCTATCACTTTTTGGAGTGATGCGTTGTTAATGTTGCCTATATACTTAACGAGTGCCTTCCAAATCAGTTACTTCTACTCCATATGAGTTATGGACATGCAGAAAATCAGACTTAATTTTTCTTAAACCATGGGGTTGTGCTGCCTATACTCATGAGCCCTCTCACAAGTTTGGGAAATTGGGTCCTAGAGGAAAGAAGAGTATTTTCATAAGATACTCTGAACACTCGAAAGGGTATGTGTTCATAGGTGAGTAGGAAAGTGGAAGTATAACTAAATTCGAATCGCGGGATGTCACATTCTTAGAGAATGAATTTCCTAAGAAGGGTGAAATAGGTGAGATTACTCTATTTGAAACCTTGGATAAAGATAATGAACTTAGTGGAGTTCGTCCAAGTGGGAGTAGCATGAGAAGTGATGGATTTAATTCAACTTACTCTCAATTACAACCACATGATGAGATGATATCGTCATTATCTAATCCAGTGGGAGCATGATGGGGAATGATGTGCAAAGTGTACAATCTCCCATACGGTGAACAAGTTGTAAAAGTATTCCCCGTCGACGTTTTGACATTGAAGGGGAAACTTTTATGGTTGCTCCACAAGATGAAGATGAGCCAAGAAATGTTAATGAGGCTCTAAATTGCCCTAGTAAGGAAAAATGGATGCATGCAATGGAAGAGGAAATTGAGTCAATGAAGTCAAACCAAGTTTGGGAACTGGTTGATCTTCCGAAGGGAGACGGAGCCATTGGGAACAAGTGGGTTCTCAAAATAAAGCGTAAAGCGATGGCTCGATAGAAAGGCATAAAGCTCGCCTTGCGAAGTGGTATAATCAACGAGAAGGAATTGATTATGAAGAAACATTTTTTCTGTAGTGAGATTTACCTCGATTCGCATTATTCGGCAATAGTGGCAAGTATGGATCTTGAGTTACATCAAATGGATGTAAAGACTGCTTTCCTCAATGGAGAATTAGAGGAAGAAATATATATAGAACAACCTGCTGGTTTCATTATGGAAGGCCAAGAAGGAAAGGTATGTCGACTTTTGATATCGATATATGGCCTTAAACGATCGTCAAGACAATGGTATATATGTTTTCATAATGCCATAATGGCATATGATTTTACGATGATTGATGAGGATCATTGTATATATATCAAAAGATCCAAAGATCAATTTGTGATCATATCATTATATGTTGATGATATACTAATAGCGGAAGCAATAAGGAGTTTGTTCATATCGTCAAGAGTTGATTATCCTCCAACTTTGAGATGAAAGATATGGGTGAGGCTGCATACATTCTTGGAGTTAAGATTTCAAGAGATCTTTCGAAGAGATCATTATCTCTTTCGCAAGAAACATATATAAATAAGGTTCTTGAATGATTTCGTATGCAAGATTGTAAACCCATAGATACTTCTATTGCAAAAGGTGAAGGGTTGAGCCATAGACTATGTCCAAGGACTCCACAAGAGAAGGAACAAATGAAACATGTTCCTTATGCTAGTGCCGTTGGGAGCTTGATGTACGCTATGATGTGTACAAAACACGACATATGCTTTGCGGTTGGAATGGTGAGTAGATACCAATCCAATCCAGGTCAAGCACATTGGAAAGCCGTTAAAAGAATACGAGGTATCCGAGGGAGCTGCGATTACAAGCTAAATTACCAAGGAAAGGATCTACGACTTGAAGGCTATTCGGATCTGATTGGGGAGGAGATTTAGATGAAAGGAAATCTACCTCTGGATTTGCTTTCTTTGAACAATGGCGCCATATCATAAAGCGTAAGAAGCAAACGTGTATAGCCTTGTCCACAATGGAAGCGAGTTCGTGACATTATCGCGCGGTACAAGAAGGAGTTTGGCTTAAGAGATTTTTGGATCATTTAGGTGTTATTGAGAAAGCTGCAAATCCATTATTGGTTAACGTGATAGCCAACGGCTATAGCGTACATCAAAGATCCAAAATATCATGGCAAGACCAAACATATAGATACCAAGTATAATTTTGTCAAGGATTTGGTTGCACGAAAATATGTGAACTTACAGTATATATCTACGCAGAATGGTAGCAAATCTATGACAAAGCCAATACCTAGAAATGTGTTTGTGATCATGTAAAATCTTTAGATTGCGTAGAGTCGATGTGCGGATATTGTAATTTCCACAGGGTTATTCACATTTATAAACTTGTGTTTTTCATTATTAATGCCTATGAATCTTTGTTTGGCGTTTATGCATCTTAATGCTTAGTGTATTATATAAAGTTGAGAAAGTATGTCGGACAGGATAAAAGATTAGCCCACACTCACCTGCTGGTATCTCGCCTCTATTTCTTTGTGTGATAAATAGAGATGAGACGGTTTTAAGCTTATTATCTAGGTGATAATGAAGAAACTCAAAGCAATATTTTCTTATAACTAAGTGTTAAGATGAGGACATGACATTGACTATATACGAAAGTAAAATAACCACATATTTTACTTTATGCGTCTATGATGCCGGATGTGAGTTGATGGGATTCGTGGAATGGCAGATATGTGAACTCAAGTTAGACATTAGGTATGTCGAACGCTATCATCTATACGGTATTGGAGATATAGACATACGCTCCATGGAAAATGAGTTAATACCGTGTACGTATTTCATACTACGTATGCATGAGACGACCAATTAGGTGGCAAAAGTTTGATCTCAACTTTTATGCCGTGTGAGACTCTTTGAGGAAAAGAGTTCACTCAATTTAAAGCTCCCCATGACTTTTACTTATTCTCAAGATTTCTATTTAGTGTTTGCTATCTTAGGATGTTGCCAATGGTCATGAGTTGATTCGATCTAATGGGACATTTCTAGAAAAGCAAGCTGAACTGAAATTGAGAGTTTGAAGGAAAGAGGAAGATCGAATTTGGAGAATCACATATTAGTTTTGTGTTCGGTCGACCAATTATGATTGTCTTTGGGATAATCATAATTGTGAATCTAATATATCGCGTTTAAAAAGAGATCAAAAGAGAGATATAGATTTGATCGACTCGATCTAGGGTGCGCATACTAAATCTACTCAGAGTGTGATGCCCATTATGAGCTGTTATATATTCCTAACAGATGTATGTCTTGAGCTCTCAAAAAGATCTTTGATTAACGGATTATTCAACGGTATGGATGTTGAAGAGAGGTAAAGAAGATCCGTTTCCGCCCACTATGTGCGAAGTGGAAGATGATGGTTTTATTTATTAATTAATGTGATGGGCCTAAGTTGGCCGTCCGCCCATGTTAGACTTCAAAAACTGGCCCACAAAATTAGGGCCCATGGATGGAGGGATATGTTGAAGGGTTATAACTTTTGGGGGAACGTCTTTTACTGAAGGACACGTCCTTCGGGAGACACGTCGCTTTGAGACGTATTTAAGGGAGAAAGAAAAAGAGCAACGTACTTTTCAACGGTACGCCGCCTTCCCTCTCCAAGAAGCGTAAGACGCTCTCTCTCCCCCTTGAGACAACGTAAAAGACAGAAAAGAAGAAAATATCGTTCTTTTCTCCCCTAGCAACTGCGCCCATTGGTAAATCGGGGATCAAATTCTTCCTCAATTCAACGTTGGTGTTTAATCGCGTAGATAATAAGGTATGCTCAATTCTGTAGGTGTGTCTTTGATCGGTGATACATGTTTGTTTTTGGGCTCGTCTTCACTTATTCGTTTTAGGGGTTCGATTTAGTGTCAAATCCGGTTTAGAAGTCAATAATTCCCAACAGAAAATACATAGGTAAACAAATAACTACAAATTTACGTCGAACAAAATTGTACATACCAAAAAGCGGTGCCAGAATGTAATCAATGACGAGTTTAGAAATACAACTACTTCCACAAAAACACATGTACGCTATTTGGAGAGAAAAGGCAAGACATATGTATAAGACTTTCATAATTAGACTCCTATTTAGCAATAAATTGGAACTTTTCAAACTATACAATATAGACATGTAGAATCATGTTTAGTATTTATAGTTTTTTAAAAACAATCTTTTGAAAGTTTTAAATTTTGAAAGAAAAGTTAGACGTAAGAAAAAATTATCTTATATACCACTTGATATCACAAGTTCTGTATGTACGTCAATTAAAGTGTTTGCTGCACGTGGATCATTTCTTTCCTTTACTTAAAACTAAATTTCCTATTATTGTTGTATTTGAATAATATATGGCAAGTGCATAATTTATTTATTTTCTAAAAACCAGTGAAGAAAGTGGTCCGGTTTCCATGATTTTATTTTCCGGTTTCCATGAAATTTGAGTGGTCAAGAATGCTCCATTATTGGGAAGAAAATGACTGTTAGCATATCAAATTCCATTAATTATTATTCTAAGAATGAAATTCCAATTTCTAACCCGGAGAGCCTCTCCTGTTTCTGCCCGTCCATTCGACATTGACTGTCATTAAACATTTGATAAACATTAGTAAAAACACAAAGTGGAAGAAAACAACATAGGTTGAACCTGGAACGTGTAGTATGTGCCACCTGAACTTTGGGATCAATGGAAGAAAACATGGCTGGTCACTATCAAAGAAAACCGACAGGTAAAGCAAAAGAAGGCACTGGGGAAACCAGACGATTTAAACACTTAAAAGAGACTTAAAAAAAAAAAGACATGGACATTGGATAAGCAATAAAAAGAAAAGGAATTAAGAAAAAAAAAAGGGAATATATTTTCATGTCTTGGCATAGTTAGCTGAGGTGTTAGCGGATTTTCAACTTAAGAATTTGATCTACATATTCTAATTTCACCAATTGCATATAAATTATTTTGAATTTGAATGATTCACGAGTTTCAAAAGTATTTATAAGTCTTGTATGGTCGAGATTTAGCCCTCGTGTCATGGATTTTTTATCCAAAGAATATGAAAGAATAAAGGAAAAGAAAGTGGTGGGAATGGGGGGGGAGCGGGTAATGTTAACGTAGGGGAGAGGCAAGTCTCGTCAAAAGATTAAGATGTGAACCCTAAAAAGGAGTTCCCACTATACAGAAGCATATTTCTTTTTCCCTTTTCCGTGGGCCAAAAAGCACCACCCTCCTTTAAACCTTATTTTACAGCTCCATGAAAGAGGCTTTCGGCCAGTCGTGGAGTTGGTGGTGGGAGCCTTGTGAAGGTTCAAACCTCTTTTCCTCTCTCTGTTTCAAAGATAAAATAGTAATAGAATATAGTCTTGAAAAGAAGGCCTGAGAAAATGTTATAATTGTTTTTGAATAGACAGGTGAAACCTTCAAGGCGTACAAATCGTCGCAAACTTACTTATCAATTCAAGATAATCAAGTGCATGCATTGCTAGTGAATGGAAAAAGAACTCCATAAATGAATTAACTTCTCTATCGGGTCTTTGGCTGAATTGGTGGGTAACTGCATGTTCTCTCATCAACCATGACATGATGACACCAAGAATCGATAGGATCCTTTTAGAGAACTTTTTCTCCTCTGAGGACGTATCAAGCAACAATTTTTTTAAAAGAGTTGCAAACGCACTGTTTCTAGAGTTTCAGCACGAAAATGTACGTGTGAGGTAATCGAATTAAGGAAATGTTTCGACAATATCTATCTTACGTCTGAACAGGAGCTTGGCCGGCACTACTCCTCTTTTTGACATTTTTCTATGATCTATATGATAGAATTGGGCATGCAGTTTTGTGTTCATGAGTGTCAGTTTCTAACATAGGAGAAAAACATGATTCAAATTCACCATTTAGCTGATCAATAAACTTACAGAAAGGATCCAATGCCATTTCTTTTTCTTTCCCCATTTCTCTCTTGATCAATAAGCTGATCAAGGGTTTATTCGTGTATATCTTCACAATCGGCACAAGTTGTGTGGTTGCACGAAATATTCTAATTTTTAGAAAATGTCTACATACCATCATAATAAAAAGAAATGCCCCTATACTTTGTAAGCAGAAGAAAAATAATAATAATAATAATAATAATAATAATAATGAAAAGGGGAGAAGACCAATTCGTCTGGCCACTACCAAAATTCTTTGAATGCCAGTAATGGCTAAACACCTTTCGATGAGATTCCCCAGGCATAAACCCAACTCACTTGCCGTCCTAAGATTCTACGACCCCTCCAACCTTTGATTGAGACCTCCTTCTTACTTTCAAACCACTGAATTTCAATTTTTCAATTAGAATAAAATCTTCCCCTTAATTTAGTCTTACTACCTACTGCCTGATATCAGCTTGAAAACACAAAAAGCCAACCCCATATAAAAATTCCAAAAAGAACTTGAGAAAGAATTTCTCCACCTACCATTTCATGAGGAAAAGGTGTAGTCAATTTATAAACACGCGCATTTGAACATGTCGCACTCATCAAGACCATTTCACAATTTGAAAATTCAATAGATGCTTCATGAGCCTTTCCTTATGCCATTTGAAGGAGGCTATATGGGTGTCTTCTATAGATATAAGGAGTGTCCTTCTCACATTGCAATTATTACGAATATTCAACTTCTTTCTACCTAGAAGAGCTAGTGACTTTGATTGAGCAATCTAATATATATATATGGGCCATAAATTAACAAAGTGTCAATCAAACAGGCCATGTCTGACTGCCGTATCAGTTAATTCGACCTAGTTATAAGTAATGACATTGACTTTAATTTTTTTGAAGAATATTTAGGAGGCATCACCCTTCCCATATGTTCACAATTCGGCATCTCTGATAACTAAAGTGTCTTAAGTCTACAAAACCGAACTAACTAAAATATGTCTATCATGCATCAATTAACGCAACCTCAACAACAAAATAAGAAAATATATCACCATAATTTGCCTCCAAGATGAATGATCCAAAACCAGTTTTATCTTTCCACAGAATAAAATATTATCACAAATATGACAAGACTAATCAATGAAAATTGATCACTCCATTGATTCTATCCAAAAACAAGCAGATATTCCCCCCTACTCTCTAACCCCTCCCCATGCCAAGAAAGCCACAAATCTCCACATATTCCTTGCACTTGCACGTGCCAAAAGCAAAAAAAAAAAAACATCACACGTGTGAAACACTCCCCCTGGCTGTTTTTTTGTTCACGAGAGAGCTTCATCATCCTCAAGCCCTCCATGCACTAGCCCAAACCACCGGCTGGTCCTTCCACGTCAAGAATATTCCGGCGTCAGAGCACGGCGTCATCGACCACCCTTCCTTGTACCTCCTCAACAAGGCACGCACGTCGTCGCATACCTCGTCGCTGAACAAACAAGGATTAAACCCGCCTCCTAGTAGGCGCCTCGACCACCGGCTTGCTGGCTCCGCCTCTCCACCGAGTGGTGTGGTGGGCATGCCACCAGGTCCATGACCGCTCGCCCAGCCCCTCGCTCGAGCATCAAGCGCTCGTTGCTCGTTCTAGGGAAGCTCTCGTCCAACGACTCGAAGTAAACCTAAAATATCTCAGGCTTTCTTGGAAACCCTGACAAATTCGATCCCATCCACGCCCACGTCGAGGTCGGCTTCCTCCTCAACAACCGTGATTATCCTCGGTTGCAACCTTCGGAAAGATGAGACCACAAAGTCCCGGCGGTTGCTGACTGTCGTTGTCGAGTGCAGCGCGCCAACGCAGTTGATGGCCAGCGCCTCGTCCTCCTTGATATCCAACTCGTCCAAATTCAACTCTGACAGGTCGCCACTGTGGTACAGGACGCTGAACTTGAAGGGCACACCCATGAGCCTCGCAAATTTCTCCATCCGGCTCCCAATTTCTTTCATGACCTTCTGCACGGCGGCGACGCCACTAGTCTCTGCCCCGCCGTTAAGCCTTGCTCACCACCACGGTGGTGAGCCGCAGGTGTGGCGTCTCATCAGTCCGGGTTGCCAGAGCCTCGAGCAGGGTTGGCCACTGGGTGCAGTACGTGTTGCTGATGTCAACTATGTGCAACTTGCTCTCCCCTCAAGGGCCTCCATGATTGCGCCGTTGCACGCGACGTGCCGAAGGTGGTCCAGGGGCTCACCTCCTGGAACTTGAGCACCATCTTCCGGGTGGACTCGAAGGAGCAGGTCTTGTCCGATGCGGCCAACCAGGCACTGTAGCTCCGCTCGCCCGAGTCCGTCATGCGACTAAACAGGGCCTGGAGGAAGTAGGAGGCCAGCTTCTGCTCGATGTCGCCATAAGGGGAGCAGAGCTCATTGAGCATCCACATAAGGTGCTGGACACGGGTGCTGTTCTTGTCGACGATGGCACGGGCAGTCTCGAGGAGGATGTCAGAGGCCCACTTGCTAGAGAGTCGAAGTTGAGGTCGCGGGCGGGCGAGACGGATACATCGGCAGGGTCATATGTGTGGGGGAGTGTGAGTACTACTAGTGGTGGTAGGGGTGGTGCTGGTGGTGGCGGGTGATAAGGATAATTGTAGTGCTTGGAAGAAGACGAGGAGAAGTCTTCTTCATCCATGAAGATGTTGAGGCATTCTTCGTCCGCTTCTGGCTGGTGATGGTAGTGATGGTTTTGTCGGGAGGATCTGGAGCTGCTTGAGGTCCTGCTTGAGTTGAAGGACTGATCGGAGGATTGAAGGCTCACTAGTCTAAACAAGGTATCCATTCAAGCCTCTTCCAAATGACCACATCAAAATATTCAACTTTTTCTCTTAAAGAAAAGAAGAAACTTTTGTACGTGTAATATCAAACCGCTCTCCTCTGAGTTTTTAGTGCCAAGTTCTGAAACACAAGGCATGGGCGATTGTGTTGTTAAAGAAGAGAAGTGGGATGGGAAGAGCATAACACTTTGGAAAAAAAAGAGAGGAGGATCTTGAGGTTGGATTTTACCTTGTCTTATAAAACAAAAGAAAGTGGGCTAGGGAAAGCGGGGGGGGTGGGGTGGGGGGGCGGGGCGTGAGAGAGAGAGAGAGAGAGAGCGGGGAATCTGAGTGTCGTGTGAAAAATTTTACTTCCCTTTTGGGGTAACCGATGAAAGAATGAATGGAGGGAATGATGGGAATTCGTGTTCCCTTTTCTTGCTAATTTGCTTCACTTTTTTTCAGAAATATGATGGGGGATAGACTAGTCTTAGGCAAGCGTTTCCCCATGGCTCTTTGGTGGATTAGCTTTACTCTTTTGAATTTGAGAGAGAGAGAGAGAGAGAGAGAGGTTTACCTAATTTCTGTCGACGACCATTGTCTAACGTCTTGATTTTGTCCCATGCTTTACGAGATGCTAGTTTAGTCATGGGAAAAATGAAAGTCCCGCGGAAAATATGTCACACAGGGCTCGGGTCTTCTAGGAGTAAATTTTTCGTTCATATTCGAGGGCCAATCATAACCCCACATCAATTAGATAAATCTAGTAATGCATTTTTACTCTCTAAATTTGTCATCAGTATTGCTTTATTGGATCAACTCAATCATATTTTAATAAACATTTAAAGTCCAAACTAGACAAATAAAAAATCACATATCTATGTTAAATTGTAATTTCTAGTATCCGTCACATTAATAATAAAAGGAATTTGGGTTTGGGATAGAATTGGCCGGGTTCCTGTAATTAACATAGTTGAATTAGTTGTAAGGTAAGTAGAAATCACAGATGGGTTTCGGATATCAAATATTTTGAACCAATGAATATAAAGTAGGCTTTAAGTCAAGGAGTCATCTCCACATGTACCGTTATAACTTGTTCCCTATACAAAACAACCTACAAAAGACACAACATAGCTTGTACTTGTAAAATTGATTATTACACAAATATGTAAATACCAAATAGATATAATATTCTAGCAGTAACTGTGATTTTACGTCTTTAATTTATAAAATAGGATGCGTATATTGACACATGAAACTATAATGGAATGAACAACATTTGTATTTTAGTTGTAAAGATGTTGCTATAATTTACGACTTATGTTAATTTTTCCAGATTACTATATTACATATTTTGCTATGCTAAATGCGTTCGATATAGACAAAAAAGATATAAAAAATCCTGAAAATCATATGAGGTAACTTAAACCTATGAACCCGACAAGTTTCGGGTTTAGGATGATTTAAGGTCCCTTCTACGTTCCTAATAATTGAAAACAATATCTAAGCTTCAAGATAGAACAAACATTTTATCCAATTTGGGACTTGCACGCTCTAATATAGAAAATGGGTCTCTCTATATACAATATTTTCATGAGCATGATTTTATGCAATACACATCCTCATTCCTCACCATAAGTTCTTGCTTCTAGTGAAAGAATGCTAGAGCTATTGAGTGGAAGCAGGCGTGCCCACAGAGAGAGAGAGAGAGAGAGAGAGTAAAGAAAAGCTGGCCGGCGTGCATCATCATCATCAAACCCACCATCTCACTCTTTGCCACAAGGCACTCACATATCTTGCCCCCCAAACCCTCTCCAAACTCTGCCACAACATCTCCTTCACTTTATTCAATCTTTGCCTTTTTGCCTTCGCTTGTTCCATTAATCCATGTTGCATTCTTATAACCAAAAAGATGTCACACCCCCTTTCCCCAAACCCAAGAGCACGCCTCCCCCGCTTTTTCCTCTCTCCCATATATAGTTTATAAGCACAACACATGACCCCTGCCCATACCCTTATAGCACTTAGCGCCAATTCATGGCTATTTTACTAGGGATGTCTCAGCTACTTGACTCTCTCTCCCCGCCCCCACGTTTCTATGTTCTTTCTTTTCCCTTATTTTACCACCCACTACACACCTCTTCCTCACGTTTTGCCAGTCCAAATGCTGCCATTCAATTGATGAGACTGGCTAGTCCACATTTTTCTTTCTTTAATTTCCTTCTTTTGCTCAGAAGATACTTGTCCAAATTTAAATGCTTCTTTTGTAGTTTTTGTTTCCTTATTTTTTCGACTTATTTTCCTTTCCAAATCGGTTAATTTCTTACTAGAGAGACGTTGTATAATGGAAACGAAGAGAGGGAGAGAGAGAGAGAGATTGTTGTCTTCTAAGTCACCTTAACCAGTCTAATTTCATAAATAAAAAATAACCATGTTAAACATATCTTGGGCACTCAATAGGGGTATACGAGCTTTTTCCCGGTTGACTGTATTTTGTGGAAAATTAGATTATGTCTAATATGAATATCAATAATTAATTATTGAGTCCTTTTTTTCTGGGGTCTTTTATTAAGACGATTTCTTTTATGGCTTGAGTAGATTCTTTCATTTTTTGAGCTTGTATCAAAGATAAACGCGAGCTACAAACTATGTCGACATGCAATGGTGGTGAAGTTATAAACTCGTTGCATCATCTTCTTTTCATCATGGAAACGAGACCATGCACCAATTCTTTTGTCCACAAGGGTTTCATGGTTTTTTGTGTTTGTTGTCACTCCATCTCAATCATTAAAAACATTCCATGTCTGTGGAGTCTCTGTCTCTACTCCTCCTAGAGTGGAGGGCTTTGGCCAGGCATGACTAAGGTACACATGACTCTTGAAAATCGAAAGATTTGCACTTGCAAAAAAAAGAATAAATTAAAAAATAGATCAATGTAGAGAGAGTCAAGAATGAAAAGTGGGTCGTGGATTGGTTGGAAAGGGGAAGCTGAATGACTCGGCCTCCGAGAAGTATACTCAACGATATTCCCAATGAGACTTCAAACCTGGATTAGATAGGCTTTATTATAATGTCCAATATAAAATTCACTAATATTTTAGAGGGTTAGTTGATTAAGACACCAATAGGAAAAGGAACTCCGGCGGATTAAATGGAGGGGCGCGGAGGGATGCCTTTACGGATATTCTTAGTGAGACCCACTTGCACTTGATTAACCTTTTTTTTTTTTTTTACAATTATTTTACTAAATTTAGACAAAATGTCACTGTTCAAATCCTCATCGTGCTTTTCTTATTCATGGACTGATGAGACCCGATAGCGACTCGATAATTTGATTATGATGTTAATAAAACAGTTTATTAGTCTTAATGATGATCTACAGCTACATCAATCTTGCACGGAGGGACCATTGTACCACTAAGACTTTGTCTTCGCGTGACTTGCCACCAAAACCATCTGCTCCAGAAAAATGCCATAGATGTCACGGTCAATGTAAGACACGCTATGACAAAAAAAAAAAAAAATTTGTGAGGCACGCTGATGTGGCATGACGTAGCTGAATTTACTTTCTGAAACCTTTTCTTTTCTCATCATTTTTTTAATGCATCTGAGTGTTTGGTTAAATTCAGTAGCTTTCCTGTTGATGGTGATGTTTAAAAGGCCCCAGGATGATTGAGAGTTGTTCACCAATCTGTCGTAAGGCTGTTGGAGATTGATATAAACCACGTAATCATCATGTGAATGATGGAGTTAGATACGATTTTTCTTTAAATTTTGTTTCGGCAATAGAACAACGATTATTGAAGTAGCCACTTAAGGGAGGAAAGTGAAAATTGATAGTAACACGACATGGCTCTGAGAGACTCATTAGCTGAGGAGTGCTTTCCGCACTTACCAAATCATTTAAAAATTCTACTTGTTACAATAACCTTTCAGGTTATTTTCGTCAGGTCACATACCCCATTAATGAATTTACATAAAAGATTGACAGAATATTGTTATGATTTCTAGAAATTTATTTCGACTTTCAACAGAAAGGGAGGCCAGGACCGCGGATTTCTGCAAATCGTGGCACATGGACGGCCAAGATAAAAAAAAATCACAATATCGCCTTCAAGAAAATTTCGATCAAATTAACTCTTTAGACATTACAAAGCTCATGAACAGACTTAAAAGATCTCATCCCCGGTCAGCAAAAGTGGTAATTTTTTCAACTCTATTGAGATTAGACGGTCACAATTTAAAATTATCGTATCTAGCAATCTAACTGTCTAATTTGGTCAAATTGGGTGTCATCTTAAAAACATGATTCCAGTTGTATCCTTCAATCAAAATTTTGAGGAGGTTTACTTACAATAAAATAAAATAAAAAATAAAAAATTCAAGTATCTTGCGCCTCAAATGAGAAAGAAAAATAGATCAAAAAGTTGCGATAGGACGAATTGACCGTAAATGATCATTATACAGACTTTCATGTTTGGCTTTCAATTTGTTTTGGTTTTCCTCAATGGTCACATGCGCATAATATATGAACATTCATCGTGCATGTATATACATATAGACACAGATGAATTACATATCTAATACATCTCTATTCCTATATATAACCCGAAAACATATACGACGTTCTTTTAAAATTTCATTGTTGATAGCTAAAATTTTAGCCAATTACAAAATGCCACATAAAATATCCCAATGCCCATCCAATTTTTTTCCATGCCATTGTTATTATAATTCAATGAAACTATGATTTGGATTCGTAATCTTCTGAGATCCTATTCGCATCACGATATTGATCAATTGTTATCCAGATTAAATTTGAAATGGATTGTATATTGGTTTATATGAAAGTGAATGTTGCTCAAAATTCAAATTGTGGATAGACAATCTCAATTTGTCCCATCAAGAGTGATCACAAAAAACAAAGCTTCTCTTATCCTCTCTATGAATAGAGGCAACTTTATTCATTTTTTCCTGATTGACAGATACAGTGAAGTTTACATAATTGTTGCTAAGAAGTTTTTGTAGATTAAAAATATTTAGGTCAACAAGACCTCGCCTCAATAGATACGAGGATTTGGGTCATCAAGACCTTGAGTTTTAGATCAAGCCATTAAGGCCCTCAGATCTGGTTCGTGAAGAAGGAATAAAAATCCTACTATCTAATTTGAGATCAAGCTAATAATGCCCTTGAATATGTTCAATCATAAATGAGCCAAAGATCATGAGATCTGATTTCATATCAAGACATCAAGACCTCGAATAGCATTAAGAAAAATAATCAAAATCCCTATTGTTCGATCTTACAAATTTCTAATGTTTTATTGAGTGTTTCACCGGACTTTGACCAAAAAGTTGGTCTTTATACAATTGAGTTGAGCTCTACAAGAGCTTTTCCGTGACACTCAATTCATCCCAATTGACGGTTGGATAATTAGATACCATAATTTTTAATCATAGACATCAATTTTCTATGAGATTTAGAAAAATCATGATTTTTAAAGATCAAGTGAGAAGATTAATTATACAGTATCATGAATTTTCCTAAATCTCAAGAACCACATCAATTGGAATTTCCTCGTGGAAGATATTGTGAGTTTTATCTCCATTAGCTCAACTTGATATACGAGTATCCATGATTTCTAAACTTTTTTGAGGAAACTTGGAGTTGCAATTTTTCATGGGCGGGATCGAGTCAGTGGTACATGGAATGAGAGAGAAACTGCAATAAAGTTTTGGGTCAAACGTCCAGGAAAATGCATAATTGAATTTTAATGTCTAGGCGGCAATTAGTCTAGCCAACTCGCAATTGCCACGTATCAGTTAACAGGGAGGCCTAGCCCCATGCCAGGCCAGAGCCACACTAGCGCAAGTACAAGGCCAAGGTGGCCCTTTGGAAGGCAATTTGGGCTCTTCAAAAGACCATTTTAGCCCTTCGAAATGCTCAAATAGTCCTTTGGAATGCAATTTGAACCTTTCTAGGGGTTTGTCTAGCTTTTTGTGAGGTTATTGAAAATGGACTGAACTTAACGATCGAGAAGAGGGTGAAAATTGGTTGTTAAGGACTTTTTAAAGTTCTTGCATGCAAAACAATGATTTGGCCTTTCTATTTGACTTACTCCAATCTCTCGGTTTAACCAAATGCCTTAATACAAAACTGGAATCTACTAGTGCAATATTTGAAACTTTTGACAGCTTTATAAGTAAAGTTGCCTCTCCATGACAAGTCCGATGCGAGAGCATCCAACGTTGCTCCATCGACCAACTCAGAACCATCAATGCTTATCCAAGCCAAGAAAGAAATTAGGCATTATGTGCTTCGATGGATCATTTTGAATGAATAATGTCAATTATTTATCAATACTTTGTGGTATGTTGATAACTATCAATGGGAGGCCATTTTAGACGTCTTGCATGACCAATTGATGAAGTTTCAAGAGGATTATTTTCTGGTCAAGGGAGGAGCACGAATTTTGGAAGGCCAAAGGTTCAAGAATGCAAGTTCCCATGCTAATAAATGCATTTCCTAAGTTCCTAGGTGTCTTTATTATTATGTAGTTTTCAAGAGTCAATGGTTTAAGTTCCTAGGTCATTAAAAAAAAAAATTTTTTTTTTTATATTTCCTAAGTCTAAAATTCTCCTATAAACAGGGGAAAACTATCCAATGTATGGAGATACGAATTTGATGAAGGAAAATTGTGAGAATTCCTCTACTTGAGTGAACTTCTTTGGAGAGTGGATATCCATAACTCCTTTCGGTCTCTTTATCCTTGGAGCGTAGATCACGCCTTGGTGGTGAGCCAAGAAGCCCTTTATCCTTGGTTGGTGGAATCTTTAGGCCTTGGTGGTGAGCTTCTCCTATCCCGAAGTCCTTTATCCTTGGCTGGTGGAAGCTCTAGGCCTTGGTGGTGAACTTCGTAGATCTCGATCATCTTCTTTGGTTGGTGGCGTGGCCTTTATACCTTGGAAGGAGATCGTTCTATCTTTTCTTATTCCCCTTCGTTTCTTCCCCGTATACATTACTCCATACACTCAACCAGAAAAATTTCCATTCGGAATCACTCGCCCATCACGCATCAAAAGATTGGTATCAAAGCTCGAGGTTCAACTCATTTGAGTGATTCCTTTCTTTCTTCTATTACAAATTCCTTATGGCTAATCAAGTTCCAAGAGGCTTGACTTTGGAGCAAGCGCACAACGAAAGGCGAGATCGCGCAATCCAAAATCTTCAACAACAAATGGAGCGAGTCCTCAATCTTTTAGAGAATCCGGCAAGACATGGACAACAGAAGGCGTCCCAATGAACGGTATCGGTGTGACGATTCGAATCTCGTCAAAGTTCTAATGATGATTCTGATTCCATTGGAGACAACTCTAGTGATTATGAATATCAAATTCGAAGACGAAGAGGGAGGCATACGGAGGATGAAAGAGACATTAAAGTGGAGGTCCCTGAGTTTGACAGTAATCTCAATCCCAACGACTTTGTGGATTGGCTACACACAACCGAACGAATTTTTGACTTCAAGTCCTATTCGGATGAGAAGAAATGTAAGGTTGCTGTCCTAAAGCTAACAAAATATGCTTCTCTTTGGTGGGAGAATTTAAAGCATCAATGAGCAAGAGAAGGAAAATGCCGAATCAAGTCTTGGGAAAAACTCAAGAAGTTGATGAAAAAGAGGTTCTTGCCCGACACCTATAAGCAAGATCTATTCCTCAAACTGAATTCCCTAAGACAACAAGGGATGAGCGTTGAAGAATACATTCGTGAGTTTGAACGACTCAAAATGAGATGTGAAGTTCCGAAGTTCCCGAAACCATTGCTCGTTTCCTTGGCGGCATGAATCGAGAAATTGCTGATATGGTTGAACTTCAACCTTATTGGTCCTTTGAAGATGTATGCAAGTTAGCCATAAAAGTCGAAAAACAATTGAAGAGCAAGAGGGTTTCCCCCAACCTCAACAAAGGCGACATTAGGCGACATCCTATTTTAAGGGTGTTTCCTTAAGCAAGGGCGAGAGTACGTCGACAAAAGACAAGGGCAAGGGAAAAATTGCAGAGCCTTCTAAAGAAGTCCAAAAGAAGTTTGAAGGCAATGCAAGGAAATGCTTTAAGTGCCATGGTTTTGGGCATTTTCAAGGAAATTGTCCAAATCGGAGAGTTATGACTCTTCAAGAAATTGAGGAGATCAATTTGGCGCTTCAAGAGGCTAAGGGCAATCAAGACCAAAATGTTTCTGAATTTGAAGAGGAAGAAGAAATTGTGGAGAAAGCCGATGATGGTGAGATGTTGATCATCCAAAGAGCATTGCATGTTGAAGTTTCTCCTGATAATGAGCAAAGGGAGACTATTTTTCACACCCATTGCACTATTAACGAAAAGGTATGTTCGGTGATCATCGATGGTGGGAGCTGCACCAATGTTGCTTCAACAAATCTTGTCGACAAGCTGAAGCTTCCAACAACGAAACATCCTCAACCATACAAGCTCCAATGGCTCAATCAAGGGAATGAACTCAAGGTAACCAAATGAGTTCTTATATCATTTTCGATTGGGAAGAACTATCGAGATCGATTGTATGTGATGCGATTCCTATGGAGGCATGCCACTTGTTATTGGATAGACCGTGGCAATTTGACATAAATGCTATGCATGATGATCGGAAAAACACATACTCTTTTCATAAGGAAAAAAAATGCATTACTCTTTTACCATTGACTCCTTCTTTGATACATAATACCTAGGGAGGGAAACACTTGTAAGGAAAATCTGTTCTTGAGTGAGACACGGGTTGAGAGAGCCATTAGCAAACAAAAGAATGTATTTGCTTTGCTTGTGGTCGAGAAAAAGAGTGAGATAGAGCGACCCATACATCCAAAAATACATTGCTTGTTGAAAGATTTTGCAGATGTGTTCCCGGAGGATTTGCCACTTGGATTACCCCCCATAAGAGGTATTGAGCATCAAATTGATTTAATCCCTGGTACTCCACTACCAAACAAGCCAGCTTATCGATGCAATCCAGAGGAAACAAAGGAGTTGCAAAGACAAGTCGATGAACTTATCAACAAAGGATACGTTCGAGAAAGCATGAGTCCATGTTCTGTTCCGGCTCTACTTGTACCTAAGAAGGATGATATATACCGAATGTGTGTTGATAGCCGGGCCATCAACAACATCACCATTAAGTATAGGTACCCTATACCTAGACTTGATGGTATGCTTGATGAATTATATGGTTCTTCTGTGTTTTCAAAGATAGATTTGCGGAGTGGTTATCATCAAATCAAAATGCGAGAAGGTGATGAATGGAAGACGGCTTTCAAAACCAAGGGAGGCCTTTATGAGTGGTTGGTTATGCCATTCGAATTATCTAATGCTCCAAGTACTTTCATGAGACTTATGAATGAGGTTCTTTGTTCCTTTATTGATCGATTTGTCATTGTTTATTTTGACAATATTCTTGTTTATAGTAGGAACGAGGAGGAGCATATCTCTCATTTAAAACAGGTCTTTAATGTCTTGAGAGAACAAAAATTATATGCTAAAATGGAGAAATGTGAGTTTTTCTCTCCAAGCATTGTGTTTCTTGGTTATGTGGTTTCCAAAGATGGAACCTCTGTTGATCAAGCCAAGGTGGAAGCTATGAAGACTTGGTCGGTTCAAGTCCATTTCGATGTAAGAAGTTTTCATGGACTTGTTTCTTTCTATCGACGTTTTGTCAAAAAATTTAGTACCGTCATGGCTCTTATAATTGAATGCATGAAGAAGGGTGCTTTTGAATGGACAAAGGTTGCTCAAAACGCCTTTTGAGGTAATCAAGCATAAACTTTGTGAGTCCTCTATCCTTGCACTTCCTGATTTTGATAAAGTATTTGAAGTTGAGTGTGATGCAAGCGGAGTTGGTATTGGCGCTGTTCTTGTCCAAGCACAAAAACCATTGGCATATTTCAGCGAGAAGTTAAATGATTCCAAGTGAAATTATTCAACTTATGACAAAGAGTTCTATGCCATTGTCCGAGCTCTTGATCATTGGGGTCATTATTTGAGGCCAAAGCAATTTGTCCTTCATTCGATCATGAGGCGCTTAAGTTTATTAACGGCCAACGCAAGCTTAATTCGAGACATGCAAAATGGGTAGAATTTCTTCAATCATTTTCTTTTATCTCAAAATATAAACCCGGGCACACTTGTTGGAGAAAACTCCTTAATTATTTTGAAGTTGACAAAACTTATCTAAAGTCTAGTCTGAAGACTTCCAGACTTTAGTGTCAAAGTCTGAAGACCGCCAGACTCTAAGTTTAGAGTTTGCCTACACTGAAAAACTCCAGACTGAACACCACTGAAGAATGAAGACTTATCCAGATGCGAAATTTTCTTCAAGGGTTTGGTTCGTATTGCTTATGGATGGCTTTTTGGTTGGATTTAGCACCTACATGATTGGCTATCTTTAAGGGAATCAATTTCTATACTCCAATCTTTTCGGATTGCAAGTAAACTTGGAAAGTATCTACTTATGGAAACCAAGATCCTGATTGTATGGGCGAACAGGATTGACGGGCTTTCATCACAATCTTCAAACGACTCAAGATCTCCTTGATTGATTTTGTCCAACGGATAGATTGGAAGAATTCCTTTGGAAAGTGGTAACAGTCGAGAAGGCATGAAGGAGTATTTAAGGATGACTCTCCAGTTGCTCGAAAGTGTGCGTTAAAGAGAAATTTCAAAGTCTGAAGCTTTCCATTTCCTTGTTACTCCAAATACTGAGCTCAAAGTTGTACTCAAAAGAGAGAAAAACATATAGTGTGACTTCGTGAAAGAGAAGCAAACTCTTCACTATGAAGTTGAGATCACTAAGCTATAAAATCTATTTTGTTTCTTAGTGGAATCTAGCCGTGGGCTGTCGGCATGGGAGAGTGGACGTAGACTTGATCTAAGCCGAACCACTATGAACCTTGTGTTCTTATTCTCTTCCATAAACTCCTTTACTTTGTTAGTAATTCTATTTAACTGCAAAGTCTGAACTTGCTCAAAGTCTATTGTTCTTTGAACTCGTTTCGGAAACAAAATATCTCTAATGTTCTTTTGAAAAATTGTCTTCACACCTATTCACCTCCCTCTAGGTGTTCATACTAGCATTAACAATTGGTATCGAGCATGTGTGCTTATTTTATTAAGGTGTTTTTACTTTTAAGCTAAAGATATATGGCTAGTTTTTTGGCTCGGGATTGGTCGAAGGTCGAGCAACACCAGACCTCCTTACTTTGTGGGAAAGAGTACAATGTGTGGAAAAACAAAATGAAAGCGTTTCTGAGATTGAAAGATCCCTTGAAATGGGATGTGATAGAAAAAAGGATCAATCACAAAGCTACATCAACCGCAGAAAGAGGAAAGGAAGTTGTAGATGATGGCGAAATGACACAAGTAGAAATAATCAAGAGACAAGCTCTCGATGCTAAAACCATCTACTCTTTATACTGTGCTTTATCTCCTACTGAGTATAACCGAATTTCTTATTGTGAAACAGCGAAAAAAGTTTGGGACAGATTGCACGTTACCTATGAAGGAACTGATCGAGTAGAGGAAACAAAAATCAATTCTACTCGAACAGTATGAAGCCTTCAAGATGAAGTCTGGAGAATCCATCACTGATATGTTCAGTCGTTTCACTGAAATCGTGAATGGATTGGCATATCAGGGACAGTCAATCTCAGGACCAATGAAGGTCAATAAACTACTGCATGGACTCTCCAAAGACTGGAATCACGTGAAGATATCAATTAGAGAAACCCAGAGGATTATGCCTCTTTCAGTAGACGAACTAGTAGGCACACTTCAATCATATGAAGTGGATCAGATCAAAGAGGAAGAAGATCCAAAAGGTAAAAAGTCAATTAAAATCTAACAATGATTCTGATGATACAGATTCAGAAGATGACATGGATAATGAGGAGATAGCACTTATGATTAAGAAGTTCAGAAAGTTGAATAAGAAGGGAAGAAAATTCAACTGGAAGAAGCAGAGCACTCAAAAATTCCAAAACAAACCAACGAGGACAATGGAACCAATAAAGATGTGATATGCTTCGAATGCAAGAAAAATGGGCACATCAGACCTAACTGCCCTCTATTGAAGAAAAAGAAAGGAAGAACTGAGAAATACAAAAAGGCTCTCAAAGCAAAAACTTATAGCGATATCGAGTGCGAAGAAAGTGATGAATAATATGCCAACATATGTTTGATGGCCAATTCAGAATCAGGCTCAGACTTTGAAACAAATCTAATTCAGACTCAGACAAAGAAGTTGAAGTTAGCAATTTAAAAATTCCTGTTAAAGTCTCGAAGTATATAGGTGAACTCTGTCTCTTAGTCTCAAAACCTCTCTTAAAAGGATTTCCGAACTAAAAATGGAGAATTCTAAACTAGGGCACCATGAAACTTCTTATAAAGAAAAGATTGAAAGTCTGGATAAAAGCTTTGTTGATTTGAAAGTAAATTCCGATTCTCTTTCAAAGGAAAATGCCTTTTTGAAAGAAGATATTTCAAATATGACAAAAATATTTTCAAAATGATCTAAGAAGTTGGAGAAAATCCTTTCGGTACAAAGACCTTATTTCAACAAACTTGGTTTGGGTATGACTTCAAAGACCATTCCATTAATTGATTTTCCTAAAGTAAAAGAGAGACTCAAACAAAGACCTGTAAAGGCATTTTACAAAAATCATTTTCAAAGAGTTTTTGTAGAACCTATTGGTCAAAGTGCTCTCAAATGTTCAAAGTGTAACAACTTAGAACATTTCGAGAAGGAATGTCCCAAGGTTTGGAGACCGGTTAAGAGAGATTGGGCAAAGACTATTTTTAATACTAACTCTCTAGGACCCAAGAGAATATGGGGCCAAAGAAAGCTTGAGTTCCTTTTTTGATCAAGGTCACTATCAAGAAGAATATCAAATGGTATTTGGATAGTGGCTGTTCGAGACACATGACAGGATATTCAAGTTGATTTATAAAACTTGTTCAAATAAATGGTGGAAAAGTTTCTTTTGGTGGGAATAGCAAAGGAATAATTGTTGCATGTGGAACCGTGAAGATTGGAAGCCTAACTATCAACAATGTCTCATTGGTGGAAGGTCTAAATTACAATCTACTCGGTATAAGTCAACTTTGCGATACTGGATTTAAAATAAATTTCCAAGAATGCATCTGTTTGGGAATTAGTAAAGACTTCTCTCAATCTTTCACTAGAATAAGGCATGGGAACATTTACCTTATGGATATTAAACCAGAAAGTTCTCGTGTCTTATATCCATTCAAGATGAAGCAAATCTTTGGTATCAAAAGCTTGGCCATGTTAACATGAAGCGGTTGCCAAGATTTCTTCAAGAAGCTTGTTTGTGGTCTTCCCAACCTAACTTATCAAAAATCTGAAGTATGCACTCCATGTGTTTTGGGAAAACATGTTAGAAGTTCCTTTAAACCTGCAAATCAAGTTTTTACCAATCGAGCTTTGTAGCTTTTGCATATGGACCTCTTTGGACCAACTAAAACTCAAAGTATTGGTGGAAAGAGATACTGTCTAGTTATCGTGGATGGTTACTCTCACTTTACTTGGGTTTACTTTTTAGCAAATAAGTATGAAGCTTTCTCTCAATTTTCAAAATTTGCCAATAAGGTTCAGAATGAAAAAGGATATGATATTTCGAGCAAACTAACAGATCATGGAGGTGAGTTTGAAAATCAAGACTTTGCGAAGTTCTATGATGAATCTGGTTTCCAGCATGATTTCTCTTCTCCATACACTCCAAAACAAAATGGAGTCGTAGAAAGGAAGAATAGATCTTTACAAGAGATTGCAAGAACCCTCTTAATTGAGAGCAAAATTTCCTCTCGATTTTGGGCTGAAGCGCTTTCTACAACTTACTACATCATCAACAAAGTATTTTTAAGGCTTATTCTAGAGAAAACTCCTTATGAAATGTATAAAGGGAAGAAACCAAATGTTTCTTACTTCCATGTATTCGGTTGTAAATGTTATGCTTTGAAAAATCCAAATGATCGAACTGGGAAGTTTGAAGAAAAATCAGACGAATGAATTTTTCTTGGTTACTCAACCTCAAGCAAAGCATACATAGTCTTTAGCAAGAAGACTTAGTCTGTGGAAGAATCCATGAATGTCAAATTTGAAGAGACTCAACCAGACCAAACTCAACTTGAAGAGTCTGAACTTGTTTCAGACTTTACAAAGTCTACTTCCTCAAAAGAAGTTCAGACTTCTAGAGATCGGCAACAAGCATATCTAGAAGATTCAACCGAAGCAGAGGATCAGCAAACTCTCAGATCAACCAGCAACTAGAAGCATAAGTCAAGTCATCCCACAGATCTCATCATTGGCAACATTGAAGAAGGAATTTGCACTAAATCCAAAAGGCGAGAAGAGTCTAGTGCTTTAGCACTTGTTTGTGAAATTGAACCCAAAAATGTAGAAGAAGCCCTGTTTGATGAAAGCTGGATCGAAGCTATGCAAGAAGAGCTTAGACAGTTCAGCATCAATGATGTTTGGGAGCTAATTCCTAAACCTAAAGGTAAGTCTGTTATTGGCACTAAATGGGTTTTCAAAAACAAGGTGGACAAAAAAGGAAAAGTAGTCAAGAACAAAGCAAGACTCATGGCTAAAGGATATATGCAAAAAGAAGGGATAGACTATGACGAGACCTATGTACTAGTAGTGAGGTTGGAAGCAATTAGACTATTACTTACTTTTACTTGCTATAAAGATTTCAGGTTATTCCAGATGGATGTAAAGAGTGTCTTCCTCAATGGATTCATTCAAGAAGAAGTCTATGTGAAACAACCACCAGGATTTGAAGATCCAAGAAAGACAGACTCGGTTCTGTATTGAAAAAGGCCTTGTATGGACCAAGCAAGCACCTCGAGCCTGGTATGAAAGGTTAAGTAAATTCCTAACCCAAAATGGTTTTATTAAGGGAAAAGTAGATACTACTTTATTCATAAAAAGAGGAGGTAAATACTTTCTGCTAGTTCAAATTTATGTTGATGATATTATCTTTGGATCCCCTAATAAAAATCTATGCAAGAAATTCTCTAGATGTATGCAGGATGAATTTGAGATGAGTATGATGGGTGAGTTAACTTTCTTTCTAGGATTTCAAGTTAGACAATCGAAGAAATGTATCTTTCTCCACCAAGAGAAGTATGCAAAAGATCTCATCAAGAAGTTCGGATTGGAGAATTGCAAGAAGACAAAGACACCAATGTCAAGTTCTTCGAAGCTGGACAAAGATGAATGAGGAAATAAAGTAGACCAAAAGCTTTACAGGAGCATTATTGGTTATCTTCTTTAACTTACTGCATCTAGACCTGACATTTTGTTTAGTGTTTGCATATGTGCTAGATTTCAATCAGATCCCAAGGAATCTCATTTAAGTGCTGCAAAACGCATCATCAAATATATTGCAACTACTCTAAAGCTAGGTCTATGGTATCCCAAAGAATGAGACTTTACTCTCCTTGGATATTCAGACGCAAATTTAGCAGGTTATAAAGTTGATAGAAAGAGTACCTCTAGTACTTGTCAACTACTAGGCAGCATGTTAGTGTCTTGGTTCTCAAGGAAATAGAGTACTGTAACTCTATCAACAGCAGAAGCAGAGTATGTGGCTCTTGAGAGCTGTTGTTCTCAAATTTTGTGGATAAGACAACAACAGTTAAGAGACTTTGGAATTGAAAAATTGTGCACTGAGATAAGATGTGACAACACCAGTGCCATTAATCTTACCAAGAATCCCATCCTTCATTCAATGGCAAAGCATATAGAGATTTGACACCATTTCATACGAGATCATGTCCAAAATGGAGAGATTATGATTCAGTTCATTGACTCGAAGAATCAGTTGGCAAACATATTTACAAAACCTCTAGAGAAAAATCTATTTGAGTCTATTCGCACTAGACTGAATATTTTATCTTCTACCGATTAAAGTCTGAAGTTGGTTAGACTCAAAATGTCCAGAAATTACTTTTGCAAGTTAATATCTCTTCAATGCAGATAATTTAATTTTAGTATGAAAATTATGAACAGATATGTTGATATTCGAATTATTGCTTGTATATTTTAGAAATTATTTTTTTTGAATTTTTAAATTTTTGGCAGTTTTTAACTTTTGAAAAAGGCAGTTTTCTTTTTTCCTTATGATGGTTCGTTTACCCCCATTTTACTTTCTTTGTATATTGTCGCGTCTTTCTTCTTCAGTTACGCTTTCTCAAACTGTAGAATACAGAAGTTCTACTCTTTCATTTTTACTCTCAAGCTTGTTCTATAAGTTTTCATCTTTTTCACTCGAATGTGTTCGAGAAATCCTCAAAGACTGTGAAGATGTCTTTCCAAAGGAAGTCGTCTCGGATCTCAAGCAGGGGACCATGAAATATGCCTAAGGGTCCTACACATTTTGATCTAACCGAGGAAGAAGATTCTCCACAACATTCTCCACAGTGTGCTACTCAAAATCCTCCACGCCAACCAGTAGAAGAGGAAATCGTGGAAGATGTTGAATTTGTCAGGACGTTGAAACCCCAGGTTCTTTTTAAACTTTACAATCAGTTGAAGCAGGGTGGTACTGCTATGACCTTTATTGATAAATTTCTGAAAGAAAGAAGTTACAAGAATGAGACTTTGTTTTTGCGAGCAATAGGAAGATTAGGCATAGTGCTTGAAGAAATGGCAGATAGAATGTTTGCTAACTTTCCTATTGATCCCTGTTTTAGTTCTTTCAATCAGCTAGAGATAAAGGACGATGATGAGAAAATGTACTCGAATTTTCAGTCTAGAATGAGCATTGCTGCTAAAGTGCGTAGTGATGGAATGAGTTTGTTTCGTTATAAGGATCACAGAAAGGTTTACTCCAAATTGTTGAAAAGAGGGGTGATGAACCCTTGATCGGTCGATTTTGATTTCTTGGATTTGAGGGAGAAGCCGACTCTCCTTCAACTTGAAAAATTTTGTTCTAAAACTTCGTTGCTTATCCCGAGTTAACTACGTATTTCTATTTGAACTGTCTTTTCTTGACGCGAATAGATTTCGATTTACTATGAGGGAAAAAGAGTACATGGTGGATGTTGACACTTTGGCTGATATTATTGGTGTGGAAAGAGGTGGTTTCCAACCAATAAATGTCTCTGTTGGTTATGCAACAAGTTTTCTTGTTAGGGACAAACTTTCTGAATGCGGCATTACTTATTCCAGACTGTCTACCTCAAACATTTTGCTGCACAAAGTCGTGATCGATTGCATCTAACCAAAGTCAACTTCAAAAACAGATGTTTCTCGATCTGAAGCGAAACTGATGTTTGCCATCAGTAATGGAATGAAGTTCTCTCTGCCACACACAATCCTAATGCATATGTACAGGATTATTGTGAAGGTTAAGGGATAGCTTCCTTACTTAGCGATGGTCACACAACTGTTCAGACACTTTCATATTCAGTTTCCAGCCTCTTTCTATGTTAGAACTATTGCTCCTATGGTTATAGGATTAAAGATGGTGTCCAAAATGAGGTTGAAGGAACTAAACAAGGCCTTGGAGCGCTTGAAGGAAAAGTCCCCAAAAAACCAAACAAGACTCTGCTACAAAGAAAAGGAAATGCAAGGAGCTCATGCATGAACCTATCAAGAAGAGAAGATCTCTTATCCTGCCGGACGAAGAGGGTGAGGATGATCTTACTCTCTCTGCATTTTCCTTGAAGAATCTTCGGAGTTTTGTAAGTTTTGAGCAGCAACAGGACAAAGAAAGAAGAGAGGACAGAGAAGAAAGATAAGAAAAAGAAGAAGAGGAGGGTCGAGATGACTCTCATGAACCAACATTTGCAATATCCTTGTCTACGGATTTAGAAAAGACGAGGAGTGGAACTGTAGGAGCTCAAATTGAAAAAGAACATCACTCTAGTACTGTAATTGAGAAGGAACAAGAAGAAGCATTCCTTTCTCCACCTATAGCCATAGAAACAGGGGGAGTTCGTGAGAAAAGAGGTACTTCTCCTTCTCCTCTTTTTACAAGTGATGATGTTAGTAGATCTCCTGCCGATCCAGAAGATGTCTATGCTTCACATTTTCCTGAAGCTAATATTGGAGAATCTACTCCAAGTCTTGGAAGTAGAGGAGCTGATATCCCCTCATCTCTCAACACTCCACAAACCGAACGTGCTAAGGCTAGTGTGCAATTAGAACCTAATGCAGACTTTCAAAGGCTGCTCAAGCTCATTGTGGAGATAAAAGCACGGCAATATGGAATAGAGTGTGAGATTCAGAAGCTTCAATCTGACTTGAAATCTACTTGATTCTCTTCATGAGAAGGTACAAAGCTCTTACTCTTCAAGTTCAAGCTTTACAACAACAAGTTAAAGAGACTGCCAAAGTTGAAGATGTTGAAAAGCTGAAGGAGTCGGTCGAAAGCTAGAGGAGACAGTTTAGTCGATAGGGGATTTCCAGCTCGTTCGAATTCCCAAACAAACCTGATTTCATTTATCTTTATATCTTTTAAATTTCTCCACTTTTTGCTGTTGACAAAAAGGGAGAACGTGCTTGATTTGACTTGAATTGACTTGTTTGACTTGAACTTTTGTTGGTTGAACTTTTATTATGTTTGACTTTTGATGCAACAATTTACTTTTGTGGTAATGATTATGAATGGATAGTTGTTTAAATCTTGATATTGGTCTTTTATTTTAAAGATTAACATGTTTTCTGTGGTTGCAAAATCGATGCTATCTAGTACCTAATCAACTTATTTTTATAAGATATCATGTACTACTTAAGAGTTGTTTTGCAGGTCAAAAGTTCTTAAATCTGTAGGAAAGTTTTGTCACCATAAAAAAAGGGGGGAGATTATTGGAGAAAACTCCTTAATTGTTTTGAAGTTGACAAAACTTATCCAAAGTCTAGTCTAAAGACTTCCGGACTTTAGTGTCAAAGTCGAAGACCGCCGGACTCTAAGTTCGTAGTCCGCCCACACCGACAAACTCTAGGCTGAACGCCACTGAAGAATGAAGACATATCCAGATGCAAGATTTTCTTCAAGGGTTCGGTTCGTGTTGCTTATGGATGGCTTTCTGGTTGGATTTAGCACTTACATGATTGGCTATCTTTAAGGGAATCAATTTCGATACTCCAATATTTTCGAATTGCAAGTAAACTTGGAAAGTATCTACTTATGGAAACCAAGATCCTAATTGTATGAGCAAACAAGATTAACGAGCTTTCATCACAATCTTCAAACGACTCGAGATCTTCTTGATTGATTCTGTCCAACGGGTAGATTGGAAGAATTCCTTTGGAAAGTGCCAACGGTCGAGAAGGCATGAAGGAATATTTAAGGATGACTCTCCAGTTGCTCGAAAGTATGCGTGAAAGAGAAATTTCAAAGTCTGAAGCTTTCTATTTCCTTATTACTCCAAATACTGAGCTCAAGGCTGTACTCAAAAGAGATAAAAACACATAGTGTGACTTCGTGAAAGAGAAGCAAACTCTTCACTGTGAAGTTGAGATCACCAAGCTATAAAATCTCTTTTGTTTCTTAGTGAAATCCAGCCAGTAGGAGCGTGGGAGAGTGGACGTAGGCTTGGTCTAAGCCGAACCTTCTCTTCCCTAAACCCCTTTACTTTGTTAGTAATTCTTTTTTTATTGCTAAAGTCTAAACTAGCTCAAAGTCTATTGTTTTTCGAACTCTGTTTTGGAAACAAAATATCTCTACTATTCTTTCGAAAAATTGTTTTCACACCTATTCACCCCCCTCTAGGTGTTCATATTAGCATCAACAACACTAATGTTGTAGCAGATGCTTTATCAAGAAGATATTCTATGCTTGCTGTTTTAGACTCTAGGATTCTTGGATTTCAATCAATGAAAGAACTTTATTCTAAAGATGCGAAGTTCTCATCCATTATTAACAATTGCAAGCGGGGAGTTCAAGGTACATATTCTTTACAAGATGGGTTTCTTTTTAAAGGAAATCGATTATGTGTACCGAAGAGTTCTTTTCGTGAATTGCTGATTCGAGAGGCGCATGGTGGAGGATTGGCTGGTCATTTTGGTATTAACAAAACTCTTGAGGTTCTTCAAGAACATTTCTATTGGCCAAAGATGAGTGGAGATGTGCATGCTATCATCTCAAGGTGTGCAACTTGTCAAAGATCAAAAGCCATTTCCATCAAGGTTTGTATACTCCACTTCCAGTACCATTGCAGCCCTGGGAAGATGTTAGCATGGATTTCATTGTGGCTCTACCAAAAACTCATAGAGGAAAAGATGCTATCATGGTGGTCGTCGATCGGTTCTCTAAAATGGCTCATTTCGTGCCATGTCACAAGACCAATGATGCATCTCATATTGCTTAATTATATTTCAAATATATTTCAAATATATTATTCGCCTTCATGGAGTACCAAAGACCATTGTGTCGGATCGTGATTCCAAGTTCTTAAGCTACTTCTAGAAGACTCTATGGAGAATGCTTGGTACAAGACTCTTATTCAGCACAGTTTGTCATCCACAAACCGAGGGCCAAACGGAGGTAACAAATCGTACTCTAACCACTCTTCTTCGTGGTATGGTAAGTAAATCTTTGAAAGATTGAGATTTAAAGCTTGCGCATGCTGAATTTGCTTACAATCGATCACCAAGTTATACTACTAGTCGATCGCCATTTGAAGTTGTGTATGGAATTAATCCTCTCACACCCATTGATTTGATTCCAATTCTATTTAACTCTCAAGTCAGCTTTGATGACAAGAAAATAGTTGAATCAATGAAGAAGCTCCATGAGTAGATTCGATCCAAGATCGAAAAGGCCAACGAGTCTTACAAGAAGAAAGCTAATCAACATCGCAAGAAGACTCAATTTCAACCAGGCGATCTTGTATGGCTTCACTTGAGGAAGGAGAGATTTCCATTTCGACGAAAGAATAAGCTCATGCCTAGAGCTGATGGTCCCTTTAAAGTTATTAAGTGAATTGGTGACAATACTTACAAGATTGACCTTTCTCAAAGAATTTGGAGTTTCAGCAACATTCAACGTGGGAGACCTTTCTCCTTACTTGGAGGATGAAAACTTTCTAGATTTGAGGACAAATCTCAAACAACCCAAGGAGGATGATGCTGGAGCATCCAACATAGCTCCATCTACCAACTCAGAACCATCGATGCTTATCCAAGCCGATAAAGAAATTGGGCATTATGTGCTTCGATGGATCATTTTGAATGAATAATGTCAATTATTTATCGATACTTTGTGGTATGTCGATAACTATCAATGGGAGGCCATTTTAGACGTCTTGCATGACCAATTGATGAAGTTTCAAGAGGATTATTTTCTGGTCAAGGGAGGAGCACGAATTTTGGAAGGCTAAAGGTTCGGGAATGCGGAAGGTCAAAGGTTTGAGAATGCAAGTTCCCGTGCTAATAAATGCATTTCCTAAGTATCTAGGTGTCTTTATTGTTATGTAGTTTTCAAGAGTCAAGGGTTTAAGTTCCTAGGTCATTAAAGTCTGTTTTTTATATTTCCTAAGTCTAAAATCCTCCTAAAAACAGGGGAAAACTATCCAATGTATGAAGATACGAATTTGATGAATGAAAATTGTGAGAATTCATCTGCTTGAGTGAACTTCTTCGGAGAGTGGATAACTCATTTCGGTCTCTTTATCCTTGGAATGTAGATCATTCCTTGGTGGTGAGCCAAGAAGCCTTTTATCCTTGGCTAGTGGAATCTTTAGGCCTTGGTGGTGAGCTTCTCCTATCCCGAAGTCCTTTATCATTGGCTGGTGGAAGCTTTAGGCCTTGGTGGTGAACTTCGTAGATCTCGATCCTCTTCTTTGGTTGGTAGCGTGGCCTTTATACCTTGGAAGGAGATCGTTCTATCTTTTCTTATTCCCCTTCGTTTCTTCCCTGTATACACTACTCCATACACTTAACCAGAAAATTTCTGTTCTAGAATCACTCGCCCCATCACGCATCAAGTCCAGAGCTCACTCTACAAGTATACACTTAACTTTGCGCTCAAAGCACTCTTTGCAATGATTACATCAACATTCTCTTAGAGATTTATAATTAGCATCACAAGATTTTTCTCAAAAATAAGCTTAAGAAGTAAAGACAATCTTTGAGAGCAATTTGATTCCCTGGCCAACCTTCAACTCCCACTTTGGGACACATATAAAGGCCTCCAAGCTTGATTTGAACGTTGCAGTATTTTAGGTCAAAAGAGATTTGAGAGGTCCGTTCTTGAATCACAAGTTCACCTAGAGCTATTGATTGAGTATCGCCAATAACAGACAAAATTATCTCGGCAAACGTGTTTGACACATCCTTTACTTATCCAAAATGGCGAACCCTCTTCTCCAAAACATTTCTCCGAGGAATCCAAAGCCTCAAAATGGCTACAAAGGACCGATTTGAATTTGAATCAAATTGATATAGTGCTAGGCTATCATTTGTGGATAAGTGGAGTAAATTCCACTCTGTATGTAGCATGAACTTCCTCTCAACATGATCTATCCAAACTTGAGGATTTTATAAAATCCCAATTTTTATCGCCATGAGCCCCCACTGAGACCCCTGACCACCGCCATGATAGAGCTTGACGCGATGAGCACCATCATGATGGAGCTGAACCTTGAGCACCGCAACTCCTGTATTGAGTGCGTCTCTTTCACGTACCATGATGTTCCCACCTTCAGTTGCTTCAAGCTCAACCTGTCGACCGCCAAGATCTCGGTCACAATGTTGTGCTCTGTGGCCATAGAAGGGATGTTGCCTCCACTCTGGAGGCACCAGATATGGTCGAGGACGATTTGCCATATTTGGGCGCATATTTGGTTGAGCTTGGCGTCACACCATCTGGTCTTCGCGTAGGTCAATAACAGAGATGCTGTAGTGCGGCTAAGTAAGGGCGACGATTGACGGACTTGTGGGAGGTTATGGTGGAAGTTGCGAATCGTAGGCTATGGAAGTTGCAAGTCACGAACCAAGAAAAAGAAACGGGAAATTATTATACACGTTAAGATGGGAAATTAAATGAGCATCCGTGTGTTAAGCCATCCACTTTAGTGAAATTATTGTGACACGACATTACATTTGACAAAAACCTCTCATTTAGCTACTTTTGAAAAGTTGAGGTAAAAAAAAATTTTCAAAAAAATCCTAAGTACTTAATTAGAAAATTAATAGAAATTCAATTACCTACGGTATCACGAACCCTTTTGCATAAATAGGCAGAACTTGCAAAATAATAATTTATGGCGTTTTGATTTTGTTTTCTTAAAGATGCAATTAGCGTACTATCACGGCACTGTATAATAAGTAAACAAAAGTATCTTTATTTAGGTAAAGAAAAACATGACGCCTGAAAAGGGAACAGGCATCAGGTCAGCTCATCAAAGTGCCCAAAAGAAAAAGGTTGTCTCCTGGCTTTCAGAGATATCATATGATGGTGCTCTTTTGAGTGCCTTGTCTCTGACTCCAGAAAATAATGAACGCAGACCTAACCATTCACGTTAATGCAAAGCCTTTATTCGACAATTCTTTTTATCGCTTTGGATTAGCTTTTACCTTTTCTGAGATTGCCGAAAGCAAAAAGAGAAACGCACCAGGGAAATCTCCAGAGACCAAAGACGTAAAAAGAGTCATGACAGGCCCTGCTTCACACAGTGATTTAAATATCCAAAATGCAAGCATAAATCTTGAATCCCGCAAACCGCCCATCAAAGGAAAGAAAAGTACTCCAGAGACAGGCGCACAGGCACAGATGGTAATTCAGAAATCACAGCTATATCAAGACAATCAAGTCCCAAGCTGCTGCTTCTGTGCTGGCTAGTCTAATTCACACAGCGATTTGAATAGCCAGAATGCAAGTATAAATTCATGCATTCCCGTGGACAGCCCATCAAACTCCACACACACACATACTGACAGTAATTCACATATCGCTGGAAAATCTTGTGAATCGAGAAGTGAACAGCTGCTTCCATTAAATTAGATTGCAGCAGTTTACTTCCCAATTATTAAGGCCCTATTTGGTTCAGCATTTGGAATGCTCATTTGGGCTCTAAAGTCCCTTGGCCAAATACAAATGTGTTTGGTTCATTTTTTGGCCGACTTTGGCGAGATGCAATTGCATCTCCAAGTGGCTCTAAGGGACTTTAGCTGAATGCAAGGGTTGAGGTGCTTTGGGAAGTTGTATCTTGGGAATGCAAGTAGCTCGGTTACTGTTCATCTTCTCCAACCTCTCCAAGCTGCGGATCGGAGGCCGACGACCACCGGAGAAGGGATGGCGCGTGCCGGCGACCACTGCTCGAGGGTCGCCCGACCCCGGCGACTGTCGCCCGACCTCAGGCAACGCCCGGATCTCGCGACCCAGGCGTCGGCCGCCTGAGGTCGCGCGACCCCAAGCGGCACGGCCATCGCCTGGGTCGCGCGACCCCAAGCCACCTAAGGTTGCGCGACCCATGCAGCCAGATTTGGCCATCCGACTGCCAGCGTGACCCCGGCGACCATCGCTTGAGGTCGCGCGACCTAGGCAGCCAGATCCGGCCATCCGACTGCCGGATTCGACGGTCCGACCGCCGGATCCGGCGGTCCAGCCGAACTTCAAAAAGAAAATAGAAATTTTTTTTTGTTTTTTTAATTTAATAAAAGTCATTTACAAATGTAAATTTTACCAAACGATATTTGCGATTTCGGAAAACCTCCTTTACCCAAAGGTATTTGCATTTTGGCAAATGCATTCCCCAAAAGCCGAACCAAACGGGCCCTAAATCTTCCTGGGATCAGATGAAATTTTCGAGAGGAAAGCAGTTTTACGGAGGGCCCTAATGACTACAGTAAATCTCTCTGAAGAACAATATACAAGTGAATTGTTGCCGCTGCCAATTAGCAGGGACCGCTAAAAAGAACATAAAAGATACATCATCTGCTCGCTCAAAGGGTACAAATGGAAACACTCTAAATTAACCATAGAGAAAACTCTTCACCAAGAAGAAAAGTTACCATATTCTGTTGAGACTCCTACTTTCCTCTTCTTCACTACACCATTTTCTGCCATCCCACTGTCGGCGACAGCTGTTCCAGCTGGACCACTCCTCGCTTTCAAATATTTCCCTACCTGGCCACCCCCTACAGGTACTGGATTGCTATACCATGACCCAACCTTGTCCTACAGAGAGCAAACCAGCATGAGTGTTTCAGACCGCATAAATATTATCCACAACATAATGCTCTTGAAGGTAAAGATCAAAACAAAATACTAGTTACTAACATTTTCTTCATCCTCAGCAGCTTGGTTGTTTTCAGTCTTCTCTTTCTCCTCTTCTTCATCAGGTTCAGTATAAGGATTGACAAATACCGTCACCCCTGTTATTTTGATCTCTTCCTGCACACAAGCCAAAAGACCACAATAACAGACCTACTCCTGGTAGTAGTATGTTTGTATTCACCATTATAAGTTTGTCAGTTCCTTTGGATATGCGTTGCCAAATCAGACCAGTACAGTATGGGAATGGATTATCTGTTTCATCATATTTCAAATCTCAAAGGAATTCCAATAGGTAACAAAAAACTGGTATAAAGAATGAACATCCAAACGGTGAAGGGCCCTGTTCTCTCCCCCCCCCCGAAAAAAAAAAATAGAAGGATGATATATTGCTTGGGAGCACATTTCCCAGTGTGCGTACTCGCAGGGTATATGTGCACGTGCCTTTCAAATCTCAAAGGAATTTTAACAAGTGATTATTAAAAAAAAAAAAAAAAAGGGAAGAAGAAGAAGAGGAAGAAGAGGAGGAAATTACAATTTTGGTCCCTGTAGTTTGGGGGGAATCTTTTGGTGGTCCTTGTACTTTGTTTGGTTATAATTGTAGCCCTCGTACCATTCTCCGGCGACAATTCAAGTCCTTTCATCAAATTTCAATTCAAACTGTGTCAGAAATTGTTGAGTCAGCACCGACAATTAACACGTGGTGCCTACATGTTCAAGATTCCAAAGCAAATTGCATTTTTGGTCCCTATTCTTTTTAAAGTGCTCTCGTACCATTACTTGATGAGATTTTAAGTAAGATTTTTCACATTATTCTAACTATTACTTTTATGAGATTTGCTATTATTTACATGCATGATATTATGTACATGAGTCTTTACTATAAATCTTGGTGGTTCTATTAGTAACAACTAAAAAAATTTTTGTAAAATCCACTTGATATTCAAGGGTTGAGATAGAATCAGAAGGATTCCATAAAGCTATTTAAGTTTTTTATAAAAGTATCCTCAACACTTCTGTATATCTGTGAACTAAAAATTAAGGATGTCATTGATGAACAAAATTTTGTAAACGTAGGAATTACATAAAATTTTGTCTGAATTTGACTATTATACAAGATTTTGAATGGAAATGTGATTAAAGTTATTAAGATTCGGTTGAAAGAAATAATACAGGGACTAGTTTTATCACTAAAACAAAGTATAACTCAAATTGATCATTCCTAACAGTAGGGGGACCAAAAGTGTAATTTGTGCTTGTACATGCAGGTGCCATGTGTAATTATCCGGAGCTGACTCAGCAAATTTCCAGTGAAATGGAAAATTTGACAGAAGGACTTAAATTGTTGCCAGAGGATAGCAAAAGGACTAAAATTATAACCAAACAAAGTATAAGGACCAAATCTAAAATCCCCCAAAACTCTAGGGACCAAAAAAGTAATTTCCCCAAAAAAGAATGAACGCCACATGGTGAAGAGTCCTATTCCTCAGAGTGATGTTGCGTTTGCAAGCATGTTCTTCGCCATGTGTGCAAGTGCAACGTGTTTGTGCATGTGTGTAAAACTGATATAACACTAGAATGCGACTGCATAAAAAAACAACAGCTGTAAAAGATGACTACTGCTGAATAGAATGACTCACCAGGGGCCGATCATTGTCATCAACCGAGACCTTTTCCATTGCTGCCAATGTAGTCAAGCCACCAACTACTCCACCAAAAACCGTATGTTTAAAGTTCAAATGATTTGCAGATTTGTACAAAATAAAGAACTGTGAACCATTTGTATGTGGACCACTATTAGCCATACTAACTACACCCCTTCCAGAATGAAGTAACTTGGAGTTCAACTCATCGTTGAAAGTCTTTCCCCATATTGATTCACCTCCTCGCCCAGTACCAGTAGGATCACCACCTTGAATCATAAAATTTCTGAAACAAAAGTAAAAAACATCAAATTCTGAATCTCTGGAGCACAGAGAGAGAAAATAATTGTGAACCTGAAATAATGTTGCAGTTACCTTATGTTTCTGTGAAAAGCTACTCCATTGTAATAGCCTCTTTCACAAAGTGTGATGAAGTTCTCACATGTTCTGGGAGCAATATCACAGTGCAGCTCTATATTCAAATCCCCATGCGTTGTGTGCAGCTGAACATATCCCTTCTTCTTTGGATTCTTCTCCACCTTAATGTACTCAAATTCATTTTTGGTGACAGGATCATATGAAGTGGAAGTGAAGGATCGTGATGCAGCGCCAGTGGTATAGCGGCTCTTCACCTGAAAAGAAATTTCATCTCAGAACTTGCTTAAACTCGGTCGGTCCTAAAAAATTAAACAGACTGGCTCCAGCTGCATCAATAACCCTTTTCTTATTTATCTAAAAAGTTCATCTCAAAAGAGAACCTTGCCTATCCTTGGCAAACTAGACAAACCCAATGAAGAATATATCAATTAAGCGCTACAGTTTCAACTCCAGAAACAAACTTGACCAGATCAAATCCGAAATGTATTCTCTATGAAGTAACCTAATCATGGACACATGGATAAGGAAGGAGTGGACGGAGGAACTGTAGTGAGAGATTAAAGCAAAGAACTTCTTTAGCAAACAATTTAGTAATGTACATTAACCAACCAGATTTTGTATTTCCAAAGAAAAACCTATGGGTGAATGTCAAAATTGGTTGCAGAAAGGAGGAAGGTTGATGTAACTTCGCATTTAATTTAGACAACTAACAATAAGTTATCTATAAAAAGTGACCTCCAAATATGCATCTCTTCAACCTTCTCAGGTGAAAAGGATCCCTTAAATGTTATGATTAGAACTGCTGAACTGGCGGGCTGCGATAGGGCAGGGTGTGTGGAGCAGGCCCAATATGCATCCCAACTTTGGTACTAAACCTGCCTACTCGTTATGAATATCCATTTTCAGACCAAACTGGCTGACACAGGCCAGTTGGGTTTTTCGACATGGAACACACTATGAAGTCCATCTATGCACTTCAAGATGGAATGGGCCAAGCGGGCCATGAGGTCCATGAACAGCAAAAATAATTGACACCACAGACCAAGTTTACTGAAAATGATGAGTCACTATGTGCAACCTTCAAATCCTTCCAACATAGACATAGTTAGACTGAATCTCACATCATCTAAAAATCAGGGCTTTACCAATTCGAAGTATAAAGTTGAATTTCTTACAGTGCTTGACCGCAGTGAGAAACACAAGATCAGTGCAAACATTCCAACGAATTACCAAGAAAGATAGAAGAGATTTAAAGTATGCTGTTTGGTACCTAATCATTTACATTGTTTGGTAACTAATACCTCTTATAAGATCGCACTTACAATTGAAAGTTAACCTTGACAGCAGTAAAAGGAAACAACCCATGGATCTCTTAATCATATCAAATATTACCAAGGGAAAGAAACATAACAAAGCTACCAAATGCTGGAAAAATATTTCAGTTTTTTCTCATTATCATATAAATTTCTTGACTCCCTTCTTCCACCAACAATCAAACTCACTCTTTGTTTCTCTATCTTAGGCAAACAAGTTTTAGAATAGATCACCGTTTACAGTCCACCCACTCGCTAATTTCCTTCACTTCATTGGTTACTATTAACTTCTCTTCAAGCCTTCTACTGATTGTCGCCCTCATTCATCTTTTCCCACATTTCTGTTTTATTTAGTGACCTTAAATGTTTAGAGCCTAATTCCACCCTATTTCAATGCATAGGATTTAATGAATGAAATGACAATATGTTCCCATATTTTAGGGCCTAATCTCTTAAAAAAATGCCAACTCTAGGTCAGTCTCAATTCTGTCCCAAACGTTTTTTTGTTCAAAAGAAGACCCCCAACTTTAGGTCTTTTCCCAAATCTAGCCCTAACATTTTTTTGTCTAAGAAAATATCACCAATTTAACTCTAGTCCCAAATCTGCCCCAATCAGCCCCCATCCAAAAATTGCTATTAGTCGTCCCTAATTTCTATATCAAAGAACGGTTTCATTATAGAGATAACTTTTCACATCACCTTGTGTATATGGATTTGTCACTAACGTGGAAAAGCCACATCAAAACACTAGTGGCAATTTTCGGACAAAATGTTAACGGGAGCAGATTTAAGACTAGCTTGAAAGTTAATGAGTTTTTTCAACCAAAAAAAAAAAAAAATTGGGACACATTTGGAACTAGAGTTAAAGTTGGTTTTTTTTTTCTTTTTTAGACAAAAAAAAAAAGTCTGGGACAAATTTGGGACTAGACATAAAGTTTGGGGTAAAATTGGGACTTGATTCAGTTTGGGGTTTTTTTAGAACAAAAATGTTCAGGGCAGAATTGAGATCAGACCTAAAGTTGGAGGCTTCTTTAAAAATTAGGCCCTTACTCTAGCTCCCTAGCTTTTCATGGTCTATAAAACTCATACTAGAGTTTATTGGACTTAATATCATCTTCCTCCATGCTTTTCCAGACATACTGGTAAATCCTCACTAACTTTGCTGACAATTAGAAGTTAAGATTCAGTTTTCTTTTCCCTTTTATCCTATTGATCTACCTTCTTTTACACTGTAATTTCATTTGATTGTCCCATTATTCAGGTTTTCAGTAAGTTGAATGCTGATCTCATGTAGCCTAGAATCATAGATTCAAAATAAATTTGGCCTTGATATGGATTTCCATCTGAAACAAATTTCAATATCAATGACTTCAGTTAGATGTATCAGTTCATCTTAACATGCACAAAGTTTTAGCACAGTCCATATCCTTCTCCTTATAAATCATATTAAAAAACCGAAACTTGGTTTACAGCTTGTTACATTTAATTATGAGATCAGCAGATAGAAATTACTAACCATCTTTGCATTGACAAGATCCCTCTCACCAGCCATGTGCATAGCTATCCGAGAAGCAGTTTTATCACTTGATGAGGCTTTTGCTGCAGAAGCACTTCTCCCATGTACGGCAGCAGAAGCCGCGTCAACAATACTGTATCCCTGAGGGGCTTTAACTTCACCATTTGAATTGGATTCTGCGTCCTCCTTTATGCGGGACCTTGCTGCTAAAATGGCAGCAAGTGCGGCAGCCCTTTCATTTTGCGCCTTGCTGCCACCCCCACCAAGCAGGGCAGCTTGCCTTCCTTTCTCAGTGCCAAGCTCCTTAAGCATTTGTTTGATGTCACCGGTCACATTTATGTTATAGGTTGGATCCATACTCATTTTCTTCGTTTCTGAAAAGTAATAATATAGAAGTTAGCAGCACATTCTATTACTAAATTTTAGAAGATAAATTTTAGAAGATAAGGAAATCCTATAACTAACCTTCGTCATCAACTTTCAAACTATTTTTCACATGATCAAAGTCCAGGAGTGCCTTGCTGGCAAGAGCACTTGGGTTCTGCGGGAAAAAGCAACAGAGATACATACATATAAAAATTACTGTAAAACAAAAGAAATATGAAGGGCCAGTAAGTCCATCACTAGAAACAAGAATCTCTTAAGGGTTTTCCAGCAAATCTATCTCATTTAGCTACCTGAAGAATAATAAGATCCTCCCGCGTGAACGGTTCATCAGTCAGCAATTCTCTCCAGTTCTTCGTCTTGATGTTTAATTCCTTGATTGCCTATAGAAAGGAACAGAAGGAATGAATACATCCTGAATAAGGTCTCCACAAAGAGATCATAGATAAAAACATTTCAGGAAGGAAAGAAGAGAAACCAGACCTCATAACAAAAGACATTTCCTGTAGTCTTAACAGCAACAATATGGGTGAATTCAGTAAAAACTTTGTTCAGGACGGGGCACTGAAACTCGCCTGCATAAAATGGAGAGAAGAAGAAGACAGTGGAGACAGACTTAGTTAATTAGTTGCAAAAAAAACAGACCAATATATATATAACAACCACAAAAACAAGAAAATGACAACATCTACCTAGACATACAATAACAAAGATATTACTGCCATAACTTTCAGAAGACTTGACATTTACTGTCATTGGCACAATTTGCTTGTGACAAAGAACTCCTTGAGAAAGCAAAGCTCGACTAAACCAAACCTCATTGGCATACTTGATAAATCTCCATATTTCTTTGATCCTACATTCTCCTCTAGAATGTTGTTTCCCTTGAACAGTTGCAACACTAATGATGTTTTAATATACCACTACAACCCATTTGATCATACTGATCACTTTATTTCATTATATATTTCAGTTTCTTGGGGTAACAGCAACATGGTCATATCAACAACCATATCATCACAAAAGGATCCTCAAAGTGCATACACTCAAACTGCATAACCAAAAGGACCCTTAATGTGTACTTCTTTTGAGTAACCTCACATCCCCATATGCACAAAATAAAAGAGAAAATCACAAATAGGCACAGCTCTAGAGAGAAGGCAAACCAAAATGCCAAAATTCAAAAGACAGATCCATCAGCAACAAATTGACATATTTGAGAAGAGACAAACCAGATGCCAAGAAAATCTGGAATTCTAGCTGAACTGAATAGAAAGTTGCAAGGAATTCACAAAAATCCTACACAGATTGATTCTTATGACCACATTGCCACCCACAAGCATCATGCTAGCCCTTGACCTCAAATGATGGTGTACATGATAGCATAGCATGGCTTCAGCCTATCTAGGTATGAAGCAACTTCTCAGCAATCTCACTTAATTGAGACGTGAAGCGATCATAATCAGGCAACATTCTGTCCTATTCAGCCAGTGCAATTCAACTTAAGGCCAAAACAGCATCTGTGAACATATTGGACCATAGGCAAATCTGTCCTTTGCCCTCTCAATTCCCCAACTCTCTCTCTCTCTCTCTCGCTCTCGACTTTAGCCAACTTAATCCGAGCCAAAATTCATTAATCAATGTTTCGAACCACAAGATATCATTCAAATGCTGAAAGCTATGGTTACCACTTTATTAGGGTATACTGACCGGAAACTCACCTTCAGGATTCTTATGAAAAGTGAGAGGAATCAAATCCTCGTGCCTGAGCAGAGCTCCGGTGACTGGATGCTTCCCATACTTTCTGATATAAGGAATGATGTTCCTGCAAAGAAACACCAGAACCATACTCTCTCAACAGTCAACACTAAGCACCAATCATCAGAGACCAAAAACACAAAGCACGCCAACGAAATGAGCAAGCGGGACCAATCGACTCACATGATATCGAAGACGCTCCCATCGGCCGTGCACACGGGGTTCTCGAAAGGAGTGAACGTAAGCCTGCACCGAAACACACAGCTCATACACTTGGCTCGCGAGCTTGAACGCACCGCAATTCTCATGCGAATTAACCGAAACAGAGACGAAGCCGAGAGGGAGAAGGGAGAAGGGAGAAGGGCGTACGCGCAGCAGTAGAAGGGGAGGCGCTTGAAGGGAGTGTGGGTCTCCTTGGACTTGGCGCCGCCCCACTCGGTGGCCCATTCCGTCTTCGTTATGAACATCCGGTCCTTGCTGTGCTGCTTCTTCCCCATCTCTCCCCGAGCTCAGAGACACCCGGATGATCTCCCGCGATTTAGGGTTTCGATCGATAGCTCTGCTCTCTGTAAACACCGACCGTCTAATGTCGAAGAATCAACTCTCGGCGGTATGCAATCACCGAAGCCGCATCCAGAGATCGAGGGAGTTGATAAGACGACGAGGTGTTCGATCTTAAACTTTTTGGGAGTTCCGTCACCGCCGACTCGCCATCGGCGGCTCCTGCTCCACGGTATCGGATCGGGTCAGTTTCGGCTTGGCTTTGGTGGGCCATCGGGTCAAAGTTGGGTTCAAGAATGTTGAGGTGGGTCCGTGAACCGAGGCCCGTGCATGTAATTATTTTCAGTTTGTATTCAAGACATATTAGGATAGATTTTGGGTTTTCGCAAAACCGGCTCGTCATTTCGAAATCGCAATATTTTTTATCAGAAAAACTACTTTATCTATCATTAAGAGTTCTTGGACAAAAAGCCCAAAGATAGGGCATCAAAACAAAGTAAATCCCATTAAGGTTGGGAGGCTGAGCTAACCAAGAAGACAGAAGAGTACCTAAACGTTGGGTCTTAATTAGTCAATCTGCCATCTGTTTCTCCGTTCTTCCGCAATAAGCCACGGATATTTTCTTGAAATGGATCAGCTAGGCTCGGGCCTCCAAAATGAGTTCTTCCACACCTCATGGCAAGTGATCAACTTCCAATAGGGAACCAATAATTGCTAAGTTTTTATACTCCATGTACAATTGCAATTCACTTCTAGATCTGAAGAACTTCAACGCCTCAACCAATGCAAGAGCCTTGGCTTAAATTGGCGAAGAAGCTTGGAATTTTTCTATGAATCCATCAAGCAATGCACCTGACGCATCTCAGAGGACACCTACGTTTGCTCCCTCTGTAAAGCCCGCTACGAAAGACCCGTCAATGTTTATCTTGAAGGCATGGTTCTTCAGCAAGCACCAATTGGACGGTAAGTGAGCTCGATTCATGTCAAGTTTTAAGATTTTTAAGTTCCACTTGCTACATATTCCAATCATAGACTCCGATGATGCAATCAGGGTTTCTAAGTGGGGGATTTTTCGTCGAAACACAAGATTGATTCTAGCTTTCCAAATGAACTAGAGAGGGCCACGATTTTCTTAAAGGATGGTAAGATTACTGGCTGTAGTATGTGATTCTGTAACCAATTTGTCCACACGCATAATATTCTAAGATGACAATCGCAAATTCACTGTAGGGTTATCCCAGACTGATCCAGTCCAGGAGCAAAGCAACAATAAGGATGCATTTGATAATCATCCTATTTCCATGAACAATTTCTGCTTATAAATAGTTTTTTTAGTTCCTTGGACGAGTTTATGAGTTTTTCAAGGTGTTTGATGATTGTACAAATTTTTGTTCTTAGAATAGGAAAAAAATAAGAATGCATTTTATACAACCCTCAAAATTTTTTTGTAATATAGAATTTCTTTTAATTTTTTAATAATTTTCTAAGATTTTTCTTTTTTCTATTTTTTCCTTCTTTTCTTCTTCCTCCTTTGGCCTTGGCGATGGCTAGCTATTGGCTAAAAGGGAAAGAAGAAGGAAAGAAAATGAAGAAACAGAAAGAAAAAAAAAAAGACATGTCTAGATTCTAAGAAATACGTTTGGTAACGTTTACGTTCTAACAATTTTTTAATAGAAATAGTTTTTTTTTTTCTGTCCGGGAACAATTTATGAGTATAAGAACGCGTTTGGTAACTGTAAAAAATTTCTACTCTAAGAATAGAAACACATTTGGTAACCTTGTATAATTTTTTTATTTCTTTTAATTTTTCAATATTTTTATTATATTTTTCCTTTTTTTTTCTTCATTCTTCCTTTTGGCCGGTCGCCGGCCTCGGCCATGGCCAGTGACCGGCCGACAAGGGCCGCAACCTCGTTGGCCCCCGGCAAGGCCAAGCTTGCCCAGCCAAGGTGAGGCCGAGCCTTGCCGAGGGTCAGTGACGTTCCGGTGAGGTCGCCGGCCAAAAGGAAGAAAAAAGAAAAAAAGAAAAAAAAGTGTTTCTCAGAAGTGTTCTCGGAAACAAGAAATAAGTTTTTTATACTTCTTGTTTTTGTTCTAAATCTATTCCTGGGAACAAAAGTGTAAACAAACTCATTTTTATTCTTTTTTTATTCCCTGAACAAAAGAACAAAAATTTGTATTCCAGGGAAGAGAAACACATTTTGCCTAACACACCCTAGAATTGTTATTGAGAACAAATAAGTAATTTTTTTTATACTTCTTGACTTTGTTCCGAATTATTCACTGATCACTTATTTATTTTCGAGAATAATTAAATTAGTTGACATTACCAAATGGGTTTATATTATTTTTTTATTCCACAAAAGAATAGAAATAGCCAAAATTTGATCAATTATCAAACAGGATCTAAGTGCTCCACTATTTCGCCCTGTCATTACCCGGATGGGTACCAAGTCAGGAGTATACTCCATTAAAAGTGCTTATAATATGCTTCTGAGGAGGAAGACAAATAGAAAACGAGACAAGCCTCTTCATCACATCTCGCAAGTTATGGCACCAATCTGGCATTTGGCACTCACGCAGCCGCCTTCCCCACCCCCCCCCCTCCTCCCCAAAAGTTAGAATTTTTCTAGAACTTGAGAAAATCTATACAAGCGCAAGATTGTGCCTCAACCTCTCTATTTTGAAATCACATCCATATGTCATATTTTTGGATAAATTGTGCTTTCGTATGCATCTGATGTCTCCTTACATGCCAACATTGAGTTCCAATGCCTATTAATGTCACAAGTTGAATGTAGTAGCTCAATTTTTTTAAACAGTTGATTAAATCACATATTATCTCGATTTGATTTGTCCATGTCGTATTTGAATAATTTTTGCATGTACACATGCAATGTATTGACTGATTTTGTATTTGATTGGACTCGATTAGTCCTTGTCTTGTGATTTGAGTGAAAATGTACCATTGATATTGTATTCGATTCGTGCATGTTTCCTTAATGCTGTCAAATATGGATTGGATTTGTTCGCTGGTTTGTTAGTTTTGAATTGCGTTGCATATTTTGAAAACATGGATCACTCACACAACATGATGAAGTCGAGTTGTTGTCAATCCCACGATGTGTTGATTTCACTTGACAATGAGCATTGAGGTTTTTCAATTTTCAAAATCCTAAAGAAACTTTATATATATATATATATATATATATATATATTTGTGATTTGAGTGAAAATGTACCATTGATATTGTATTCGATTCGTGCATGTTTCCTTAATGCTGTCAAATATGGATTGGATTTGTTCGCTGGTTGTTAGTTTTGAATTGCGTTGCATATTTTGAAAACATGGATCACTCACACAACATGATGAAGTCGAGTTGTTGTCAATCCCACGATGTGTTGATTTCACTTGACAATGAGCATTGAGGTTTTTCAATTTTCAAAATCCTAAAGAAACTTTATATATATATGAAATAAGAAGAATCATATGATGACATGAAAGAACATAATTAAGGAATGTGATATCAAAAGGGTAATGTAGAGATGTAAATTCTTCCTTGTGTTAGAATTTTTTCTTTTATTTTGATAGCCAAGTTGACTCCACAGGTGATTGGTCAACATCACACCTACTTTTCTTTTTCTTTTTTTAATTTGCAATCCACCTTACAATAATTGATCTTGGCTCTTAAAACGGCTTAAGAATTAGACATTTTAGTGCGGTCTTAGCCCAAAGAAGGGAAGACTCTAGACTCTAGACTTTGGCCAAGCCCTAAACATGATTATAATTTTCCCTTTTGAAAAAGAGGCTTAAACTCACTAGGAGACGCCACAATTGTCGATACCTAATTATATGAATTATCATCTCGTAAGTATATATTTGCTACTTAGGTGTTTAAATTATTTTGAAAGTTGATTTTAAATAAGAATCAAATTCATGATTACACTTAGAAGTGATGGCATCACAACTCCTAAATTAAAATAATCTATTATAATTTTAGATGAAATTTTCAAAACTTACATGCTTCCTATTAGATGTAACCCGTTCTTGAGATACATTATGGAATTTCTCTAGCTCTTCTCAATATCTTTAATAGATTAACGTGGAAAAAGTTACCCAATTAAAAGAAGTAAATAATAAATTTTGACGAAAAAAGAAGAAGCAAATAATATACATTACTCTTTCGACATAATATTTCAATTGGTACAAAATCTCTCAATTGATATCCACATGGAAACCAGTTTTTTAGACTCACATCAGTTCCCTGCAGCACCAGAGATTCGATAGGTATCGCGTGATTTCCCACGGCCCAAAAGCTCTCCTACGCATCCTTGTATCGCAAATGGCGCACGAGTGAAGTGAGCAAGCATTATCGGCCGAAGAGAAGGAGCAACTTTCCACTTGGATGGGCCATGCGAGAAGCAGCAGCAGTAGCGAAGAAGATGGAGACGCCGAGTGGAAAGCCGCCATCGATTCCATAGCCGCCGCCGACCTCTTTCTGACCAAGAATATTGCAATCGATACTTCCAAGCCCTCCTCGCAGAACAATGATAAGCTTTCCGAACCGAATCTTGAAGGAGACCCAGATCCCAAATTCAGAGCCCAGTTGCCGAAGCACTACCAAATCAAGGTTCGTAATTTTTATTGCGTAGCACTCTCGTGTTCCTCTGTTTCGGCGGTTAGTTTTGATTTTGACGATGCGACTTTGGTCTCCTTTTGTGGAAGATGGGCAAGACATCAGTTTCTACCTGATGAATCTTGGTTTTTGGAGGAGATTAGTGGAGGGCGTATGAAATATATATATAAATATATCAGGCATGGGCATGGAGACGCCGCTAGCTGGGCGTATGAAATATCTTGCAAACCCACGAACTTGTGCCTTTAGCTTGTGTAGGAGTTTTTACGTTGGTCGGTTTTGAACGAATTCGTGCACTAAAAATCTTCCAATGCCTTAACTAACTGGGGCACTTCGAGGTTCAAGATAAGTGAAGTTTAAGAAACCAATATGCTATACCATAAGTTTGAAGAGCTTCATATTGGGAATGATGACTTCTGAAGTTTTCTTTTGCTGATTGATTTTGAGCAGCATTTATCTATATAAGAAATCTATCTAAAAGATTAATTTTATGCAGCATAAGTTTGGGCTTGTGATGAATTATTTGCTGTTCATAGTATATCTTAATAGGAAATGATAACTTGGGAATGCAAATGCCAAATGGAAACCAGAGAGAGTACAAAATAAGTTGCATTCTTGTTGAAACTTGGAGTTATCCTCAAGTAGATTACCTTAGTTTTTGATTAAATGGTGGCATAATCTTGCTCCAAAGTTGTTACCAAACCTTCTCTCTCTCTCTCTCTCTCTCTCTCTCTCTCTCTCTGTGTGTGCTTGGTTTTCCCTGTGAAGCTCATCGCATTGGATGAAATTCACATAGATTACTTTCTCTACTTCCAGCAGTTGGTACTTGGTTGCCCAACAGAATATACCCAATGCATATGCAGCAACTATTTTCTTGTTTTCTTAGTTTTTCCAGTAGCACACAAGAGATGATTAAGTACTATTATTTAAAAAGTGTAGAGAACCGTGACTCCTTTCAATGGAGAATGTCATTGATACTGTGATATCAAGAAAGTAAATATTTGCAACGCATATGATTGAAAAAGAGAAAAATTGGAACTGCTGTGGGATAAGTTAGATTGATCAGCAAAAGTAGATCATGTTTTGTAGGCCCCTCTTTTGTGAGTATAATTTGACATCATTCCTCGTAAAAAATCTCTGTTTCTGATGACTCTCATCTCCAAGAACACAGCATGAGTATATAATTAGTCTTTCAATTCAGCTATCGACTTGACAACCATAATGGCAATAGCAAAAGTGGCTAATTCTTTGCCTACAAAGTGCAACAAGCTACAGAAGTGTGTTAGCCCTATCCTACATGAATCTTAGATGTCTGTGAGACTTGTTGCAAAATTTGTCTTTGTCCAGTGTGTTTTGTTGTATCTCTATTTCCCCTTTATACTGCTATACAACCTTTTTATAGTGTACGCTGGGACATTAGCAACTACACGTTCATGTAAGAGAAAATTTTTAGTCTGACCAGCACTTGCTTGATTTTGCAAATTAGGGGATTTTTCAGTTGCTGGAAGATCGTAATGAAAAATTAAGTTTATTTACAAATTACAAAAAAAAATGGTTGTGCTTTACTTACTTTGAGAATGCTGGCGTATAATGGAATTTTATAATTTCTAAATTCACAATGATTAGTGTTTGGGAAGCATTCTGAATCTTTGATCCTTGTATCATTAGTCAGTTTTTTCTTGTCAACTCTGGTAGCTGGCCTTTCCTCATCTGTCTGATAATTGTTCACCATGAAGTGGAAGCCTCAGATTGATCATTTCGCTGGGACTAAAGGAGGTCGCTTGGTGGTCTCTACACCTTTTTTTTTTTTTTTAATAGAAGTGAAGGTAGCTGAGTCCAACAAGGGTATTCATGATATATTTCATTGCACTTGACGTTATAATTAACATTCACCTGAAAAAAAGTTACCAAGAAAAATTGCAAAATTATGGCTATAACTCAATCTTGGCTTGTTACTGTGAATGTTATTCACTGCCCTTCTTACCATTTAACCTTCTATCTCTGTTTTCTGGCCGATCCAATCTGTTGGTCCGGTTGCTGCTTCCAGTCTTGAGAACCTCGTTTACTGCATTATCCTGTCCTACGTGGAAACATGAGATATAACTTTGTCGAATTAGGCTTATGAGTACCTAACAATTGGCGTTCTACCTTTTAAGTTCAGCAATAACTAGCAAGGCTGTTTTACAGCGAACTAGCTCCTCAAAACTGATAAAAATCCTATCTGTTAAACTTTAGGTATGTCTTAAGCAGTGGCATGAAAAGACACTAATGACTGACACTGATATGATACTACCTGAATCTCTACTCTGCACTAGTGGGAAAGTGGATAATCATTGGAACTCTAGCAGGACGATGGCATTCAGATTGAAGGTTTGTGGTTATCTAATTTAGTGGCTGAAAGGTACTGACAGGTCCATGGCACACTATAGTACTTATTAATGGTTCCCCAAATTTCTGTCATGTGGTGCTGGTGAATTCCTTATTTGGCTGATAAAAAATGATTGAATGTTGTAGGTCATTTCCCTTTCTTTCTCTGCAATTTAGTAAACACAGACTATGTCAATTTATAGAGGAACTGCCTTTCTTGCATCTGCATGAAGAAGTTCTAAAAGGGAAGGTGGCAGTAGTACTACCCAATTGTTAGGACACATCTTCCTCATGACATGCGTTGCTACCCAATCAGCGCATTCATTGCCTTTCTTTTCAGCAAAACTAAGCTTGCTGCTATCCATCTCATTAACACTGGTTTTGTCGTTCAGTTTGAATCTTTCCTTATCCTTGCCAGGTCTTCAAGCACAGCTTCTGCATCAGTCTTAACATTGATTCTGTGTCATCCTTGCTCCATAGCCAGTTGTAAAGAACAGCATGTGACTCTGTTATCTCTGAAATTGTGGACTGCACTTCCCAGCTCCAGCAATCAATTCAGCTCTGGAATTTCTTGCTATTACACCCACTGATACCACTTTTGTGCATTCATCAAATGCTCGGTCACAATTCACTTTGATTTAGTTGCTTGCTGGTGGGATCTATTCCTCATTGGCCAGCTGGGCTTTTTAACTTCTTTTTCTAGCTTCGGCATTTCCTCCTTAAAAACAGTTCTGCATCCTTCCTTCTAGTTATGCCAACTCCCCATTGCGATTGTTCTCTGCATGTCCTTCTTATCAGAAATTCCTTAGTTCTCACAAGAAAATATCCAGGAATTCCTTAATTTACTTGGCCACTGAAGTAATTCTTTCTTTGTTTATCTTCAAGCCCAAGTGCCCAAATCATACACATAAGTATTAGTCGTGCGATAACACTATATGTTCTGCTGTCTCCTTGTGATTAAAGAACTACTAGCAGCATGGAACTAACCTCTTTTGGCCAGTATATGAACTGTCCTTCTCTTCCAAGTTCCAAGGATTGCTAAGCAAAGCATCGGAGCAAAGTTTTAATAGGAATGTCCTCACTTTTATTGGACTGTCAGTACTCCATATGGCTTTCTTTACTCTTTGGTTGCTGTTGATTCCTTTTGCTCATTTTTGGCTTCTCCTTCAAGTAATATTAGCAGATTTAACAGCTCCATACACCATATTCTTTCACCATTACACACTTCTACATGACACCTTTCATCAAGATAGTTTCTTCCTTCTAGTGTGCTATGCCATCCCAATGATGATCTTCCTCCTTTTTTGGCTTAAAAGAGATCAATCATTTGGATAATACAAGCCCTTTAACAACTTGACCTAAAAACATGTATTTAGCTCTATCTTCCAGGCAAGCTTGAACATCAAGGCATTGTTAAAGACTTGCAAATCTTTGAAACCATCCATCTTCTCCTTTTGGCAAGGTTGACCTGTTCCATCCCATTCAATGCAGTCTCCTTTGATTTTGCTGTTCCCAACCAGAATCTTGAAATAATCTTGCTTATATGAGCATCAAGCCTCTGGAAATTCAGACCAACCTGAAGTGGTGCAGGCTACTTTCTGACTGTGAACATTGATAAGCACAAGAAAAAACATCCTGAGAAATTGACTTTTGTGGATGATATTTATGTCGTAATTTTATAGGGATGTGTATTATTGGCAGGTTCATCATTGGACCAATTCATATGAATGTTCTAAGAAACTTTGAGTGAGAAGCTGCCACATGGCAACAGTTCTTTATTCGTAGCACTGGTATTTGTCAAAATTCTTGAGGGTGATCATAAACACAAAGTACTTAACTTCAACTTTGGCTTATAAATAAAAACGTTGTGTGTACACATCTTTTAAAAAGATGAGGTTCGAAATTATTGGGAGGAATTCTTGCAGATGAAGAATTACTACATCAGCTCATTTAAAGTTGTAGTGGTTCGACCCTAAAAATGAGCATGAACCTATATTTGATGGAGAGGTATAAGCAGAAGTGGGATTACATCGTGCATTCCATGACATTCAAGATTTAAACTTTGCTACAGGAGTTCACTACAAACCATCAGTGGACAATGCAAACTAAGCCTATGTATATTATGTGAGACAAGTATATTCTTTGTAATTGTGGATCTGTTTCTGCATGAGATACTAAAATGAAAGCATTCTGGGGCTCTAACTTGGGGTACGAGAGTTCACACTCAGGATGGTTTTGATACAGACAGACAGACAGCAAGATTCTATGCAAGCGTATCACATATAGTGCATCCTTGCTCCTCTTTATTGCCTTTTTCAGTGCATTCGTTAAGTATGATTCAACCTGTTGAGTTGTCAGTTTGTGATGCAGATAATCTTCTCTACAGGCACAAAAGATTCTGGATGACATAGTAGAAAGAAACTTGGAAATTGTGAGCAATCCAGTTAACATCCAAGATAGTGACAGAGAAGATGATGGAGGTGGGATTCAACTTTTTAGAACTGCACCCCGTGGTATCATGTTTGATCGAACAGGTAAGTAATTCCATTTGACATATGTCCAATCCCTTTTTGTGAGGGTATCTTCCAATCTGGTTGTAAAAGACAGACTGAAATTAAGTCATTGACGTGTCATGCATCCCTCAGAGCAATTCCGTCAACTGGCTCCTTATGGTCAAGCAGATAGATTGATGTAATTCTAACCATGTATTCTAACATCATGCTTGCAATTTATTGCCACTAATAATGACACTAGTTAATTTTCAAAGACCTGATCTTCCAGCTTCAAGTAATCGTTACAAGAGCAATGCTGTTTTACCTCGTGACCTTTGGTTGTACCCATCTAAACTTAATGAAGCTGCTTCTCACATGAAGTTCAATGCATTGGTTGATTTTGGTATTTGATCATACACTCTGGTGTTATTTGCTTGTCAAGCTGCAAAATACCATGTCGATGCTTGTATGTGTACTGAAAGTTACATAATGCTGGCAGATAAGCCACAAGGACCAAAAAAGAAACCGAGAATTTTGCCTGGAGAAGACATTGATGAGAAATCAAAAAAGGTTGGTAGCTATCCCAGATGACATAGATTGGGTGTGGTTGGTGAAATTATTGGTCAGACTTTGGTTTCTACTTTCCTTATTTTGATACTTGCATACTCCTACTTAGTCTTTTTTTTTTAATCAGTTCAAGAGGCAACTCCAATCAGTTGTTGTCGATGGCTTAGATGTAATGGTTGCAGCGAAAGCTGCAAGCCAGAAGTCGTTGGCGAGATTAGAAGCTAGAGATGCAGCGGCAAAAGTGGCTGCCCAAAGAGAGGAAGAAAGAGTTGCAGAACTAAAGAGGATCAGAGGGCAGAGGTGGCTACCTTCTATCGCTAAAGAAATGCAACTTCAGCATCAGGGGCAATATAATAAAGTATGATGCTTCCACAGTTGCATGACTCTTTGATCCACTCACGATTGCTTGTATCATCCTTTCAGGCATTCCAGTTTATTTTTTCCTTCCATTCATGTTTGGTTCTGCTGATTATCGGACCAGGTGCAGGCATTTTCCAATTTGATTATGCCATAGAGTCTCATATTTAGATTCTTTAACAACTGAGCTTTAAAGTAGTCATCCTCTGACATTTTTTGCCTCATCTGCTGTCTGAACATATGCTTGTCTTGAAGCTCACATTTCTATTTATGTTTCAAATAAACATCATTTTACGAATCTCTACAGCTTCAAAATCTTGCTCGCTCCATAGCCATGTAAGAGCCAAGGCATCAAAAAAGCTAAACTATGAGAATGAATGAGTGGTGTCTCCAATCATGGGCAAGTACAGATGTTAATTGAAAACACAGAGTGAAACAGGAAATGAACTGATTTTCTTTCACGCTAAAAGGAGAATTTTCCAATTAGCAGACCGCACAGCTTTTACATGACTGCCCTAGGTGTGATGCATCTGACTATTGTAAACTATGTCAAGGTCGAGATAACTATGTCGCTCATTTGATCGAAACAGTTATTACAATTTTGTGTTACATTTTGTTTATACATAATCAGGGGCATTAACCCAGAAACGGTGTCTTTTTCATTTCCTTTTGTCTTTGATAGGAAGTGATTTGTTTTCCCTCAATTTGCAATATGTGTATCGGTAGACCTTTCAGGCCTCTAGGTATCCTCTCTCTTCCAAGTACAGAATGACTTCTTCAGCCAATTCACGAGGAGAGCCGCAGTCCAGTCCCTTATGTCGTTGCACTATCTGCAACACATGGACATGCTTTAAACCATCTTCAGATAATTACTACTGATTATTATATCTCCTACCGGTGGCTAATGAGGCTTTTTGAGATCCAAAAAGAGAGCTTTTAACCTTGAGATGGTTCATTTTTGTGGTTCGAGTATTCTGTGTGAAAGAATTAACATTTCTTGATATTCACTGGCCTTTCCTAGTTGGATAGGAATAAACGCACCTCAGAATCCAGCGGTGGTTCGTAAGGATCGTCTATGCCTGTAAAGCCTGCAAAGTCATATGTTGCACAAGCTATATCTGGTTAACCTCAGAGCCAGCACCCAGAACCGCAGTTCATAAAAACAAACCTTGGATCATGAGAAAGCAGCCAACAGCAGCGATGCGCCCAAAGTCCGAACTTTACCTTTGATCTTTCCAGCTCTTGCTAGTCTGTAGAGGCCCTTAGGGTCTCTTGCCTCACAAATTTGGAGCGGAACATCCATGAACACCTGTTGCAATATGCGGCATTTTGATATAATGAAGATTCTTGAGCGTTTCGATATGTGACATTGTAATCGCATTGATACCCCTATCATGCAAGGCAAATGTCTCAGTTCTAAGATGTGTTCTGAGATTCCAGAAGAAAAGAAAGAAATGTAAATTGTTCCTTACGCTAGTGCGGTTGAAAGTTTGATTAATACGCACAGATTCGTCTTGATGTAAAATAATGGAGAGACACCTATGGAAAGGGTGTGAGGGAAGTTATCTTTTGAGGGAAGTTATAAAATAACTTCTGGAGATAATCGCTATAATGATTAGCAAAAATAACGTTCTAATAAACTGTTCTTTCTTCTTCTTCTCTCTCCATCAAAGAACAAAAGGTAATCCCATTATTGTTTTGAGAAACCAATTGGCATTAATACTGTAGAACATGAATATATTCCTCGTGATTTTATTTGGACTATCGTGAGGTCGTATCATCCATCGTTTGCTCATGATTCAACGTATATTCTTGGGTAATTTGTTTAGTGTGCATCGAAGATGTAAGTCGTTTCTTCCACCGACTATTCTTCCAACACTTATTATTATAGAATGCTAGAAAGATTAATGTACTGTGGTTTTCTTCCTTAACTTTTGTGTGATTAGCCTTTTACACGGTAACTGAAGTATCTATTTATTTTGCTTATAAACCGTAATCACGTGTTAAACTGTTGTAGAAGTTGAATCTTATTTCTTTTCAATATAAAGCTACGTCAAGACTTCCATGAATGATCTTGTTGGGCTTTGACCAAAGCTAATGCTTCCTCCCATGTCTGTCGAGCATTAGACATTCGAATTGTTTATCTGCATTTGTTATTGCAAAGGAGATAGTCTCAAGGATGCATTGTCTTGATGGTTAATACGGTAGAAGAGCGCCTTTAGTTCGTGCCTCGACCTCTTGTTCAACATTTCAAGTTTTTTGATCCGCTTCACTAACTTGGAATCTCACCGATTTTGGATTAGATCGACCCTCAAGTACCAGGACAAGGGACGCCATCACTTGCATGAGCTTGTTCTCGAGAAGCGACTCCTGCTTGTGAAGGTCCTCAATGAAGTGAAGGAGCTTAGAGATGTCTAGCAGGCAGGGCTGGACCTAGGCGAAGGAGCACAGGGAGTAGACGCCAAAAGGAGTGGCCAAATGCCGCCTTTGGCCAAGCTCGGGGATGGTGACAATAACAACGACTTTGACGGACCATTGAGGACCAGATCCAACATTCGTTTGTGGCCATCTTCTCCCAGGAGCATGCATTTAACGGTTGGGCGTGTCTTCAGTAGACAACCCCTTTTGCTTTTTGTTGTTCACTTGTGATTTATGTTACTCTTTGCCAAGTTCTGAATCACCTTCTTAAAGTTCCTCATCTTTTGTTCGCAATGTTGTGCTTAGCTAGCACTTCGTGCTTTGAGGTTTCCAAAGTCTTTTCATTGAGTAACGTACTTGTCTTGCTGATGTGAGGCTGAAATCGATGGTCTCTTTATGGTTTGAAATTAGAGCAAAGAGGTAGAGTTATGTGGAGGACGATGTTGGGGTTTTACGAAACATATATATGCTAAATAAACATAAACACAACGGAAGTAAAGATAAAATTCTACTACACATGTATCTTCAAAGGCGTTGTTCGTACGTTTTAGTAAAAAAAAAAATAGAATATCAAAAGGGGTTATATGGATTACCTCTTGAAGTGCGCTTTAAACGACTTGATTTAAATATTCTTCAGTTTGAGCCCCACACACATTGGGCCTCTAGTTCAAACACACTACTAACGCACCTCGAACGAAAAAGAGCTCGTAGGTAATTCTCTCTCTTTCTTACTTAATCCCCTCACCCTCTCTCTACTCTCTCTATATATAATGTCCTCGTGAAGTCAACATTTAATTTCCTCTAAAAGCTGGTCTTTAACCTCTCAAAAAAGTTATTGACTACTTCTTCTAGAAACTAGTCTTTAACTTCTCAAATAAGTTATTGACTACTTCCTCTAGAAGCTGGATAAGCAAGAGAACAGCTCTAGTGAGTGGGCTGTGTTTGATCGAGTGAATTAGCTATGATGTGTGACATCCATAGGTTCATCACTGAGCTGGTAGTAAGACTTGCACTAACACATTAGTACTCCCAAGATAATTGATTGTCCTGATCAATCTCTAGGTCCTACAAGCTACGATTGACATCTGGCAATATGTTATGGCTACCCAGACAATGTGAATGCTTTAAGAACGTAATGAACCTATTAGCTCTAGTTACAGAGTAATTCAATCCCTCTATCTTACTATGTCTCGATTGAACAAAGACTATGGAATATTTGTCAAATTACCAATTCGATCATATGCACAAACCTAATTGACCTACATTTTATACGAGACATAAACAATTCATTCTCGATTACAACCCCGGCCGAGGATTTCAATGCAATGTCACAATTAGATTGCATAGGACATCATTATTGTGCCTTGTATGTAATAAGGAGACAGATTCCATGTTGCGCACACGCATAACTCGTATGTGAACAAGCTATGACCATCAGATACAAAGACAAATCTGAGCCGCCAATATGTGTACTTGTGAACCATAGCTGTCTAACATACAAGTCAACAATGGGCCTCAAGTCTAAGGATTATATACACAGGACCAGAGCATGAACGATTACTCATTGACCTCGCTAAAAGCTTCCATGTTGCCAATCGTTCTATATGTGTCACGTTTATTGAACTTGTTTGTTACAAGTACCTGTGTTCTAACTCGAGCATCATAATACCCAATAACTTGTGACTCGTCATTATCTTAAGCATCCAATATTTAATGGTGAAGTTAAGAACACACTAGTCTCAATAGGATAATTAATATCCACTCAATGATTCATTGACCGGAAACGCTTTAAAGATTCAGTCTAACAGTGAACCCGTCACGCATATTCTTAACGTCTCAAGAATAAGTCCAATCACAACTGATCTTATGGAATCATTCATATAGATAATTGGATGAACGAATGAATACATCTTTGCCATTAATTTAACAACACAACTGAAATCCCTAACATGTAACTATTACATGGTTGCTTTAGGGCATATGACTAACAGACGGGATGTTGGTTGTTGAAGCTGGTAGCCAAAGGCTGCGGAATGGTGGTGAGAATTAGCAGTTTGTTGGGAGAAGGCCTTCGTGTACTTGGTGTTTCAAGCGATAATCGAGCTGCGGCAATTCAGGGTGGTGCCAGCATGGAGGAAGGGACAGAGTCCCATGATGGTTTTTCTGCATATGTTTTCCTTTATTTTTAATATATTTTAAATTTGCTAAATACTTAATTTGCTATGGTCAAAAAATGAGTTATGTGGTTGAATTTGGGTTAATCCTGAACTGGATTGGGCATGTGCTATCTAAATTGTAGGGAGAAGTGTTAAAAAAGTCATAAACCTTTTGTATTTGTGCCAATTTAGTCATAAACATTTTTTTTGTGCCAATTTAGTTTTAAATATTTTTACGTTGTGCCAATTCAGTCATTTTTTACCAATTTTGGTCGGATTTTGCTGATTTGGGCGCTTGCCGGCTGACGTGGCTTGATCGGCGTTGACGTAGACAACTTTAATAATATTTCAATATTTTTGAATTTTTTTTATTCTTTTTCTTTTCTTTTTTCCTTCTCCTCCTCCTTCCTCCAGTTGATCACTAGACCTTGGCAATCGGCAAGAGGCGACGGCTAGCGAGGTTGAGGTCAACCTTACCGACCACCTCGCCAGTGGCTGCGAGGGTGGCCTCGCCCATGGCTGGCGAGGCTCACTCGCTCGACATTGCCATGGGCGAGGCTCGACTCTCGCCAAATCCGGTGAGGGTGAGCCTTGCTGCCTAGGCCTCGAGGGTGGGCGAGGCTCACCCTCATTGGCCATAGGCGAGGCTCGACCCTCGCCAGATTCGACGAGGGCAAGCCTTGCTACCCAGCGCGAGGCCACCCTTGCGGTCACTTGTGAGGATGCCAGCAAGGTTGACCTTGACCTCGTCGGCCATCGCCTCTGGTCAGTCACCAAGGTCCGGCGACTGACTGGAGGAAGGAGGAGGAGAAGGAAAAAGGAAAAAGATAAAGATAAAAAGAAAAAGAAAAAAATTCAAAAATATTATAATATTATTAAAATTTGTTAACGTCGCACCGATCGGCCACGTCACCGGGCTAGTGTTCAGTTAGCAAAATCCGGTCAAAATTGGCCAAAAAATGACTAAATTGGCATAACGTAAAAATGTTTAAGACTAAATTGACACAAAAAAATGTTTATGACTAAATTGGCACAAATACAAAAAGTTTAGGACTTTTTTAACACTTCTCCCCTAAATTGCATGGAAACTATAAATGAGTCATTGTGAGTTAAATTGATGAATTTGGGTTGAAACTATTTATAACCCATCCATTTTACCTTCAATTCTCACCTCTCCATCTTTATTTACGTATTCATCAATTTTTTAGAATAGCGGAGACTCCATTGGGATTAAGAGTCTCCATTTTAGTCTCTTACAAATCCAGAGATACAATGTTGTGTGTTAGTTAATTGAGCATATAAAAAGGCATGAGATGTTCGGTAATGTACAAGACCAACTAGAAATACTAAAAGCATCCTTATAGCCTGGTTGTCCTTTCTCATTCAATGAACTTACTATCGTTTGCTTTCCACCCTTTGCCTTATTAACCCACAAACACGCAACACGCATTTTTCATTTTCAAGATATGTCCTAAACTGAAGGTCCTACATTCAGTCGTTGCTAGGCCTTTTCCCACCCACTGCTAAAATCACCCAACAAAATATCTGCCGGTTCTTACCTTCAGTGGAAATAACAATGTCTATTGGAGCATTAAATGATTAATTTCTTATTAGCTTAAGGCTTATGGGACATCAAGGAGAAAAGAAATGCGGCCTCAACAGAAAGTGAACCCTTTCTCGCAAAGCAACTACAAAAAATTGTAAGCGCTCTCCATATCCAACAAGAACTCCCGAAACGCTATTCAAGAATCATTGGAGCAAAGATCGCAAAAAAAGGGCATGGGATATACTACAAGAGGAGTTCCAAGGCACAACAAAGGTACACTTGTTAGACTCCCATCTCTTAGAAGAGAACTCGAAAAGGATATATGAGAGATTATGAAACCATGCAACAATACTTTGGTAGATGAAAAGATTAAGTAAGTTGAATGAGGGACTGTGGAGATAATATCATTGACTAGAGGTTTATAGAAAAAAATATTGGTGACATTCACCAAAAAAACCCAATCCTATTGTCACCTCTATTGAAGAATTTAAAGATTTAAAAACCATCCCAATGAGTGAATTATTTAGCTCTCTAAAGACGTATGAAAAAAACTAATGATTCAAGATAAAATGCCCCTCATGCTAAAATAAATATACGATCTCATAAATCTAAAAAAGATGGAAAAAGGTCGGGGAAAAATGAAAGAGGAGGAACCTCTCCAGACTAAAATTATGCACCTTGCACTTTCCACAAGAAAACAAATCACTTGGAGAAAGTTTACAAACTGCAATGCCGCTCTTCTAAGAATTATGACCACGTAGGAAAAAGGCAGTTGCTCGAAATCAAATCATCGAGCTAATTATACCAGAAAGACAAAGAAAATACAGAAAAATGATGAGGAGTATTGACTAGGAAAAGGGAATATAATGATAAAAAGGTGAACTGAAAAAATTAAAGAGACCGAACACCCAAGTTTTTTAGGGTAAAGAAATGACCAATTGTTTTCTCCGACCAAAAAAAAAAAAGGAAAAGAAATGGCCAATCGTTTGCTCAAATGCTACATCTAACTCATTGTCGTATTTTATCCACACATTCAAAGCTTTTACAAGTCCCATCCGACCAAAATTCATCCTTATTCAAACGGCAGCTCTTCCTCTTTCTACCACCCCAGTAACATCTCTCCCCACATTACCTACTGCAAATTTGCTCCCTGTCGCAGGTTTCGAATCGCTCGACACTCCGAACGCGTGCTTCAGTCCGCTGATCAGCCTCTGCCGAATGCTCTTGGGACCGCCCGAGCTTCCTCTCTCCTCCGGCCACTCCGAGCCTCCTCCTGGTCCTACCGCCGCCTCACCTCGAGCGCTGAACCTGCAGCTAACCGACGAGACCGACCCTCGCTCTCCTCTCTCGATCTTGCCGCTCTCCGCCGCCGTTATGTAGTGGAAGCTAGCCGATCGAGCCGAGTCGATCACCGCGGCGCCACTCCTCTGCCTCTCGGCGGTGGACTCGCGAAGGATCCGCCTCATCCCGGTGAGCTCCCTCTCGAGGTTCTGGATCCGCGAGTTGGTGGCGTCCATCGCGGCCTTCAGCTGCGCCGCCTGGCGGACGGCGGCGTCTCGCTGGAGGATCGCGCCGAGCGTGGCAGCGGCGGCGGAGGAGTCCCCGTCCTTGCTCTGGCGCCTCTTGCGCTGCGGCTGGTGGCGGTCGCAGGCACGGACGACGTGCAGCCGGGTCCTCAGCTGCTCAACGAGCATGGCGCGGATGATGAAGCGCAGCGGCATCCGAGGGTTTTGGACGGCGTGGAGGAGGAGGTCCGGCGAGAGCTTGGTGCAGTCGACGGTGTTGCATATCTGGTCCTTGCGTTCCTCCGTAATTTTCCGACCGTGTTCCTGCAAATATATTAAAGGAAAACAAAATACCACAAGAAAATCTATTGTCATGGCAGAAAAATGAGTATCACGTTCATATCAATTATTTTGGGGAAGAAAATTATTACTTGATAAAAATGTCAAAAAATTAATCAATCGGAAATATATTGATAAAATCTACCTTAAGATACACATCGACCATTCTATATAGCAAGTCATGACTGGTCAAACGACCGTGCATCGAGTCAACCATAACTTGAAAATCCTCGACCCCTACGGTTACGACGTCGTCAAAGCACGCGACGGACCCGTCTTCCGCAACGCCGTCGCCACCTCCCGCGCTCTCGCCGTCTTCCATCAGACCATAGGCCTCGACGCATCGGCTGACGAGGCACCCCGCCGTCTCCGCCTCGGGCAACAGACCCAAGCACGAGCGGAACATAATCAAGGCGTACTCCCGGTTCTCGCCGACGTACTGACGGAAGTAGGTCTCCGCGACAAGCCTCAGGTCGTCGGCCCCGTCGCCGCCGTCGCCCGCCGTCATCTCCAGTGCCGCCGCCGCGGTGGAGAGCTCCGCCACGTTGAACGGCGTCACCACAACGTGGGCCCCGCAGCAGAAGTCGGCCACCAGGCGGAACGTGGCCGCCGTTATCTTCAACGGCGGGGAGAGGGTGAGCTCGGAGACGCCCGCGAGGTGCCGCTTGAGGTAGGCGCTTCTTGACGTGAGGGAGACCTACGGGCGAAACAACAGTAACGTATCATAACGATCCTCCCCTCCGTTAAATTATTCATACCATTTTTAACCCAAGATTATAAAAATTATGTGAAATTATTAATTGCTAATAAATGAGAAGTACATGTCCTATTTTTAGGTTTCAGTAAGACTAGAACCCTAGCCTATAATTTGTCTTTTCAACCGTATATAAAATCAAATTAAATGGAAAAGCAAAAAAAAATTGAAAATCAATAAAATTTTGCACCAATCACTGCCCTCGATGAGACATATCGCACGAACACAGGACAAATGTTTTGAAACAAATTTATGAATATTTTCGACATCCGTGAAATCAACCAATGAGAAGAGAGCACCAATCCCATGGTTTCATGTCCTCCACTTCCAACCTAGATAGAACTTAAAACTACAAAATCAACCTCCATCTCTCCCTCTCTCCCTCTCTCTCTCTCTCTCTCTCTCTCTCTCTGTGGCTTTATCAGATTCCATATAATAATCTACTTTTCTTTCATACGATTATGTTCATGCAGCGTGAGAGCTAGGCGAGAACGAACGAGTCAAAAAGAATGAGCGCAAACCTTGTGGAGGTGAAAACACGTCCCTTGAACTCTTATCACGACGTCCGGCCTGCAAGATTTCACTGACCTGACAATTTCCAAAACGTCAGCGTTTTAGAGAGAAAGACAGAGTCAAATGCAGATTCTTCCCATCCAAGTACTCTTCAAACCACGAATTTCTTGAATGGAAACGAAACCGTATTTAAAAAGGGAATTGGGAAAACGAAAATAATTACCACATTTCCGCGCGAGGAGAGGAGAGAGAAGGTGGAGAACTGGCGGAGGAGTTCTCTTCTTCTTCGTAGCCTTCCTCCTCATAAATGGTGTCCACGACCCCAAGCTCGTTCCAGTTCTTCTTCTTCTTCCTCGTGCCCAATTCCATGATGATACTCTTCCTTTTGGGGGCCTTCTCTTCTTCAGATAACGCACGGCTTTCCTAGGGGTGCGAATGCCATTTGGGTTTTTTCTTGGGGAGGAGGAGATGGAGAGATGGAGAGATGGGGAGAGATGGAGGAATTCGAGTCTCTTAGTGCTGATGAGGGCGTTACTGAATTGGTAAGAGAATTTATTGCATGCATGTGATGGCTCATAAATGCCACACTTAACTCCCTCTCTTCTCTCCCCCTTCAATAACCCCTCCCCCCTCTCTTTCTCAATTCATGCACTTTCCTTGAATTCGAATTGAATTGCACGCCTCGGATTCTGATAAGAATTTCCCTTTCTCGGATGATTATGAGAAAATGGCTTGATTGGTTTTACTCTTTGCCAGTTGCATTGTTAGAGATTCGGGAGAACATATGCCATAAGGTAGCTCTTGCGTAGTAATCTTCTCTTAGAAAGGCAAGAAATTAGGCCGTTGTCTAATTGCCTTCTCCCTATTTTGTGAGTGATTATACCATGAGTCGTGTTAACGAGTTTTTAATGGGCTTTCGTTAGACATACTAAATTTGAAATGATTCATTTTTTTCGATTCCTCTAATCAGTTGCTCAACTAATGCTCTAAAGAGAAATCCGCATTGGTGTTTTTTTTTTTTACCTCTTTTGACTTATTTTAAGCAAAATGTCATTACAAAAATTCATGTCTTTGTGCATTTTAACTATCTTCACCACCTTTAACCTAAACTCATTCGTCGTATCCGTACATCAAAATGATGCAATAATACTCTTCAGCAGACGGCTTCATTTATTCTTACTTTGGGGGGCACTATATAATGCCAATGTAGTGCATATGACTTTTAAGAAATAAAAAAACGTATTCTCATCTTTTTCTTTTTTAGAGAAATCACTATTTTATCCTCAATTACTGTAAAAAATAACAAAAAATTGTTCAAGTTTGGCAAGTATAGCCACATTAATATAACTAAACAAGATATTTTAAGAGAAAGAATAAAAACAAATTGGGCTGTTTGGTTCAGCTTTCCCAAGGGGCTTTCAGCCTCGAAAGCCCATTGGGAAAAAAATTTGGTGTTTGGTTCAGCATTTGGAGTCCCCATTCCCCAAATGCTGACCTTCAAAATGCTGAAAGCCCAAAGCAGGTGGGGACCTGCTTTGGACATTTCAGCATTTTCGGCATGCTGGTCCAAGGATTAATAAATTTTTGCCGATTGCCTATTTTACCCTCAAAATTTCATTAAAACTCCAATTTTACCCATGGGGTAACAAAATCCTAACTCTTTCCACGTTCCTCTCTTTTGCAGCGTCTTCCAATACGCGACTCTCTTCTCGTCTCTCTCTCCCTGCAACTTGCACCACTCCATCACGATTTGAATCCGAGCACCACTCCATCAAGGCCGAAGTTCATCGCGACGAGCGAGCGAGATTTGGATCTTCTACCCTCTTGACGAGCGAGTGAATCCGAGCACCACTCCATCTGGATCGTCTCTCACCCATTGCTGTGATTGGAGGTCCTCCTCTCGTGGATCGGCGACGGCTCTGCTTCCTGCTCCTGCGATGACTCTGGCTCTACTTCCTACTCTTGCGACGGTGACGGCTCCGGCTCTACTTCCTGCTCCTGCGACGGTGACGGCTCTGCTTCCTACTTGTGCGACCGACCTTTTGACCCAGCTGAAGGAATTCAAGGCCGAGCTCGCCCTCCTCCGCGTCGCCAAGGTCACTGGTGGCGCCCCGAACAAGCTCTCCAAGATGCACGTCACTGTTCTTACTTCATTTTTAGGCGAGTGACTCTAGGGTGTGCTGGGGGTGGGAATCGACGAATAGGGTTTTGGGTTTTTCGCCTCGGTTATTGATTGGGGGTTGCTTTTTTTTTATTGTTGTTGTTGGAATTCTAGAGATTGGTTCAACACCAGCCCACCCAGTACCCGACGTTGGAAGAGCTGAGCATCGGGAAAATCAAGTTCAAAGCTTTTGATTTGGGAGGCCATTAGATTGCTCACAGAGTGTGGAAAGACTATTAAGGTATGCCCCGGATGTGAGTTTGAGAGTTCGTTTTGCGCCTTTGGATGTTGCGCGCTGAGGGTACTTCAATTGATTGTGAAGTGTCTGCATTGTAGCCCTCGCATAAGCTGTAATGGCTACCCTGGGCTTGGATTTTTATGCTCATAAATGTTTTTTTCTTTCTTCCTTGATGATGACGAATTATCAGAGTTGCTTGTTGCTAGTGCTCGTTGATTGTCCTGTTCTTGCTCTGTTTAGATTTCTGTAGCTGTAATCTTGTCGTGATGTTCGGTTTTTCTTTTTTTAATTTGGGGGGGGGGGGGTGCTGTTGAATTTGTCTGGTTGTGCTGCACTACGATTGTGTTGTTTCTGGCGTTACACATCCTTAAGCCTTGGCATTGTCTTGCAAAAAATCTCTCGACTCTGCTACTTTTTACCAATTTTCTTCCCCAACAGATCAAAGTATAGTCCTGTAGAGGTGCTCGACCCATCTGCTATTCAACTTTTTCTTGATTTTTCCTAGCATATACTGTTCAACATAGAAATGTCTTGATTTCTGAAAGCTATGTATCTGACTGGCATGGACCTATAGACATTCAAATGTCTTGATTATCAAACTCTTATTTTTTTGGGGGAAAGTGGGTAATTAATTGTGTTATTTATCAGCATAACACCTCTATAACTTATTTCGCCACTAATGTGGAAAATGTGCTTGTATACTTAATGAAAGGACTTTTGGTAATTGTGGCCACACTGATTGTTGAAGGGTTTCCTTCAAAATACATCTTTTCACTTTCCACTGAAAATCCCCTTCATTCTAAATTTGAGTGAAAACCGACAAGTGCTAGTAGTTTTGTGTGCTTACGAGAAAGTTGTGGCTCCCTCAAATATCTGGATCGGAATCGGTAATCTAAGGTTGATTCCTAACACCATACCATTATTGTGCAACCATACATCACAGCAATAGATTAAAGAAACTGAGTCAGAATTCTAAAGAAGTTTTCTAAGCTTGCTTGTTTTTTGCAGTTCTGTTTCTATGTCTTTTCCTACACAAAAAAGAATTAAAAGAAGTTTCCAAGTTTGACTTTTAGAGCTATTGCTCTGTTGCTGTCATTTATGGTTGTTCTACTTCTCCAAGATAAAACTTGAACTAATGTTTGTCTCGTGTAGCTTTCGAATTAGTCTTTGAAATTGGGTTTTTAACAAAGCATTTTCTGAAAATTCTGCTTTGAGAATGGACAGGTTTTCTTTTCACTCAATGTATTAGCATAAACTAAAGTTATTTAAATCTCTTGACGTTGCCCTGCTTTGCTAAGATTCCTTTCTTTTTGCAATCTTTCTTACTTTCCTTATACCTTATGTTTTTTTTTTAATTTTACTACTAGATGAGTTCATCAAAGGCATTTTGGAGCTCGGAAGATGTAGAAATCTTTTGTAACTTGTGCATCGAACAAATTGAAAAAGGCAATCGTCTTGCAAACAACAAAAGGGATGGATATACAGTCATAATTAGTAAGTTTGAGGAGCTAACGGGCAAAAAGTATGATAAACAAAAAATGAAGAGTAAGTGGGATAACCTCAAGGAAGAATGGAAAAGATGGAGGTCATTGCTTTACAATGAAACTGGACTAGGATGGGATTCAAGGAAGAAAACCATTAATGCGAGTGACGAATGGTGGGAGAGTAAAATTCAGGTTTTCCTCACTTCTTTTTTTATTTTTTTATTTTCATGTTAAGCTCACCTTTAATGATACAACTTATGCAAATGCTTCATTATAACAGGCTAATCCAAAGTTTAAGGCTTTTAGGACGAAATGCATACATCCTGATCTTGAAGTAAAGTTAGATATGATGTTCACAGATACAGTTGCTACTAGAGGCATCACATGGAATCCTGGACAAGGTTTATGTGTTGATAATGATGTGGAGACCACACAACCTGATGTTGTAGGGTCTACTGATGAAAACTTGGAGTTTCATGTGGATGAAACCGTTGTTGAACCAACTGGAACTCAAACTCGTAAGAGAGCCACACAAACTTCAAAGATGCAAGCTCGAGGAAAGAAAGATAAGAAATTGAGCACAAGAGAGGAGCTTGGAATACAAATTAACAGGCTGCTTACAGTTGTTGAGAGTAGGAGCACTACTAGTGCTGCATCCAAAGCAACTAGTTTGGTCGGTCCTTATGAGGACCTCATAAAGATATTGGATTCCATACCTGAGATTGTGGAAGACGAAGACTTGTCCTTTTTTTCAATTTCTCATTTAAAGGAAAAAATAGACAATAGACAAGTTTTTATGAGCTTAAATGATGATGCAAAGAAAGTAAAGTATCTCAAATATGAGATGAGAAAAGAATCAAGTCTTCGTAAGTAGGAGGATGTTAGCATGTTTTTATGTTTGAAGCTTAGTCATTCCACTTTGTTTCTATCTATGGATCTTTATTTGCAGCCTTTGTGAACCTAATTTCAATTAATGTTTAATGTTAGAATTGTTTTCATTTGGTGAATTGTTTTCATTTGGTGTTCTCTTAATGTGATAGTTTGCATATATGCGATGGTTAATACATCGTTTCTCTTTATATTTTGTTACTTGAAGCAGTTATGGATGATTCAGAAAATCATGAGCAAGAGGAAAATGAATTATCGGATCTTATCTCAGTCACTGAAGCTGCAATTCTTTATCAAGCGACCAACCTTTGCAAACAACCTTGAATGACCTCAACATATACAGGTTATGTATGGTTAAAAGAGTTGATTGGCGAAGATGCTAATCCGATAAGGTGTTACAATATGTTTAGAATGCATAAGATTGTATTTAACAATTTAACGCATGATTTAGTAAACACGTTATGGCCTTCGAGGATCTAGAAATACTGATGTTAGAGAAATTGTTGGTATGTTTCTTCATATTCTAGGACATGGTATAGGTAATAGATTAGCACAAGAGCGTTTTCAACACTCCGGGGAAACCATAAGTAGGCACTTTAGCTTAGTTTTAGATAAAGTATGTGATATGGGAAAAGATTTGATCCAACCAACTGATCCACAATATAGAAAAGTTCTAGAGAAGATCAAGAAAGATCGACGATTTTATCCATATTTTAAGGATTGCATTGGAGCTATTGACGGTACACATATTCCAGTGGTTGTTCCTAAGTATGATCAAATTCGTTTTATTGGTCGAAAAGGAACAACAACTCAAAACGTGTTAGCCATATGTAATTTTAATATGGAATTTGTCTATGTTTGGGCCGGTTGGGAGGGACAAGCTCATGATACCCGTATCTTTTATGAAGCTATTGGAAAACGTGACACACATTTTCCCCATCCTCCTCTAGGTATGTTAGTCAATGTTTTAGATACATCCATATATCTAATTGGCATGTGTTGATTAAATTTACAATATATTTATGTAGGTAAATATTACTTAGTAGATGCTGGATATCCAAATCCTACTGGTTATTTGGGGCCATATAAAGAAGTTAGATATCATTTGCCAGAGTTTCGAGAAGGTCCTTCACCTACGGGATATCGAGAAGTGTTCAACCGTGCCCATTCCTCGCTACGTTCGACAATTGAGCGAGCCTTTGGTGTATTAAAACAGAAGTGGGAGATTTTAACTCATATGCCATTTTATCCATATGAAAAACAAGTGCAAATTGTGGTTGCGGCAATGACTTTACACAATTATATACGGAGAAATAACGTGACTGATACGGATTTTGAACAAGCAGAATTGGATCCTGATTATGGATATTCAGTTGACCATGATGATGCAAATGAAGGGATGGGTGCTTCAAATTCGTATGCATCTTCGGACATGGCACGTTTACGTGATGAAATAGCCATAAGTTTACAAAGTCGTTGAGATTTGTAATATTAAGTATAATGTATTTCTTTTTTTTGGACATATATGACCATGTTTACTATCATGAAATGACTATTTCTAGTCAAATTTGTATGAGAGGAACTTGGTTTTATTTTTCTTAATGAGGATCTCCCTTTTTATATGCGGTGCTTACTCAAAAAAAATAGCATCCACAATCGGTCGCTTTATCATCCACCGAATAAATTCACCTTTTTTTTGCTACATCATTTTTATCTTTTGACAATCAATAGCCCGACTTTTTATTAATACACTAGAATGATCATTAATTAACAAAGATGATTAATACTATAATAATAAAAAAAATTATTCAAAGTTGAGAACAAACCTAAAAGAATTCTAGGCCAAAAGTTGAGCTTTGCATGTAATTTACAATCAAATTCTTTTAATATAATTTTTAAATAAATTTATTAATATGTATCTTTTACATTACTTTCAAAATGAAAATGTAAAATGTTATATAGTCATTGTTTCTTTTTTGCAATTTTAAAATTACTAAAACTAAAAAACTTAATTTGGTCCACCAAAGAGCTTTTCAAATATATATTTACCAAACAGCCTTGCATTTCCCTAAAGCACTTTTCAGTTATAGTTTACCAAACAGTTTAGCATTTTGGAAAATCCCTTTACCTCAAAGGTATTTGCATTCTGCCAAGGGCATTTCCAAAAAGCTGAACCAAACGGGCCCTAAATGGAAAGGGAAAAGGACCCAATAACAAAAAGGTAAAACGACAAAATTGGTTATGCCTATTTATATTTAAAAAATTAATTGATGTAAAAATTGATTGATTGACACAAATTTCCAAAAATTATAAAAGGAAAAGACATCGCCAACTCATACACAGAAATGATTCACTGAAATTTAAGGTGATATTTTAAGTACTTTTTTATTGGTCAATCATTTTTTTGCATTAATGAACTGTCTAAAAGTACAAAATGATTATCCAATTTTGTATTTGACCTTTTCGTTATGAAGGCATTTTCCTTTTTACTTAATTGTTTTTCTTTTTCTATAATAAATTAGTAGTTCTATTAACATACTCTCAAATGTTAACAATATTAACTATATGTTATTATTGATATTTATTTTTCTGATATTAATATCTAGGTCAATTTATTTTTCTCCATTTTCTTATTTTTATTTTATAAAATTCGATGGTAAAAAGAAAAAAGATGAGATGGGAAAACATTCCTCAAAAGTCATGTGCGTTCCACATATTAACAGAAAATATAATAGAGGATAATGTGGCCATTAAAAAAATAAAGTTCAGGGAGTTTAGGGAGGCAATTTGTACAAGTTTAGGGCAAATGTGCATTACCCTCATAATTGATGGTGTTTTAAGTAATTTCCCAAAAAAATTCTATTGGTGATATTACTTCCAATTTTATGTAGCCACTTGAATCACATATTTTGTTAACCACTTGGGTTTGCCCCAGTAGCCGCCCTTACAACATGAAAGAGGGAGGTGGGGGGTTCGAATCCCCACCTTCTCAGGGGGGTTGGGGTGGGGACGATTAAGTTTTAGGAGTGGGTTTCGACTCCCACGCTTTGCAAGGAGGCAGGACAAAAGTCTGAGAGTGAGTGTTAGAGTAGGAATAGAGTAGGACCAATAAAAAAAAAATCACAGTTTGTTTCCATTTGAGTTGCGTGCATTAAATTTAGGAAAAATTATAAATAAGAGCCCAAAATGCTTTTATTTTCTCAAATTAGGATTTGAAGTGTATCTTATTTTATATAAGGGCCTAGCCTCGTTGGTCAGCAAAATATTTTAGCGAATTAATGGTATTTTCATCCAAACACAAATTAAATTTAAATTAAATTAGATTAAAAAATTAAAAAAAAACTTGTAAAAAAAAAAAGAAGAAAAACACAGGCACCCCATCGCCGGTGGGGTGGTTGTGAAGGCTAGCGAGGTTACAAGGGCTGTCGACTCTTGCCAACCAGAGGCGAAGAGCCGTAAGCCCTCACTAGACACAGGAGAGGGCGACGACACTTTCTCAAATCTGAGCAAGGGTCACTCGCCCTTACCCCAGCGTGGTAGCCCTCATCCAGCACCTTCGAACTCGCCTAAATTTGGGAGAAGGTCATCGCCCTCTCTTGCTTCTAGCGAGGGCTTGCTAGCCCTCGCCTCTCTAATCAACGAGGGTTGCCAGCAACCCTATCGGCCTTCGCCACACCCTCTTACTTGTGCTTCCCTTTTTTTTTCATTTTTTTAAAGAAAAAACATAAAAAAAAGAAAGAAAAAAGGAAAAAAATAAAATTTTTAAAAGACAAAATTGCCCTTCCAACTTACCAAAAAAAAAATTTGCCCTTCACGGTTGGTGAGTTGAGGCCCTTCTTTGAGATTGATATTAGCATTTCAAGTCCTTATTTAAGAAAATAATGGTACTCCATACCTTTTTTAAAATAATGATGCGGGAGCATTCAACGTAGCTCCATCGACCAATTCAGAACCATCCATGCTTATCCAAGCCAAGAAAGAAATTAGGCATCATGTGCTTCGATGGATCATTTTGAATGAATAATGTCAATTACTTATCGATACTTTGTAGTATGTCGATAACTATCGATGGGAGGCCATTTTAGATGTTTTGTATGACCAATTGATGAAGTTTCAGGAGGGTTATTTTCTGGTCAAGGGAGGAGCACGAATTTTGGAAGGCTGAAGGTTCAAGAGTGCAAGTTCCTGTGCTAATAAATGCATTTCCTAAGTTTCTAGGTGTCTTTATTGCTATGTAGTTTTCAAGAGTCAAATGTTTAAGTTCCTAGGTCATTAAAGTCTGTTTTTTATATTTCCTAAGGCTAAAATTCTCCTATAAACAGGGGAAAACTATCAAATTTAAAGATATATGTTGACACTTAAATTTTGGTGATCCGATCATTTATTTATTGCATATAAAATTAAGGGGTCAATTTTATCCCTGAAAAAAAATATTAATTGCATAGCATATAGATTTAGGTGCATTTATTTTTAATTTGCATTTTTTGTTTGCATTTTATTGGACCGTTGGCGGATGGGTTCAAATTAGCTGGATCAAGCCCACGAAGCGAGCAAGTTGGCCCAAGCCCATGGTTTTTGATCAAAAATTATCTTGTGAGAAATTTGAAATTTGAAGTTTTTCCAAGATATTATGAATTTTTTTTTTATATAGGGCAGATGTGACAAAATATTGCGATTTATCTTGGCAAGATTTGGATTTAGAGAAAAATTCTATCTTAATCTCGAGTCTTTATCAGTATGGGATGAAATTTGTGGAAAATATTTACGGATGTTGATTTGAGGAAGAATTTGAAAACCCAATTCTTTTCCCTATAAAAGGCCGTGTGTGCGAGAGATTTGGGGGGGTTTTTTCACTTGGTTTTGGAATTATTCACCAAAAGGAAAGTCAAGGTTTGGTTTGGGAGGAAGAAAAAGCAAAAAGGGGCAGAGGATTGGACAGGTACTGTTTAATTGTCTTCTCCACGCACTGCTCCATCGCTCGCTGTTCCATACCACCACTGTTCCGACCTTTCCGCTGCACCAACCACCTCGGAGTCGCTAATCGCTGCCACTCTGCCGGTGACGCTGCTTCCCTCTGCAGTTTCGCCATCTGTGTTGCCCGAGTGACGACCCACAGCAACCTTTGGCGTCGCTCCACCAGCCCGATGAAGCCCTGCCGCCGTTGCTCCTGCGCCGCCCGCAACCCTCATATCCCGCGATTCCGACGGCCCGCCGTCACTCGAGCTCCCTGCGACGGTAGCCCCTGTTTCTGCTCACCCCGCTGCGCCTCTACCCGACACTGCCGAGTTGCGCCTCACCAGAAGCTGCCACTGACCCACATCCGCCACCTTGCTCACACACGAGCGCTGCCCCGTCGCCGCTGCTTCCGCTCCAATTGACTCGTTGATCCGCCGGCCGTTCGTGACCACCCAGCGCCCGAGCTCCGTCCCTGCAGCTAGATCTGACCCACTAGCCTCCGCTGCGAGCACCCGAGCAGCTCCACCCACGACTCGCCTCCCCTTGCCGGCTCCGATTCCGCTCCGCCCCTGTGTTGTTGCCACCGCCGCCGGTTCACCCTTGCCGGAGCCCCTCACCGGACTGACGATCAGCTGCCTTGGAGACCCGCGAGCAAGCCGTGCTCGAAGAAGGGAAAAAGGAAAAAAAGACTAGGTAGTTTTTCTTTTACTTTTATTTTTCTTTTTTAATATTCTGTTTTAGTGGAATTGTTCTTAAATATAGGATTGATATTCCAACATGAATTAGCCCCTCAAAAAAGGGATTGACAGTCCGATTTTCACGCCCGAGATCCGACTCGCAATCCCTTGCAAAATCAACAATCCGATCTCAAGCCCAAGATTCGCTTCGCGATTTAATTTTAAAATTGGTCAACCCGATCTCATGCGCGAGATATGGTTCGCTAATTTTTAGATATCAACATTATCTTGCTTGATTTGATGTCGTGGTGTTTGAGTCAGTTTTATTTTCGTAAAAGGAAAAGGAAATCCAAAAAAAATTGAATTAGGTATAGGTTTGTTTTTTTTAATTATCTTTGCATGTTTAGAATAGGGGTTTTGTTTTGAATCTTCAAAAAAAAAGTGCATTCATTTAGGTTGTTAGTTTTTTTTTTTATTTGAATTGCGTGTTTAATTGTGTGTTAGTTTTAATTTCGAATTTCATAAAGAAAAACACAAAAAAAATCATCTGCATATTAGGTTAGAATTGTATGTTTCATTTTAAATTTAGATCATCTTTTTAGATAAATTGCATTTTAGATTAAGATAATGTCTTAGTTTAAATTAGGATTTAATATGACTTAATCCTTAGTTTAAATTAGATAGAATCTTAATCTAGCTAGATCATTTTTGCATTTTTTCTTAAATTTCGAATTTCATGAAAAAATGAAAAATAAAAATTTGTCTCTAAATAAATTAGACTCAATTTTTTTGAATAGATTGCATTTTTTAAGAATAGAGATATCAAATGCACATCATTTAGTTGTTATTAGGTTCATTTAATTAGAAATTGCCCGTCATTAGATTAGGTCAGTTATTAAATGTCGCGTGACATATAGCTCGCATATTAAATTGCATGTTACATGTCATTTTAGTTAAAATAATTTGTACGTCATTGCATTGCTGCACGTCATTAGAATTAAGTCATTTTTGTTAATTAGATTGCATATTTAATTATTGCATGTTCATTAAGAAATCACAAAAATTTTTACTCATTCATATAGTTTAGGACATGTTGCCATGCTATATCATTTTATATTAGATTAGAGGCACTGCATTGCATATGGATTATATTCTCATTTAAAAGTGAAAACAAAAATTGAGTGATGGCGTGTTAATTAGAAATCATATCTAGGACTGTTGATATGAATTCTAATCTAACAACGCAGATGCTTTCGTTGCTTTGAGTTAAGTTTTACAATTTATTTATTGCTTTACTCGGGTGTTTAATTGGTGGTTTGCGCACTTGCATGATCGCCTCACATGTTAGGGAAATAAATTAAAATCAATTCAAGCTGCTTGCCAAACATTTTTTCGAAATTAAAAGAGAAAGGTACTGAAAGGGCGTTAGAGAAATCTAACGTAATCAAGACCCCGTATCCAAAATCTCTAGTTCGTAGAAGTAAAATAATTCTCACATTATTTTACTTAGGTGTCTAATCGACCTACCGTAAACTGATTAGTGGCGACTCCTGATTGAAAATCTTTTGCATGCTAGATATTTGAACATAAGTCGTGAATTGGTATGTGCTTGGGAGAGCCCGAGCTAAGTTTAGGCTTAGTAATCCATTAGCCAAACCCTAGGTGGTTCACTGAAATTTTGGTCGCGACAACATATGAATTTGATGAATTAAAATTGTGAGAATTCCTCTGCTTGAGTGAACTTCTTCAGAGAGTGGATAACTCATTTCGGTCTCTTTATCCTTAGAGCATAGATCACTCCTTGGTGGTGAGCTAAGAAGCCCTTTATCCTTGGCTGGTGGAATCTTTAAGCATTGATGGTGAGATTCTCCTATCCCGAAGTCCTTTAACCTTGGCTGGTAGAAACTTTAGGCCTTGGCGGTGAACTTCGTAGATCTCGATCATCATCTTCGGTTGGTGGCGTGACCTTTATACTTTGGAAGGAGATCATTCTATCTTTTCTTATTCCTCTTCATTTCTTCCTCGTATACACTACTCCATACACTTAACCTGAGAAATCCCAAAAGAAAAAATTTCCTGTTTGGAATCACTCGCCCCATCATGCATCAAAAGATTGGTATCAGAGCTCAAGGTTCACCTCATTTGAGCGATTCCTTTCTTCTATTACAAATTCCTTATGGCTGATCAAGTTCCAAGAGGCTTGACTATGGAGCAAGCACACAACGAAAGGCGAGATCACGCAATCCAAAATCTTCAGCAACAAATGGAGCAAGTCCTCAATCTTCTAGAGAATCCAGCGAAACATGGACAGCCAGCAAGGCATCCCAATGAACGGCATCGGTGTGACGATTCTGAATCTCGTCAAAGTTCTAATGGCGATTCCGATTCTACTGGAGACAACTCTAGTAATTCTGAATATCAAATTCGAAGACGAAGAGGGAGGCATAAGGAGGATGGAAGAGACATTAAAGTGGAGGTCCCTGAGTTCGACGGTAATCTCAATCCCGCCGACTTTGTGGATTGGCTACACACAACCGAACGAATTTTTGACTTCAAGTCTTATTCGGATAAGAAGAAATGTAAGGTTGTTGTCCTAAAGCTGACAAAATATGCTTCTCTATGGTGGGAGAATCTAAAGCATCAACGAGTAAGAGAAGGAAAATGCTGAATCAAGTCTTGGGAAAAACTCAAGAAGTTGATGAAGAAGAGGTTCTTGCCCGACAACTATAAGCAAGATCTATTGCTCAAACTGAATTCCCTAAGACAACAAGGGATGAGTGCTGAAGAATACATTCGTGAGTTTGAACAACTCAAAACGAGGTGTGAAGTTCCAGAAGTTCCTGAGCAAACCATCGCTCGTTTCCTTGGCAGCATGAATCGAGAAATTGCTGATATGGTTGAACTTCAACCTTGTTGGTCCTTTGAAGACGTATGCAAGTTAGCCATAAAAGTCGAAAAACAATTGAAGATCAAGAGGTTTTCCTCCATAACCTCAACAAAGGTGACATCCCATTTTAAGGGTGCTTCCTCAAGCAAGGGTGAGAGTACATCGACAAAAGACAAAGGCAAGGAAAAAAATGCAGAGCCTTCCAAAGAAGTCTGAAGGCGATGCAAGGAAATGCTTTAAGTGCCATGGTTTTGGGCATTTTCAAGAAAATTGTCCAAATCGGAGAGTTACGACTCTTCAAGAAATTGAGGAGATCAATTCGGCGCTTCAAGAGACTGCGGGCAATCAAGACCAAAATGTTTCTGAATCTAAAGAGGAAGAAGAAGTTGTGGAGAAAGCCAATGATGGCGAGATGTTGATCATCCGAAGAGCATTACATGTTGAAGTTTCTCCTGATAAAGAGCAAAGGGAGAATATATTTCACACCTGTTGCACTATTAACGGAAATGTATGTTCAGTGATCATCGATGGTGGGAGCTGCACCAATGTTGCTTCGACAACTCTTGTTGACAAGTTGAAGCTTCCAACAACGAAACATCCTCAACCATACAAGCTCCAATGGCTCAATCAAGGGAATGATCTTAAGGTAACCAAATGAGTTCTTATATCATTTTCAATTGGGAAGAACTATCAAGATCAGGTTGTATGTGATGTGATTCCTATGGATGCATGCCACTTGTTATTGGGTAGACCGTGGCAATTTGACATAAATGCTATGCATGATGGTCGGAAAAACACATACTCTTTTCATAAGGAACAAAAATGCATTACTCTTTCACCATTGAGTCATTCTTTGATACATAATAATCAACCTGGGGAGGGAAAAACTTGTAAGGAAAATCTGTTCTTGAGTGAGACATGGGTTGAGAGAGTCATTAGCAAACAAAAGAATGTATTTGCTTTGCTTGTGGTCGAGAAAAAGAGTGAGATAGAGTGACCCATACATCCAGAAATGCATTGCTTGTTGAAAGAATTTGTAGATGTGTTCCCGGAGGATTTGCCACCTAGATTACCTCCCATAAGAGGTATTGAGTATCAAATTGATTTGATCCCCGGTACTCCACTATCAAACAAGCCAGCTTATCGATGCAATCTAGAGGAAACAAATGAGTTGCAAAGACAAGTCGATGAACTTATCAACAAAGGATACGTTCGAGAAAGCATGAGTCCATGTTCTGTTCCGGCTCTACTTGTACCTAAGAAGGATGGTACATATCGAATGTATGTTGATAGCCGGGCCATCAACAACATCACCATTAAGTATAGGTACCCTATACCTAGACTTGATGATATGCTTGACGAATTATATGGTTCTTATGTGTTTTCAAAGATAGATTTGCAGAGTGGTTATCATCAAATCAGAATGTGAGAAGGTGATGAATGGAAGACGGCTTTCTAGACCAAGGGAGGCCTTTATGAGTGGTTGGTTATGCCATTCGGATTATCTAATGCTTCGAGTACCTTCATGAGACTTATGAATGAGGTTCTTTGTTCCTTTATTGGTCGATTTGTCGTTGTTTATTTCTACGATATTCTTGTTTATAACAGGAACGAGGAGGAGCATATCTCTCATTTAAAACAGGTCTTTAATGTCTTGAGAGAACAAAAAACTATATGTTAAAATGGAGAAATGTGAGTTCTTCTCTCCAAGCATTGTGTTTCTTGGTTATGTGGTTTCCAAAGATGGAATCTCTGTTGATCAAGCCAAGGTGGAAGCTATGAAGACTTGGTCGGTTCCGAAGTCCATTTTTGATGTAAGAAGTTTTTATGGACTTGTTTCTTTCTATCGACGTTTTGTCAAAGACTTTAGTACTGTCATGGCTCTTATAACTGAATGCATGAAGAAGGGTGCTTTTGAATGGAAAGGCTGCTCAAAATGCCTTTGAGGTAATCAAGCAGAAATTTTGTGAGTATCCTATTCTTGCACTTCCTAATTTTGATAAAGTGTTTGAAGTTGAATGTGATGCAAGCGGAGTTGGTATTGGCACCGTTCTTGTCCAAGCACAAAAACCATTGGCATATTTCAGCAAGAAGTTAACCGATTCCAAGAGGAATTATTCAACTTATGACAAAGAGTTCTATGCCATTGTCCGAGCTCTTGATCATTTGAGTCATTATTTGAGGCCAAAGCAATTTGTCCTTCATTCTGATCATGAGGCGCTTAAGTTTATTAGCGGCCAACGCAAGCTTAATTCGAAACATGCAAAATAGGTAGAATTTCTTCAATCCTTTTCTTTTTTCTCAAAATATAAACCTAGGCACACTAATGTTGTAGCAGATGCTTTATCGAGAAGATATTTTATGCTTGCTGTTCTGAACTCTAGGATTCTTGGATTTCAATTAATGAAAGAACTTTATTCTGAAGATGCGGAGTTCTCATCCATCATTAACAATTGCAAGCGGGGAGTTCAAGGTACATAATCTTTGCAAGATGGGTTTCTTTTTAAAGGAAATCGATTATGTGTGCCGAAGAGTTCTTTTCGCGAATTGCTGATTCGAGAGGCGCATGGTGGAGGATTAGCTAGTCATTTTGGTATTGACAAAACTCTTGAGGTTCTTCAAGAGCATTTCTATTGGCCAAAGATGAGTGAAGATGTGCATGCTATCATCTCAAGGTGTGCAACTTGTCAAAGATCAAAAAGCCATTTTCATCAAGGTTTGTATACTCCACTTCCAGTACCATTGCAGCCTTGGAAAGATGCTAGCATGGATTTCATTGTGGCTCTACCAAGAACTCAAAGAGGAAAAGATGCTATCATGGTGGTCATTGATCGGTTCTCTAAAATGGCTCATTTTGTGTCATGTCACAAGACCAATGATGCATCTCATATTGCTGAATTATATTTCAAAGAGATTATTCGCATTCATGGAGTACCAAAGACCATTGTGTCGAATCGTGATTCCAAGTTCTTAAGCTACTTTTGGAAGACACTATGGAGAATGCTTGGTACAAGACTCTTATTCAGCACAGCTTGTCATCCACAAACCGATGGCCAAACGGAGGTAACAAATCGTACTCTAACCACTCTTCTTCGTGGTATGGTGAGTAAATCTTTGAAAGATTGGGATTTAAAGCTTGCGCATGCTGAATTTGCTTACAATCAATCACCAAGTTATACTACTAGTCGATCGCCATTTGAAGTTGTGTATGGAATTAATCCTCTCACACCCATTGATTTGATTCCAATTCCATCTAACTCTCAAGTAAGCTTTGATGGCAAAAAAAGAGTTGAATTAATCAAGAAGCTCCATGAGCAGATTCGATCCAAGATCGAAAAGTCCAACCAATCTTACAAGAAGAAAGCTAATCAACATCGCAAGAAGACTCAATTTCAACCGGGCGATCTTGTATGGCTTCACTTGAGGAAGGAGAGATTTCTATTTTGATGAAAGAACAAGCTCATGCCCAGAACTGATGGTCCCTTTAAAGTTATTAAGCGAATTGGTGACAATGCTTACAAGATTGACCTTCTTGGAGAATTTGGAGTTTCGACAACATTCAACGTAGGAGACCTTTCTTCTTACTTAGAGGATGAAAACTTTCTAGATTTGAGAACAAATCTCAAACAACCCGGGGAGGATGTTGCAGGAGCATCCAACGTTGCTCCATTGACCAACTCAGAACCATCGATGTTTATCCAAAGCCGAGAAAGAAATTGGGCATCATATGTTTTGATGGATCATTTTGAATGAATAATGTCAATTACTTATCGATACTTTGTGGTATGTCGATAACTATCGATGGGAGGCCATTTTAGACGTTTTGTATGACCAATTGATAAAGTTTCAGGAGGGTTATTTTCTGGTCAAGGGAGGAGCACGAATTTTGGAAGGCTGAAGGTTCAAGAGTGCAAGTTCCCGTGCTAATAAATGCATTTCCTAAGTTCCTAGGTGTCTTTATTGCTATGTAGTTTTCAAGAGTCAAATGTTTAAGTTCCTAGGTCATTAAAGTCTGTTTTTTATATTTCCTAAGGCTAAAATCCTCCTATAAACAGGGGAAAACTATCAAATGTAAGGACATACGAATTTGATGAATGAAATTGTGAGAATTCCTCTGCTTGAGTGAACTTCTTCGGAGAATGGATAACTCTTTTCAGTCTCTTTATCCTTGGAGTATAGATTAATCCTTGGTGGTGAGCCAAGAAGCCCTTTATCCTTGGCTGGTGGAATTTTTAGGCCTTGATGGTGAGCTTCTCCTATCCCGTAGTCCTTTAACTTTGGCTGGTGGAAACTTTAGGCCTTGGCGGTGAACTTCGTCGATCTCAATCCTCATCTTTGGTTGGTGGCGTGGCCTTTATACCTTGGAAGGAGATCGTTCTATCTTTTCTTATTCACATTCGTTTCTTCTCCATATACACTACTCTATACACTTAACCTGAAAAATCCCAAAAGAAAAAATTTTCATTCTAGAATCACTTGCCCCATCACGCATCAAATAAAGCTCAATCCAAGCTATTTTTGAATAAAATAAGAGCATTTCGGGCTTTTATTTGGAAATTTCCCTAAATTTTATGCACTTCAATTGAAATCCTTATCTATTTATATTGAGATTTGTCTAATTATTTGGCAATCGTGACACAGGCTTGTTGCTAAACATTTCAAGTGCCAAAGTAAGAATTAAAATCTTCAAGACTCCATTTACTTTTTTCGAATGATCCCATGCTATGTTAACAAAAGTTTGACTGTGGGGATAGCGATAATCGTGAACGCATGCCAAAAAAAGAAAAAAAAATCATCAAATCATATTAAAAAGCAATATCCATTATAGACAAACAAATATATCACAAACTTGTTTTATGACTTTTAAATTTTACTAATTTAATAAAAAATCTTTGTGTGAAATTCTTATTTGATCATTCTAACAAAAATTGATCAATAATCCGATCATTACCGACTATCCTACCACACCTTTAGTGATTTCCTATAAAATTGGTCGAAAAAACTAAATTGAAATTTTGCGTGAAGATCTAGAACTAAATTGATAAAATTAGAAAATTTAGAATTGAATTGACGCCCATTTAACAGATTTAGAGTTGATTGGACAATTTCTCCAATAAATATCAAACCAATAGCTCTACGATTTGTCGATGGAGTGTCTATTACTATTTGTTAAGCAACACACGCAACATGACAAACAACTATTTACTTTATCCTTTCGAAATAAAAAAGACTTCAAACTATAAGATATTAACGACGAATGTCTTTAGAGATCCAAATACAACCTTAACCCAAATCGCGTGAGGCTATTTCCACGACCTTCTAGCCTAAACCGTACCTTTTTTAAGTGAACTGAGCTAGTTACTTCAATCACATAATGTCTTCTTTCGGAATGTTTCGATTCCAAAACACTGATTACTCATAAAACACTGCATTGAAAAGTTGCAAACTTCCTATAGTCCTTGTTAGCAGAATCAATGTGGACAGGACGGGAAAGCATTGGCAACCAAGCGCAACCTCAAAACAGGAACAACTAATCCCACCAACTGTCACGTGCATGAAAGAACAATCTGCATGATCGAAACTCATGCCCTCAAAGCACGACCAAACGCGAGGCAACAATGGCGGGCCAAATAGATCCACACAGATTAACACGACTAGCGTGCATAACGAATGGCAAGAGTCGAATCTGCCATCTGCACCGTATAGGCCTTCAGATTTATGAGGAAGCATAATGCCAATACAGATAAACTTCGTGTGCAGACTTCACACATGCCACATTAATCACCAATTTCATCCTTCCAACTGTAAATTTGGTGCAACAGAAATCAAATCTGACACTGCCATCGGATTCCAAACAGAAATGACTATAAAGTACTCACCACAAACGTACCCTGGGCTATGAACAATCTCTTTATGCAAATTCCAGAAAAACATTTACCAGCCACCTATCCTGCTATTTCCCATATTAAATCCGCAATCGCGTTGACATGCAACTCTACATGATAGGATTCATCCATCCACACCATTGGAAGCAGTCACTTAGCTTCACTTATCCAGTTGACCGTAATAAATAAAGTACTTCCTCTACCCCGCAACCTAACGTTGCCTGAACTAACCCAATATATTCAATTTCATTCTATGCATCTCAAAATGTATCGGACTAAGACTCAGCAATCCGAGAAAAATATTTGCCCACAACAGAAAATTCAACTAGATTACAATCAAAACTGAATGCATTTAGTGTGTTACAATGTGCAGATAAACCCACCATCATGCAAAGTCGGTCCAAAGCTCACGACAAGACCGAAAATAGCTAGCACAAAGCCTGCTCATAGATCCATGGACATCATGCACTAGTCAAAACTCTCCAACCCATTCTAGGCAAAGGGTCCAGACCCATCAGTCCAGTCGAATGGAAAGAACCGACTGAGCAAGCATTCGTAAACTACATTACCTATTATTGTTTGTCAACCAACTGAATATTCAGAAAATTCAATTGCCAGTATGTAACGGTCCAAGGTGGGAAAAATCACCATGAGACAACCATCGTCTTGACAAGACCCGAGTTATCACCCAAGCACGAAACAATCACATGGAACTGCAACACTTTCGCTATAGACCTTCAAAAGACATGACACTATCACAAAATATAAACAAGGAGACACAAGATCCATCTGGTTCATAGATCATAATGCAGAGCACTGCCGACATCTAAATCAACATCCTTGAATATATCAGGCAAGTCAACTTCTAGAGTATGGAAACAACCAATGGACAACAAAGACCTTCCTCTCACTCTTTATCCCTCTCTTACTCAATCGAGGTTCTGAATGACATCCTCGCAGTGAACTTTCTCATCCATACATGCTAATAACAAGACTGGAACAACCCTTATCAGGCAGACACAGCACGTCACAAACACAACGTAAGGTGATAGACAATCCACAAGACAGAAGCCCGAAAGGAAATTTCATGAGATGGAATATCATTAGGACCCCAAAAAAATCCAATTCGTTCAAATGCGTTCCAGACATTTCAACATCATTCTTAATAATAAGGAAACACGAAATTGCAGCAGATAGACATAACCTAGAAAATTAACAACAGGAACACCAAAATCAGGGCCAAGGACTCTATGGAATAAGTAAGCTTCGTCTCAACCTCTATCTCAATGTCTGCCGCTCAATCGATGTTCTGCATGACATCCTCGGCGGTGAACTTGGTCCCCTTGTCCTTGTCAGCCGCAGCGCGTCCCTGGGCCTTGCGATCGAGCAGGGACTTGCGGTCCTTGTCGAGCCGCAGCTTCGTGATAAGAACCTTGGAAGGATGAATCCCCACGTTCACGGTCGAACCGTTGACCTTCTCGCGGGTGATGCGCTCGATGTGGATGACCCACTTCTTCCGATAGACCTGGACGACCTTCCCCTCGCGGCCCTTGTACGTGCCGCGGACCACCTGGACCTCGTCGTCCTTGCGCACCGGCATCGACCGCACGTTGTACTTCGACCGGAGATCGGAGCTCACCGGGGCGCTCATCAAGACGCGGCGGACGCTCGACGGCGCCGTGAAGTGCGCCTTCCGGTTCTTGCGGCGGGAGCTGGTGACGCGAGGATTGTACTTCATCGTCGCTCTCTCTCCCCCTCTCTCTCCCTCTCTCTGCGCTAGGGTTTTCGGAGTCTTGACGGCTGAAGGACAGAATTTGTGAAGGTATTTATATATATAGGAGGAAGAGAAGACGGAATTAGGGTTCTGAGATGGTGGGCTCCATTTTGGTCGGGCTTTGAGTTAAGCCCATATTTCGAGTATTGAAATATAAAATGGGCCGGCGGAAGAAGAAACAAAGACAAGATTCACGGAAGAAAGAAGGATCCATCCATAAGATTTTCCCATGTGGATTATTATCGATTTTTTGAAAAAGTGTAACACTAATCTCATGAGACTAATCTCATGGATTTTTTTTTATACTTTTGAAAAAATATATTTTTTCACATGAAAACATTGTTTGGATGGATCTACATAAAATCGATTATTTCAAAAACAAAAGTAGACATAATTTGTTATCTTGAAAGCGGAAAATTTTCATTTCATGAAGTGTAGTTCTTTTCATCTCTCACAACATATTAAAGGATAGAAATTTAGACGCCAAATTACCATAAATCTCTTAAGGACTTTAATTTTCTTCTTCTTCATGACCAAGTCGATCATAATTCCTTTCAACTCTCTCTCTAGCAAGGATCGTGATTTTTTTAAGATGAAACTAGCGTTTTATGGTATCGGGATCAACATGGTATTAAGTTCAAGTTATTAAATTATTCAGTTTCTAATGACAACCTAATATGCCCCAAATTTTGAGTATTGAAATACAAAAAGGGGTCGGGAAAAAGAAACTAAGAAAAGATCCGGGGAAGAAAGAAGGACAAGTCTATTAATGATTTTCCATGTGAATGAATATCCAAATATTATTTCTCAAAAAAAAGTACCACTAATCTCATGACACCTAAAATACTCAATTTTTATCATATTTATTAACTGAAAAACAGTCATTAAGCTTGTATTTAAGAGGTTATTTGGTTATGTTTACTATTCAAACCACTCCATTCCATTGGTAGCTTCCCCCCATCAAACTTATTAACAAATCTCTAGTAAGTTATATTTTTCCTAATAAGTGTGGCATCCCGAACCAATTGCGCTTTCTCAGCAATACTTTTTTCGCCTAGTATTCTTCTCCTAATCTCAGTAGACTAATGGGGCTTTTTCACCTTATTGGTAACACAATAATAGACTTCCTCTTGAGATTCATTTATCGATCCAAGAGCATTGCTGGTTCATTCCTATTCCTCCATTATCATCCTAGAAGTTTGATGAGAGCTACATCTTGTTTGAGCCATCTTAGCCTTGATAATCACTCTCTACTAACATAGGATTAGATGGCCACTGCTTTCCTCGAATCACCCATTTAATGGAGGGATCCACCCACCTACATCGCAATAGAAAAGAAGCAATTTTGTTTTGTAAAGTTTCAAACTTGGGATAAATATGGATTATTAGATGTCTTGACTATATTATTGAGGATTTTATGAAAAAGTATTGTTCGAACTTAGTATCTCATGATCAAATGGCATGGCGGAGTGCATGGTATTGCATTTTGTCAAATGAAGTTTATGGGCTTCAATAGACTTTCACAACGAGCCATGCTATTTTCAACATAGTTTTAGCTTCCCCTCCATTTTTTATTAGAGAAATGATCGTGTAATAGTCTTTCATGTACTGTGAAAATAATAATTTATTTTGAATCATCAAAAATCAAATCACAAATAATTATAAATTATTGCGGGACCCACTTTTTAAGAATTTGCGATTCACAATAAATTTTTATTAGAATGTTGGGTTGAAGGGAATCTATTGAAAGGATTCTCATTCCATGTCTAATTTTGAAATTCCTTCTTTTGGTAGAAGAAAAGTTACAAGAAATTTTTTTCATTCCATTGAGAAAAATTACCAAATAAGTTTTAAACTTATTACACCGATAATTCAGTCCTAAGTATGTAAATTTTATTAAAGAAAATGAGAAAAAATACATAGGAAAATAAGCAAAACAATGATGAGTAGAATTGTCACATTAGATTGACAACCATGATACATAGGACAATTTACAACAACTAGATGCAACTTCAATGATTGTTGACGACAATCGTCTTGAAGAGTTACATTGGAATTTTGTATAAAAGTTAAGAACTAAATTAACAAAATTAGAAAATTTAAAATTGAATATGTATCCATATAATAGGTTTATGATGATTTGGTCATTTTCCCATTATGTTGCTTTGGCAATGATCCCATCTCATAGACTTACTAGTCTAGATTAAGGCAATAGTACTCAATTAATTATGACCAGTAATTACAAAAGAGTTAATTCATTATATTTAATTATGACTAATTAAATTAAGGCAACAGTACATATCACACTATAATTAATTATACTCACGATTATGGATACTGTTAATTTTTTCTTTATCAACTTATGATAATTACTTTTAAAAAATGTTCTAAACTCTTTTAACAAAGAGTTAGTATTTTTATAGTTAATATTTAACTTATTCTTCTTGATTTCGCAATAATGTTTTGTAAATTATTTGATAAAATTATCTTTATAAATGAATTTAATAGAAATATAAGTGTAGACTACTACTATTGCTTAGCAAAACCAAAATTGAATATCTTAATATGTCAACTCCTCTGCATTAACATTATACTTTTTTCTATTCATTCCTGCATAGACCAAACAAATTAATCAGATTATATCTCATTTGGTTCCTTCCATTTCAATCCTCCATTTATAAGGTAAAAAGGTCACAATGTTAGTTTCAAGAATTTTTTTTTACATGTCTCCATAGAGTTTTGTATAAGTTGCATAAGAAATTTCATGGGTGAGTGCTTTCAAGTTCCATATAAGTTTCAAGTGGATCCCGTTAGAATAAGTTCCTCTTTTTTAAGAATTTGGAATTTACCTTGCAAACACTGGAAACTACACTATCACACGTTCCAAGGTCTACCCAAGTTCCACCTTTATTGTTAATTGAACGATTGTAGTGAACTATCTTTAATAACCACCACTTGTTACTATAATTCATTAATCATAACTTATATTTAGACACATGAAAAATATGAAACATTAATAAAGTAAAAATCTTTATCATAAAATGAAAACTCAGACAAGTGGTTTCAAATAATATACTTACCATCGCCATAGATTATCACAAGATTGTGCGAAGACATAGATCTAGAAAAACACAAAAATATATTCCAAATCTTAGGTTCAAGGTTCCAAGTTCTATTCACCTAGAACTTAAAACTTATCTATTGAAACAATTTCTCTAATTTTTGGAAGCTGGAATCTACATTATATACCTTGGAACCTAGAGCTTGATAGGTTTCCACTGATTTGGTTTTCAATTTCCAAGTTCTACCCTAAAACATGATCATCCCTAAGAAATATTAAAGTAATAGATATATTTAACTTGATACAAATTCTACTTTTTTTTTTTTTTTTTAACTAAAGGGAATTCTACTTTTACTATTATTAAATATCACAAACTAATATATACTTAATGGAATTATCATAATATTTACAAAGACCAAAAAGATAAAAATGCAAGTAAAATGATGGCTATATATGTATATTGTTGATTTAGTAAACAGATTGACATGAAAAGGTATTTTAAAAATTGAATAATAGTATAGTTATGAAAGTTTTTTGAATCTTTTGTGGAATGTGAGAGACTGGATTGAATAAAGTAGAAGTTTAGGGATTAGATAACAATTAAGAACAATTCAATAATAATATTGAACGAAATAAAAGTTCAATGACAACATCACATATATGACTAAAATTTGGTGACTATTTTTGTCATTCTCGTTTCTTAGTTTTCTAATATTTCCGTCTAATTAGCATAAGAAAAATCCTTGTCATTACTTGTTTGTCTAATCAATGTCGGCGCGACGTTGATGTGGCTATCTCCATTCGCCTGTTTAACGGAAAAGACTAATGTAAAAGGAAAGGAGTATGGAGTTTAAGGACCCAACTAGCCAAAAATAATAATAATAATAATAATAATAATAATAATAATAATAATAATAATAATAATAATAATAATAATAATAATAATAATAATAATAATAATAATAATAATAATAATAATAATAATAATAATAATAATAATAATAATAATAATAATAATAATAATAATAATAATAATAATAAAAAATCACAATAAACAAATTCAAAAAGTTCAAAAATTATCGGTGTCTTTGCCCTTTACTCCTTCTATAAACATTTGACTTGAGTTAAATTTGAGTTCAACTATAACTTAGTGTGTTTACCGTAAGCTATTAAATAATCTATGATGTTGGGCTCCACGAAATTGTGCGCTACCTAGAGAAATTAAGCACCAATTTAGATTCCTTGTTTTCGAATCGATCATCGAAAGCGTTAATTTGGCTTAATTGTGTCCTTGCCAATATTTTCCTCCCAAACTAAATTCATGTATACTTACGGGTTAGTCTCATTGACATTTCTTTTAACTTAAAGTAAACTATTCAGTAATATAAACACAAAAAGGATAAGCGCATCGGAAGTACTAAAATTCGTAATGCAAGTGTAATCAAGTATAGCAATTTTCAAAAACTAAGATATGATCATTAAACTTGTCATATTAATGCAATTAGAGGACTATTGTTAGTAGGGGTGAGCATGGTTTGGGTTAGGCCAATCCACCCCCTAATCTTAGGACCAATCCGCACAGTGCTAGTCCTCAATTTTTGAAACCAAGGATCAATCCTATTGAGTTTGGGACTGAGGACTGGACTGACTCAGTGGGTTCGGTCCGATTCCAAGGTCAACCTGTGATCAATCGATAATTTTTTTTATTTCATTTTTGTACTCCTTGAAAAAGTGATTAAGGACCGGACCGACCCAATGAGTTCAGTCTGATTCCAAGATTAATTCGAGACCAACCAATAATTTTTTTATTTCATTTCTTATACTCATTGAAAAAGCAATTGAGGACCAGATTGACCCAATGGGTTCGGTCCGATTCCAGGGTCGACTCGGGACCAATCAATAATTTTTTATTTCATTTTTTGTACTTCTTGAAAAAACGATTGAGAACCAGACCAACCCAATGGATTCGGTTCGGTTCAAGGGTCAACTTGAGACTAATCAATAATTTTTTATTTCATTTTTTGTACTCCTGAAAATGACAACTGAGGATCGAACCAACCAAATGGATTCAATATCAAGCAAGGTCAGCTAGGGAAGGCAAGTTGTGAACGTCTAGTGGGGGTGAGCGTTGAACAGAGTGAGCATCGAGTGTCGAGCAAGGAGCAATAAGCCAAGTGAGTATCGAGTGGCGAGTGGCACGAGTGACCCAAAGTGAACGAGAAGTTATTTCTTTTGATTTTGGCAAATTGAAGACTAAGATGACAAATAAGATAGAAGAGAACGAGTACTAAAGGAGGATATTGTAAGGAGTTGTTTATGCCCTTTTAGATGCCGTGGCGACTCTTCACAAAAACATTTTCCTCATTCGTAAATTATGACTATTGATGCCGTAAAAGATATTAAAAATCTAAGTTATTAAAGAATAATGTAAAATTACTTGAACTCCTCACTAAAGAGCTGTTTAATGTTGTTGACATCGTTTATTTTAAGGTTTCTTTATATAAAAAATTATATATATATAAATGTAGTTAGGGTCCCTAAACTCCTTGGATTGAGGACAAACTCGCACAGTGTTGGTCTAGGAATCCTAGGACCAAATACCAACCCAATCTCCCTAGGAATCGGATCAGGATCGGTAGGATTTGGACGGTCTAGGGTCGGTTCAAGGTTAACCCTAGACTAATGTTCACCTCTAATTGTTAGTTCCACTTATCTTTTGACGAAGTCATGCTAGGTGGGGGGTCACATAAAAAGTTGGGCCAAAAAATTTAAAAACAAAAAAAAAACTGAAAAAAGCCCAAGAAATTTGAAACAAGACGGAAAAGCCTAAAATTAGATAAAAGAAAAAAGAAGAATGGAACCCAACGATGAGATGGCCCCACGGTTGGGATGTCGAAGGAGCAATGCCGCAGGCCCAGCTTTGCCGATGAGAGTTGAGCCGACGACCTCGCTATGCCGAGGAGGGCATGCTAACTGTCACTCGTATCAAGAGATTTAGATATACAGCTTCTGATTCCTATTTGATGCCTTGAGATGGGAATTTCTGAGGAATTAACATGCGACAGAGAGAAATTGTTACACTCAAGAGGACCGCCTCGGAAGAAATTTTCATGATCTTTCAAGTTGCACCTTATCTACCGACCAAAAAAAAAAGGTTACACCTTATCCTCAAGCATATTGCCTTGTTTTAAAAGACATATAAGAGAGATAATTGTATGACAGTCTTTAATGTAGCCTTGTTTTAATAGACATATAAGAGAGATAATTGTATGACAGTCTTTAATGTAGTCTTTAACGTAACGCAAGAATAACAATCTATTCAGGTTTACAAAAAATCAAATTACAAATAATTATAAATTATTATGAAACATAATAAACCGTTATTTTTACAGTACTTCTGTTATGCTAACAAAACCCGACATATAATATTTATGTCAAGATAGCTCAATACATTTATCAAATGTGGTATTCAGATTGTAAGATTCGTATTAATACCCCTTTGACACGACACCATAAACTCCACAGGACATACATCGACATAACGCAAATAACCAACCTACCAACAAGGGGAGTTCAATCCCTAACCTCAAACATGTACACCTAAATCAAAAGCCAACTGAGCTAAGCGCTTTTGTTTGTCCGTTGGCTTCAATAAACATATAAATAATTTAATTTTGCTGCAATGTTCCTATTTTTTTTTTTTTTTATACCGATGGTCCAACCAGTTGAAGCGATCCACTTGCGAACTGGATCCTCACTATTTCTCCCTCATCATATAGCATATAGAACGATGCAGAACTCCAATAGCATGTTGATGACCAGACTAATAGCATATTGAACGAATGGCAGAGTTGCCAATACAACCTGCTCAGTGAGTATAACTTTCCACACTGAATTAGGCCTTGACTGTAAAATTACGTAAAGCGTAGAGGATGCAGTGGAGATGTGTAAAGGACGCCAATCAGATGCATTCCCTGTTTAAAAGCATATTTATCTAATTTAAAATTGATAAAAAAATCCTGTAGAGGAACCGGCAATCACCTGATAATCTACTACTAAATCACGATGACATCACATTAAGAATGGTAAAAATATTGAGATGCTTCGTCCCCACAAACCCTGCACCTATTCGACTTGGCAAAAAACTGCCAAAGCACAATACCAGCGCTCAGCAGAAGCACTCCAAAACAAGATTCATAACAAGTTCCTTTCATGGCAAGAAGGCCCTCAACTCTAAAACCAAAGGCACACAGAAAAGCTCCAGAGAAACTCCAATAAGTATTGTAAGTTTGCCTCAACTTTTGGAACTTCCTACATCTTACCTAACATGATTAGATTCTGTGACAGCGATTCCACTTATATCCGCTAACAATCATGTGATCAGGCAACATTCCGTCTCCTAATGGCTAAGTCTGTCTATTATTGTCAACAACCATTTAAAACAATCTATATTATTGCAGGCAAATAAGCAAGCCAAGCACAACCAAGTAATGCAAACCCATGCAACTAATCAAAAAGGAAGAAAGAAATCCAGATCAATGCATCCTTACTAAACTCATTCTCTATATGAACAATGGAAAAAAGTCTTATATGCTCATATGATTAAACAAGAAGCAATTATTATCCCGAGAGAAGGCAAAAATTGAAAAGAAAAACTAGGAGGGCGCTCTAAGAAATGTTGCACCACTAACAATCCTGGCAACCCCACTTATAAGCCACAAGTGAATATGGAAAGACTTCAACCTCATGCAAGGGTCCAAGATTATCCGTACCAATTACTTGGTGGATGTGCATAATCGACATATTAATGTTACTGCAAAGAAATGGCATCACATATGCATGTCACATATACTAGACTGATTGATGATACAACGATCGCATCTAAAGCAACACTTCAAAGTGTTGTAATTTGCAGATAAACACAGACACCACTGCCTGGTCAAGTTCAGTCCAAAGCAGACAACATTAGACCAAACCAGCTAGCACAGAGATTACAGAGGAGATCCATGGAAATTGCTGCACTAACCATCGTCCACTGATGACTGATCAATCCAGTCAGATGAACAGAAGCGACCGAGAGAATATGTAGAATGCATTATCTAATATTATTGGTTACCCAACTGATTATTGAGTCTATTTCTGCCAGTTCATGGTCTTGGTCTCCGGGACCATAATACTGCGCCAGACAACCATCATCTTGAACTACCAATCCAAAGTCGCAATGTAACAAGACTTGAATGATCACGAAAGAAGCAAAGCAATCACACGGAATCGGCACAAAATACTATAGTAGGAGACAGAATATCCCATCTGGTTCGTAGATTAAAAAAGAAAAAAAAAGCAGGGTATTCCAGACATCTAAAGCAATATCCTTGGATATATCAGCCAAAAATCTTTTGAAGTAAGAACACAACGAAAATTCTCGCCGAATGGACAACAAAATGAGTAAAAAGGGCCTTCCTCACTCTCCATCTCTCCCTTAATCGATGTTCTGCATGACATCCTCGGCCGTGAACTTGGTCCCCTTGTCCTTGTCAGCGGCAGCGCGTCCCTGGGCCTTGCGATCGAGCAGGGACTTGCGGTCCTTGTCGAGCCGCAGCTTCGTGATCAAGACCTTCGAGGGATGGATCCCCACGTTCACGGTCGACCCATTAACCTTCTCGCGAGTGATGCGCTCGATGTGGATGACCCACTTCTTGCGATAGACCTGGACGACCTTCCCCTCGCGGCCCTTGTAAGTGCCGCGGACCACCTGGACCTCGTCGTCCTTGCGCACCGGCATCGACCGCACGCTGTACTTCGACCGGAGGTCGGAGCTCACGGGCGCGCTCATCAGGACGCGGCGGACGCTCGACGGCGCCGTGAAGTGGGCCTTCCGGTTCTTGCGGCGGGAGCTGGTGACGCGAGGGTTGTACTTCATCTTCGCTCTCTCCCTCGCTCTTTGTCTTGCTAGGGTTTCTGGAGTCTGGCTATTGAAGAGACCACGATTTGGGCAGATGAGGATATTTATATAGGAAATGAAGTTAGGGTTTTATGATGTTGGGCTCGACTATATTTTGGGCTTCAAGTCATTAAAATTGTCCCAGTTTTAAATGACAACTAACTACGGCCCAAATTTTGAGAGTTGCAATACAAAATGGGCCAGTGGAATAAGAAACAAAGAAAAGATTCATGGAAGAAGGAAGGATCCATCTATCAGAGTTTTCCCATACGAATGATTACCGAAAGATAATTTTTTCGGAAAATGTAACACTGATCTCGTGACATGTGGAAGACTCAATTTTTATGGTACAGTCATGGTGGATAAGTTACGATATGAGAGGCTATTTTGTTAGGTCTCCGTAACCTGTTTTTTACGCTTTTGAAAAGAAAATTTCTCCACATGAAAATATTGTTCGGAGAGTAACGAGAAAAATCAATTATTCCAAAAAAAAGAAATGGGACATAATTTGTTCTTTTGAAGCTGAATAATTTTATTTCATAAAACGTAATTCTTGTTTATCTTTAATTATATATGGACTGATGAGTAGCTGGAATTTCTAGTACTTTAATCCATCTATGTTTAGTTATTTCTTTCCATGCAGTTACTTTTTTTGTTCATTTTTCTAATGTTTGCGGGCTTAGCATTGTGGCAGGTGGTGACGACGAGCTAAGTAATATCGACACCGATACGCGACACGCGACACGACACGATAAGACATGCCGATACGTCGTTTATAAAAAAATAGAAAATTTCGACACTTTGGGATATGTTGTATATTATATGTATATTTTATATATAAATACTAAATTATTATTTTTTTGATTATTTCAATCAAATTAATCTGATTCAAATTCAGAATTAAATAAATAATAAAAAAATCCTATAATAAATTTACACTAAAAATATTAATCCACAATTTATTAATAGCTTTTATTATTTCAATTTAACAATTCAACTCAATTTCAATAAATCCATAAAACTTGGAAAGAAAAAAGTAATTCATATTGTAGACTTATGTGTTAGACATGTCGAAAGAAAAAGAAAAAACTTGAGGGTAAATATCACGGAAAGTGAGAGTCAAAAGAGAAGAGAAGAAAATATTAGGTTTTTCTTATTTCCTAATTTGTTAGTTTTATTATTGATTTTAATTTTTTTCACATATATATTTTGACCATTCGTTTATTGAAAATTTTTAAAATTGACCTCGCATGTTGGAATTCCGACTCAAGTGTCGAAAAAATTGATCAGGTGTTGGATTTTCTGATATGTGTTGATCGAGTGTCGAAGATTATCGGAGAATGTCGGTGCTTCCTAGAGGACGAGAGAGGGGGCAAGATGGCCTTCTTCAGATGAGTATGTATTGACACCCAAAAATACCCTTACAAACACGTGCTGGTCACGAGAGGCAGAAAATTCTTCAGATGAGTATGTATTGACACCCAAAAATACCCTTACAAACACGTGCTGGTCACGAGAGGCAGAAAATTCTAAAATCACCCTTGCTACTATATGTGTGCTACAATTTAAATTGACATAACCCATAAGTGGTCATGAAAACAAAAGATAGCCAAGAATTTCAGGAATCCTTAAGCTGAGTTTCGATGGACATTATGACATCTCCAATCCAACCCCAATTTTCAGAATGGGATTGCAATAGTGGCCAATCTTCGGAGCCAGATTACAATGAGGATCGGTTGGCCACAAAAACGTTGAAAAAGACCACTTTGGCATGAAAATTCAATTTTTCATTGGTAGAGCGCAAAAATTCAAAAAAGTGGAAACGGCTTGTGGATGAGGACCCAGGTGGGCCCAATGGGCCCTGCGCCCATGGATGGGCAGCCTAATGGGCCTCACACCCAAGGGAGGGGCGGCCCAATGAGCCATGGGCCCTCTAGGCCCACTTTGGCCTCTTGTAAGATCTTGCATTAATTTGCACCCATGTGCCCAAATACTACCGAATCTGAATGCAATGACCAAGGGAAGGGGTTGGCCACATGGATGAGGGAGAGGAGATGACATCAACCTAGATCTAACCTATCCCCCTAATTTTCCATGTGTGCATATCAAGTGCATTAAATGCTTGGATTTAGGGGTGTCAAGAACCGAACCGAAAACCAAATCAACCAAATCGAAAAATTCGATTTTTTCGGTTTGGTTTTTGATTCGGTTCTCATTAAAAACCAATATTTTTTTATTGGTTCGGTTTTTATTGGTTAACCGAACCAAACCGAATCACAAATCGATAAAATCAAATCATTAAAAATTCGGTTCTGAGCTGAGAGCAAGAAGCTGAGTTGAGAGCAAGTAGAGACCGCAAGCCCGATATCGCCATAGAACCTGTTGGAGGACGCATCTAGATGCTCCAAGGCCGAGCAATCTCCGAGGGAAGGATGCTCACGGAGATGTTGTTCTGGGATATGTCCAAGTATTGCAACTTGTTGCAGCCCGAGACATCCACATCCCCAGTCAACTTGTTCCCTCTCAGGGACAGGTGAGTCAGGGCACCGCATTTGCCGGACAAAACCCAAGAAACATTGACATTAGACCCAGGAATCTTGTTGAAGGAAAGGTCAAGAACTTGCAAACTCTTGAGCCCCTTGAAGCCGGTGGCGCTTTCTTGTTCGAAGTTGTTGAGGTTGTTGTCGGAAAAGTTGAGGACTTTGAGGTTCTAGCAAGGACCCAAGTTGGCGATACTCGAGATTAGGCCAGACAAGGCGTTCCCGGATAGATCTAGGCTGCTCAGGACCGCACTGCATTTTGATCCGGGCGGGAAGGCTAGAGTGCCATCGATGTTGGCGGTGGTCAGAGACAGAGACTCCAAGGACCCCAGAGTCAGGAGATGGGAAGAAACAGAGTGGAAGTGAGCGCTCAATCGGAGGTTGGCGAGCTCAATGGAGGCCACGCAGGAGGTCATGCATGAGACGCCGACGAAGGCACAGAGGACGACGACGACGAAGTAGCAATAGCAGTAGCTCGGTGAAGAGAGAGGGAGAGGAGAGGGAATAGCAAGAGAGAGAGGCAATCTTGTCTAACAAAATATACGTGACTCAGTTCTTGTCTAATCCAAAGATTAGGTTAAGAGGGTTTTTAATGAGCTACGAAAAAAGAACGAAAAAAAAAAAAAATCGAAAACCAAAAGCTGAAAACCAAAAACCGAAAAATCAAACTGAATCGAACTGAAATTTCGGTTCGGTTCGTATTCGGTTCGGTTTAGAAGATTTTTCTAACGATTTGGTTCGGTTCAGTTTTTCAAAAAAACCGAACTGAATCAAACCGTTGACACCCCTACTTGGATTTTCTCTCTTCATGAATTCTTCTCCTCCAAGCAAAACACTAGGTTATGAGGGATTGGAGGGATTTCAAGTACAATGCAATTAATGGCAAGATCTCTCATTCCCCTTCCCCTTTTAATTTGCACAACACTCTCTCCTTCTCTCTCTTCTCTCACTTTGCTCTCATTTCCTTCCTTTCCATTGAGCTGGCCGAACCCCCACTTCTTCATTTCCTCCCTCTTTGCAAGCCATTTTCTCTCATTTCCTCCCTAGATCTCACCGGCCACATCCATCGTCGAGACGTTGTTCCCGCATTGCCACCCTTGTTGCTGTGTCGAACCTTGGAGGTGAAGTAGAGACTATCTAGCCCCTCATCACCGTCTCCCTCTCCCTCCTTTGCTCTTGGTTTGGATCACCGCACGCCCGAGAAACACTGTCTAGCCCTTGCCGCTCCTTCATCGTCGCTCATCGACCTTAGAACTAGGAGTAAGTGGCTTTCTAGTCCTTATTTAGGGTTGTGATTATACTTGGGACTAAGATTAGTGTTAGATTAAGGTTAAATAATAACTTGGTTATGTGATAAGTAAATTAAAGCGATAGGTAATCGTGATAGGTTATAGTGGGTTTTTGAAGGTTATTATAATAGGTCATCGTAGATAGCGATAGGTTATTGCAATAAGCCACTTTAATATTTGATAAGTTATTGTAATATGATAAGTTGATACGTGATAAGTTATCATGTTATGATGTGTTGACAAGTTATTATGATATGTGATACTAATATGTGATAAGTTTTCATAATAGTATTTACCTAAATGTAACAACCTACTTTATCTTATCTTAGATGAGTGTTTCCTATGCCATGAATTCTAAATTGATTGGTGCATTATTAGATGCTAACTTTGAATATGGTATTTGCTCATGTAATCCTTAGAAAAGAAAATGGTGAGTGTTTATAGCATTCAATAATTGTAACTAATAGGTATGTGTGCAAGATTAAGTAGAAGGACAAGGTTATCGAAGTGTTGTGTGTTACTGTGATGCATTATGCTATGAAATGGAAAGCATGATTACTTTGATGGATGCATGATAAGGGTGTGATCACATAATATGGTATAGGGGTGTGCAAAAGAACTAGGACCCGCTCGGACTGCCCGGAACCGGACCGGAACCAGTGGTTCTTGAGGGAACTAGTTTGGTTCCCGGTTCCAATTTATGGTAACCGGTGGGTACCGGTTCGGTTCTTGGTTCCATGGGCGGATCCATCCACCCGCCCACTCGGACCGGACCGATTATATTAAAATAATATATTAATTTTTAATATTAAAAAAATTGAAAACAAACCCAAATCAAATAACTAAAAAAATTAATTAAAGTGGGTAATCTCCAGTCAAACCAAATGGAGAGGTCCTAATATAAAAGCTAGTGTAGTTTCTAATATATGACATCCCAAAACTTATTTTTTCCGACAACATTGAGATGATTATGAAAATTTGGTTATATGTGTTATTTATCTGCAGTTGCATGTAGTATTACTTTTGCAACTTGTCAGTAATTGAAGTGCTCCAGTCTTGATCTTCAATATTTTGGAGTATTATCTGAAAAAGGTCTAACACTGTTCAAGAGTGAATTATACTTGGCTGATGAGTTACTGTGATTAGTGACTGTTCCTTAATGTAGGATGCTCCTTCCATGACTGAAGAAGTTTCCTAATGCGATTCTAGAATAAGAGAAAAATGGTCCATTTTTGCTCTTTTCTTTCTGCAAGTTTTCTCACATTAAAAAGCAGCTGTAGAGGTTGGTTAATTGATTAGATTGCTATTCTAAATTTCATATATGACCTCTCTTTCAAAAGCAATCATGTTTTCTGCATCCAAGACTGGTGAAGAGCATATAGAATTGAAGTTATTCCCTGAACCTTTATGAAAGAAAAGAAATGATAATTTTTAGTTCAGTCAATTAATCTCTCAAATTTCTCTTTTCAATGTTCTAAATCTTGTACTTTAACTTTGCTCTTGTTTTTGGTCTAACATCTGGACACCCATTACAGCATTAATTGGAACATGTTGATAATCCACTAAGTTCACTGCCTAAACGTTAATGGATAAAATTTTATTTTAATCTTTTGTAGAATTTATTATCTTCAAGTGGTCAACATGACTCATCTTTTGATTTTTGTACTTTTGTTAAATAGCAATCTGGAAATGGCAATGACATTGACTCAACATTATGTTTTGATTTCTAGTTGTTGTAACTTTTGGTTTCTAGTTTATTACTCGATATGAAGAGTTCTCATGGTGAGATTTAGAAAATGTTATTATTATTATTGTGAGACCGGTACGGTCCGGTTCCCGGGTGGATCCATGCAACTAACGGGTGGATCCCGGTTCCAATTTTTTGGAATCGGTCATTAGCGAGCGGTTCTTGGTTCTAGGTCGGGAACCGCCCACCCGGACCATGCACACCCCTAATATGGTAACACGACATGGGTGCATCGATTAATGCTATTGCATATTGTATGAGCTTCACGCACTCCTGCATCGATTAATGAAAAAGATAAGAATAAGCTTGAGTGATGGTATGCTCGTGTGATATAACTTAAATACCCTGATGTGTATGATTATGCGGGTTGACGTAACCATCCTGATGCGTGTGATTATGTGGGACGATGCTTGATTAAGTTCTGATGTGCCCATGTCAACGGGATGCCGTTTACGAATGGATTTTGAAATAAAACTCCTTAACTAAAATGCCATCCTGAGGTGTATGCATATGCGGGATGATGTCATGCTCGATGGGATGGGACAATACCTGATTATGCCAGAAGACCACCGACCTTTGGGTTAGCTGTGATCTTGAGCAGTGATAATAATCTGGACATACATGTGTGAAATGTGCATGAGAATGATATTTGATTATGTTTGGATTATTATATGGCATTAATGCATGATCACAAGACATTGCACATTCTTATTTTTGCCTTTTAATTGTGTGATTTATTGTGAAAATTGCTTATGTGCTTATGTTGTGATGGCCTTGAGAAAATGAAATGACTGTTAATCTATCATTGATAGATAGCTTGCATGTATATGCTGATTCTGAGGTGAATTACCTTCCTATGTGAGGATTATGGAGCAAAGTCACTGAGTTTTGTCTCATTGTTGTTTGTGGAAATGTTTTTAGGCCCTAAGAATGTTTTTGAGCTCTATTGTCACGTTAGGTTTGGGGTCCTTATTGAGCAGAGCCAGGAGGTTATTAAATATCCTATCGGAGGGACCAATGTCCATTACGAGCGTTACGTGACCGCAATCTAGGTAGACAAGGGGCTTCAAAATTTAGTGTCCCATTGCATCTTAACCTAGAATTTTTGGGTAGGGGACGATCTATATGGTCCCATCCGAGATTTTGAAGGAGCAGGACTTGAGAACACTAGTTGAGATGTGATGGATCTGGATGTGCTCGATGGGACAGTGTCTGATTCGAGGTCGAGCTCGACATGATCGTCAAGCCGGAGCCCTAGTACATAGAGCCCGTAAGGTACTATGGAGGTAGTGCGGTGCATCACTTTTTGGAGTCGCCCTCATAATACTAGATGGTTGTGGTTGTGCTTTTGGGTTGTTTTTTATGTGGCGTAGCGGGTGGTGTTAATATTGTGTTGCTTAGCTCGTTTGAAATAGTTTATATGAAATGATATGGTTATGAATGTGTGTGTGTGTAAGGTACTATGGAGGTAGTGCGGTGCATCACTTTTTGGAGTCGCCCTCATAATACTAGATGGTACTATGGAGGTAGTGTGGTGCATCACGTTTTGGAGTCGCCCTCCATAATACTAGATGGTTGTGGTCGTGCTTTTGGGTTGTTTTTGATGTGGCGTAGCGGGTGGTGTTAATATTGTGTTGCTTTGTGTGTGTGTGCGTGCGTGCGTGTGTGAGCGAGCTATCCCTATGAGACATCTCAATCAATAGGTAAACGATAATACCAATAGGTCAGCAATGCCTTATGAGACATCTCAATCAAATGGACTAAGTGAGTAAGGGTTGTCGTGTGCCTGAGGGTCAAGGCGTGACATCCCCATTTGGTGTGTCTATGTGAGCGAGCTATCCCTATGAGACATCTCAATCAATAGGTAAACGATAATACCAATAGGTCAGCAATGCCTTATGAGACATCTCAATCAAATGGACTAAGTGAGTAAGGGTTGTCGTGTGCCTGAGGGTCAAGGCGTGACATCCCCGCTTGGTTGGTATTATAGCATAGTCATTATTTGAAGTGATAAGGTGCGTTGAGACATTGAGATAGTTAGATAGGAACACTTATATTGTATGTGATTGTTGATTGTCTTATTGAATTGTTATTCTAAATTCCTAACTGTATTGTTAGGATTGTGGAAAAAGCCGTTCTTAGCGCTTTGAGAGGAGTTTTGCCTAGATTCAAGGATGCATCAAAGAAGGGCAAATTCATGGCAAGCTGGTGCCTGAGAAAGGGCGCTGGAGGATCTCAAAGTAATGGGGTTTCGCAAGCCCTAGAAGCTATTGGGAACTTGATGGAACAACAAGCTTAGCAATGGGCTGCAGCTACTGCCGCTGCTCATAACAATGGTTCGTTAGCTAGAGACAGGAATCAAAGGTTGTGGAGTAGTTCATAAAGCTTAAGCTGCCCCCTTGGTTCACTGGAAGGTGTGATCATGAGGCCATTGCCTCATGGATTAAAAAGCTGGAGAGGCTTTCGTGTTGCTGAGGTGTACAAATGAGGAAAAGATGACCTTAGTGGTTTACCTGTTGCAAGGAAATGTTAATGATTAATGGGAGGCCACTTAGGGAAGAGTTTTTCTTGAAAATATCGTCTCAACTTAGGGCGAGATCATGGAGGCATTCAACGGAAAATACTTTTTCGAGTGTGTTTGAGAGTAGCGGATGGCGGAATTCTTACTACTTCGCCGGAACCACTATTTGTCGACTAATACAAGGCTAAGTTTGCTGAACTATCGAAGTATGCTCCAAGGATGGTCGAGGATCCGGTGGATTGAGTTTGGAGATTTTGGAATGGACTAAAGCTAGAGATTCATAGCCAGTTGGTGCCCTTGAACTTTAAGGATTATGATGAGGTTTATAATATCTAAGCGAGCAACCGCATCTAGATTGTGATTTGCTGTTGGCAGGGATAACCATTGACTCGGGAATAGACCAATAATAGGAGGAAAACACCTAATCCTTCCCAATAGAAGGAATGGCATTGGGAAGGTAGCGCAGAATCTGAGCCATGGATGCCAATTCTGTGGTAAGTTTCATGGATTCGTACTGCCATGCCCAAACACAAGCGTGCTTTAGATGTGGCTAGTAGGGTTATCATGTGCATAATTGTCCACGACGACCAGCTAGAGCATAGGCTTAATGACTACTCATGGGATAGCGATTAGGAGCTGCACCTTAGAACAATCCTAACTGACTCCCAACTCAAGATAAGGTATATGCAATTACTAGAGAAGAAGCCAAGGATTCCGGGGTCGTAATTATAGGTACGGTCTCCTTATACCAACATGTGGCGTATGTGTTGTTTGATACAGGGGTGACACATTCATTTGTAGCTGATTAGTATGTTAGATTAATTAGGTTAGAATTTGTCACGCCTCGACCCGCTCTAGACACGTGACAACCCACGCTTGTCATTTACTTAGGTCATTCAATTGCGACGTCTTAGGAGGCATTGCCCACCCATTCGTGTTATCATTTAATTATGCACAAGCAAAAGCAGAAACCAATCACCCAACATTCAAAATAGAGATAGCATAAAACACACTTATATACATTCATAACAACATACTTCCATACAAACTTATGTATCATCCACTATATGCCACTTCATACACAATCCAAAAGCTTAGCCATACATACGTCCAATAGGGTTCCGGGTTAATCTAGCACCTCTATTACTACGACGGGGACTTCAAAAGGGTGATATCCTTTATGTGTCTAGTCCACGTCTAGGTTATGATACCATAGCTCAGGCTGAGGGTCACTCCGGATCTGAGTCCACCTCTAGGTCAACGACCCCACCATCGTGAGTATCCACAACCATGGGGTCCTAAATAGCACCCTTAGATCCTTTGCCTAATGATCCATCAAAACATCGAAGAGGGCCCTAGCGATCCCCTCTAAACCAAATGTACTAGGCTTTGAACTGATGGGGCACTAGGTTAAGCAGCCCCTCATCCACCAAAATGGTGGTAATCTACTTCTCGTATCTAGTGTCCCTACCCTCAACTAGATATGAAGTCACCTCGATATCCTGATCCATAGGCACCTAGAAACGAAAGTAGCGGAATGGTTCAGACATTCTTAGGGCCTGAAAACAAATGAACAACAATAGTGAGATTAACTCAATGAGTGAAGTTGCTAGACCTCGCATAAGGAGGTTATTCATCTTGGAACGGGCTAAACGTGCAAGTTATCTATCAATAAGAAATCAATAGCAAAGTAGATTTTGCTTTGCCTTTAATATAAACAAGAATTGTTAACTCACCCTCTCAAACTATCATAACATAAACACATAGGTAGTTCTCACAACAAATCACAAACTTATGTGGTAGAAATAAGAACGTGCGGTGTCTCATGTGCAAATGTCCTTTAATTATCCAGACGTATTTAAACATTATTTTTCTGGCTTGCAACCCTAAACAACCAACCCAAGCTATCAAATTAAACCCCACAAGCATTCTTACCTCGCCTTAGCACATGCTGTGGCATCAGGAAATTTTGCCAGGCCTTGAGTATGTATCAGAGCGTCACGGATCGACGGAAGTGTCGTCGGATCGCATCATTGACACCATTTGTGGACATCGTTTCGTCATCATCGCCGGACTGAAACGTTACGTTTGGTAATGGTCCGATCATCGAATGAATTATAGTCTTGTCAAAGACCTTCCCTACGTAGCATTACCAACGAGATCGAGATTCGTTCTAATTAATATATTGACACGCGTGAATCCCAAGCCTTCTTGCCAACTAATTGAGTCGGAGGTCCCAAAATTCTTCGGACGTGCTCGTTACTGCTGCCCCTCTTCTTCATGGACAGCCAAGCTTGGCCATGCCATGCATCTCCATGCATGCGGTGCGTTGAGACCTCCCATGCATGTTCCTTTGTGCATGGGTCAACAATTGAAGGAGTTGACCCATGCAGCTCATGCATCCGTCAAATGAGGAGTCAACAATATGGAGTCACGTTCGTGCATGGAGAAGACAGATGGCGGCCCATGCTTTCCCCAGCAACCGACGTTTCCCTGCTGCCACCGGGATCCCCTTTGTTGACTCATGCAGTCAACAAACAAAAGAACGGCTTCTCTTAAGCTGGACAGCGAAGCCGAGGACCTCGACCAAGCGGTGGCTACGCAGCAGCTCCTCTTGCGCTGGCAAAAGAAGGCCCGGATAAAGGCCCACGTCTTCTCCACCGGCTCCGCTTCTTGCCGCCACCACACCTGTGTTTATTGACTAAATTAGTCAACTAAAAGAGAAACAAAGCCAGCTACGGAACACAGCAAACCGAGAGAGAGAGAACCGCGAGCGAGAGAGAAAAAAGCGAGTGAGAGAGAGAGAGAGGAAGAGGAGGACTGTTTCCTCTTTGCTTGTGCACTCGCAGCCACTGTCCCTACCGCGCCGATCCAGCCGTCCTGATCGAGCCCGCAGCTACCGCACCACCGCACCATCGATCTCCTCGCTGTCTCACCGCACGCCCTAGCCGCATTTCATCCGCCGTTATGTCACTCCGCAACTCGCCTCAACCGAGTTCGCGAGCTCTCGGATTCACCTCGCCTTTGATGTCGCCGACTTTAAGGCAAGTTAGACTACTGACCTATATAGTGTAGTGCTGTTGTTGCTTGAGGAAGTGCTGTTAGATTGAAATGGTTATAATTTTGATGTTGGATGGTGACTCCTAGAATGACCGATTCGGTTTGGGGCTACGTTACTGAAGGAGCTTCTTATTTCTCATAAGAAAATGCGATTTTGGCCTTCGTATATGCATCGATTTTAGCAGTTGCAAAGCTTTGAAAATTTTGCTCACAAATTATTTTAGAAAATTTCCCGATTTGCATTGAAATTGCTATGTCTCGTGGCACCGCTCTCAAAAGTTTTAAGAAACTTGTTGTGCTTTCAAAATTCTGAATTTTTATATAAATCATTCTAAAATCTTGAAGGCGAGATTGAAATTTGGATTTACCGATGTGCTGATTTCAAATTTACTTGTAGTTTTGATAAACTGTTTTGTCTAGAGCCGTGAGGTCTGAATACCATTCAAGGTTTTACATGTGGATTTTGAAAATATTGGAGGGTTAGCTGTGAAAGTGGGATTTTCAGAAAAATCCTAGGGATTCTCCATATTGGTGCTTTGAAAATGTTTTGCATTGAAATGATTTAATTTCTACACTGTTGTTGATGTGTTATTGCTACCGTTGGACCTTCAGGATGACGAAGCCCCGGGAGATGAGATGCCTAGAGGTGAGACATGACACGCTCTAGATGCCTGTGGGACACCATAGTCGTGGTGAGCCCCAGAGGTTCCTCGGGTGTCGAGATGCCCGGATGTATGACGATACACATTCCGGAGGGTAGGGGACACTAGTAACATAGTGAGCCCTGGCGATTCCTCGTGATGCTAGGTTAGGTGCGACATGCCTGGAGGTGAGACATGACACGCTCTAGATGCCTGGTGACTAAAATATCGAATTGGAGGCTTTCGTGACACCAGGTTGGGTGCGAATGCCTAGAGGGACGCAAACACTGGTCCTCCGGGAGATAGTGATAGTGAATCAAAAATCTATTGAGTTTTAAAGTTGATTGTTCTGCTGAGCTACACCATTTTGATAGTTGCGCCTGATTATGAGACAAAATTGTGTGGTACGGTATGGGACGTGTCATAACGGTTTGGCCTTATAATCGGGACCCATATGATTGAAATGATGTGTTTTGGTTTTTAAATTGCGCTTGCCATTTCGTTGGAAAACTCTACTGATTTAATGCATACCTATTCTTCCAGATTATATGTTTTGTGTATTTTGCATGAAATTAGATGATGATGGTTCTACATAATATAGTTTAGTAGATCTTTAGCTGTTGAGTGGTTGCACTCACCTCTCATGCGGACTAACATATTTCAGAGTAAGGAAGATGTCTCTGCTGCCCACACCTCTTGGTACTTTCTAGGGGATCCTTATCGATTTACAATGGGAACAAATAGAGCATCAGGATTCTGACTGGTTGGGATTGACTTTCGTTCGAGTCAGGGTGATGGTGATGTTCGACATTGGCCTACCCTTGGGTTCCGTGCATCAGGAGTTCATCGTCTTGTATGTACGGAGGAACGGACGTACTCTGTGGTCGCTACCATCGCCGCCAGAGGACGATGACGGGGGATCGAGCGGAATAGAGTGATCGTGAACGCGAGGTTAGTAGCGAAATTTTTGGACATTGGCACTTCCTGATAGATGACTTGTGAATAGGTGATGGAAAACGTCGGTCTAGTTTTGGATATAGCTGGGTATAGGAAATTGCGGCTTTTTGATGTACCGACTAATAATGTCCATCCAGTATATGTAAATAAAAGTGCCTGGTTATTTTCTATGTGCATCATTTCAGTGTTTAAGGAAGGGAGTTGTTGGATACACTTCCGCCATCTACATTGCATAGGGACCAATGAAGTGTGTGATAGAACCCCCACATGGATTCCCTAAAGTCCATCAGTGTGGAAAAAAAAGGAGGACATCCAAGACAAGGAAAGAAGTGTGGCGACCCTAACGAATTGGGGGCCGCCACAACAAATGGTATCAGAGCTATGGTTTTGTCTGGAGTGATAAGGTGCCTCGATAGAAAAGGAGGATTTAATGATGCACACAATAAGGCACTTTTTAGGGGTAGTTGACTAACTATGAACAACGGGTGATTGATTTCACTCGTAAAATAATGGTAACGATTGTGAGTTACCTATGCGTGTGAGTAACATTTTTATGTTACTTATGTGATTCCAGTAACGTGTGAATGTTACTTTTCTCTCTTAGTTGATTAGTGACACTGAGTCACTAATTATTCTTGAAACCAATGCTTGATGACCTTAGGAAGTCATGGTACGAACTGGGGGTTCATCTCCATCAAGGACTGGAGTTACGACTTCAAGGGCAGAACCTTGAATGGGGGACATCCTGTAGGCATTGGCTAACATAGGAAATCTAATGGAAAGACAAGCTCAACGACAACAACCTAGAGTAGAGCGTCATACTCAAGGACTGGTGGAATAATTCTTGAAGTTGAAACCACCTAAGTTTACTGGAATGGGAAGTCCTGAGGAGGTAGAATAATGGATCGATGGAATAGAAAGGATCTTCCAGTTGTTGAATTGTAATGACATTGAAAAGATACCTTGGCAGAGTACTAACTGGAAGGAAATGCCAAGTATTGGTGGAGAGCTTCTAAGGGCACAATCTTTCCACTCGGTATTGCTGTAAACTGGGACGAGTTTGTTGGAGCTTTCAATAGAAAGCATTTCTCTGACTGTGCTAGGGATAAGAAGATAACATAATTTGTTCAATTAGAACAAAAGGAGCTAACGGTAGACAAGTATGAAGCGAAATTTTCTAAGCTGTCTAGGTATGCCCCTAGATTGATAGAGGATCGAAAGGAAAATGCTAAGAGATTTCTGAAGGGCCCGAGGATAGATATTAGGAGGCAACTAGTGCCCCCGAATATGAGGGATTATAATGAGATTTATGAAAGGGCCCAGCTTGTAGAACAGGAAAGAGCGAATGGAGTCAGAATGACAAATGGCACTAAGTGATAACCGATAGGGTAAGAGACCCTATTCAAACCAAGAGCTACCTAGGGATTCTAAGAAGAAGCGAAATTTTGGAAATTTTGAAAAGACCAAGAGTGGTCAGGCTCCAGGGAGGATGCCATATCAAAATAACTTTTGCCAAAGGTGTGGTAGACCACATGGGCCAAGACCCTGCAACGATCAACCGAGGTGTTTTGGGTGTGGACAAAGAGGACACTTTAGGAGAGATTGTCCACAAGAAGGATCGCAACCGAATATCAACTCGGTGCGACAAGTGCAACAATGTGTAGGCGGACCACATCCACAAGGGAAATCTCAGAGACCACCGGCATAAGGAAAGGTGTACGCGATCACCTAGAAGGAAGCGGAAACTTCCAAAAACGTTAACCCAGGTATGATTTCTATAAATGATAAGAAGACATATGCGTTATTTGACATGGGTGAAACGCATTCATTTGTGTCTGAGAAGTATAGATAATTGGGAGAAATATGAACCATATGTTTAGATATGCCTCTTCGTAATTCTACACCGTTGAAGAACATGGTGTTGTCCACGTTAGTATGTGAGAAGTGTAAGATAACCATAGGGGAACGAGATCTGGAAATGGACTTGGTAGTGATAGTTATGTATGACTTTGACGTCATCGTAGGAATGGACTGGCTTCGTAAGCAACAGACTAGGATGGATGATCTCCTAGGATAGTGCCTAACCATGCACCAAAGAATAAAATCGTGAGGCTTAGTATGTGATAGGCCAAGCGGATAATATCTCTGTAAGTTAGTCCCTATCGAAATGAGACCCCTCTAGTAGATGTGTAGCTCGCATTCAAATCAAGCAAAAGCTGGTGGACCTGTAACAACCCGGTCCTATGAGGGCAGGGAGTGGACGCTGGGGCCAGAGCGCCTGAGCAAGGAGTGGCTCCTAGCAAGCTTCTAGGATGGCAAATGGAGCAGGAATGAACCGAACTATGAACTGAACTAGGAGGACAGTGTTTCTGGGATAATTTTATCAGAGTGGCGCAGCGGAAGCATGGTTAAGCTTATAGAACTCTTGTTTGTGAAAAAGAAGGATGGGTCAATGTGTTTGTGCATTGACTATAGGCAATAGAATTAGGTGACCATTAAAAATAAGTACCCATTGCCTAGAATTGATGACCTATTTGACCAGCTGCAAGGAAGTTCAGTCTTTTCCAAGATTGACTTGAGATCAGGATACCATAAATTAAGGATTAAGAAAGAAGACATTCTTAAGACCGCATTTAAGACTCGTTATGGACACTACGAGTTCCTAGTTATGCCATTTGGATTGACAAATGCCCCAGCTGCATTCATGGATATGATGAATAGGATATTTAAGCCCTATTTGGATCAATTTGTGATTATCTTCATTGATGATATCCTGATATATTCTAAAGGACTCGAAGAACATGCGCAGCATCTAAGCGTAGTGTTGCAAACAGAGACCATTAGATATACTAGAATAGAAATGGGACCATGTGACGATGGATTTCGTGCAAGGATTACCAAGGATGTCAGGTGGCCACGACTCCATTTGGGTGATAGTAGATCGCTTGAATAAGTCTGCCCATTTCCTAGTAGTCCACGTAGACTATCCTATGGATAAATTTGCTGATATATACGTAAGCCAAGTGGTACGCTTACATGGTGTTCCTGTAACCATCACGTCGGATCAAGACTCAAGATTTACTTCAAACCTTTGGCGAAGTCTTCAAACCGCCTTAGGGACTAAGCTCCAATTTAGTACTGCTTTTCATCTGTAAACAGATAGACAAATGGACAGAGTGATCCAGACACTAAAGGATATGTTAAGAGCTTCCATCCTTGACTTTAGAGGAAGTTGGGATGAAAAGTTACACATGGTAGAATTTACATATAACAATAGTTTTCAGAAAAGTATAGGCATGGCTCCTTATGAAGCATTGTATGGGAGAAAATGTAGGACTCCTGTTTGTTGGAATGAGGTAGGTGAACGAAAACAGACAGGACTGGAACATATCCAAATTACTACCGAGGTTGTCGAGATCATCAGGAAAAGACTTAAAACAGCCCAAAGTCGACAGAAAAGCTACGTAGATAAGCGTAGAAGACCCTTGGAATTTAACGTGGGAGACCACGTATTTCTTAAGGCTTCCCCGATGAAAGGAGTATGGGATGAAGGGCAAGTTGAGCCCTAGATTCGTTGGACCTTTTGAGATCCTTGAAAGGATGAGAGACATAGTTTATAGGCTAGCATTACCTCCTAAGCTAGAAAATTGGCATGATGTGTTCCATGTGTCGATGCTGAGGAAGTATTAGTCTGACCTTAGACACATACTCGATCATGAAGCCATCAAAGTGGATGAGAAAGTGAGATACCTGGAAGAGCCGATTTAGGTACTAGATCGAAAGGAACAAGTCCTTCAAACAAAGAAAATTCTGTTGGTTAAGGTCTTATGGCAACATCACGATATGGAAGAGGTCACATGGGAAAGTGGAAAAGAAATGAGGCAAAGGTACCCTCATCTATTTAATAAGATGTAAAAGACGTATAATTTCGAGGACGAAATTCTCTAAGGTGGGGAGAATTATGGCATCCAGAAATTTTGCCAGACCTCGAGTATGTATCAGAGCATCATGGATCGACGGAAGTGTCGTTGGACTGCATCATTAACACCATTTGCTGACATCGTTTTGTCATCATCGCCGGACCGAAACGTTACATTTGGTAATGGTTCGATCATCAAATGAATTATAGTCTTGTCGAAGACCTTCCCTATATAGCATTACCAGGGAGACTGAGATTCGTTCTAATTAATATATTGATACGCGTGAATCCCGAGTCGTCTCGCCAACTAATTGAGTCGAAGGTCCTAAAATTCTTCACGCATGCCCGTTATCGTTGCCCTCTTCTTCATAGATAGCCAAGCTCAGCCATGCCATGCATCTCCATGCATGCGGTGCGTTGAGACCTCCCATGCATGTTCCTTTGTGCATGGGTCAACAATTAAAGGAGTTGACCCATGCAACTCATGCATCTGTCGAATGAGGAGTCAACAATATGGAGTCACGTTCGTGGGCAGTGGCACGGCCCACGATGAGGCTCGGTAAGGCTTAGCTGTGGCTGGTCGTTGCTTGGTAGCCCACAGCAAGGCCAAAACAGCCAAGGGATGGCGACGTGAGGTGGTAAGGACGTCAGTTCAATCACAACAACGACAAGGGCGTGTGGCTTCTGATGGTTCACGACGACTTCAACCAAGAGGAAAGGAGGGGGATATGGGCGTGAGATGAGGGATGGGAAGGATGAGAGGGCTCTGCCAGCAAGGGAAAATTCGTCCAAAGGGGTGGGGAGAGAGAGAAAGTGAGAGAAATGAGAGAATGATAGAGAAAGGGGGAGGCTGAATGAGCAAGGGGAGAAAGAGAATAGGGTCACCTTATGTCCAAGCTATTGGATGGCCAAAATGCATTTTTATTCCCAAGACAAGAATGGAGGGCCAAGATTGCTTCTTGCAAAACTTCTCCTCCAAGTCCCATTTAAAATCACCTATCATGCCTAAGCTACAAATAGGGTAAATAGGTTGGGGATGATGTCATCTTCTCTCTCCTCCTCACCCTTGAACGCGTAACACCTTCTTTATGCACATGGGTTTTTGTTTTATTAGGCTAGAAGGGCAAAATGGTAATTTCAGTATCCTTGGGGTATTGTTCACGCACTATTCATGCACATGGATCATTAATGAGGGACTTGAAATGACCAAAAAAGGCTTGGGTGGTCCATAGGCTCTTTTGGGCCACTCATCTTGGGCGTGAGGCTCTTGGGCCGCCCATATAGGCTTGGGTCCATTGGGTTGTCCATGGTCAGCTTGGGCCCATTAGGCTGCTCAACGTGGGCTTGGGCCTGCTTAAGTTGTCGGTCATGGTCTGTTTCCACTTTTTCGAACTTTTACGTTTCGCCGATGAAAAACCAAGCTTTCGCCCCAAAGTGGCCTTTTCGGCGTTTTCATGGTTGTCGCAACCTACTCTCGGGGGGAGGAATAGGTTTATGGGGTATTACCTAAAGGACGGACCTAAGGCCCATGATTAGGTGTGGGCTCTCCCAAGCCCATACCTCACGTGACATTGAGATATTCTAAAGAATTTCGCAAAAAGAAGTCGCCACTAGCTTATTGGGGTCGACTAGAAACCAAGTGAGGCATGGGAGTATACCTTACTTCTTACGCAACCAAAGAATTTAGGGTTGGAGACTTGATTACACTAATTAACAAATTAGTGCCATTTCGGTACCTAATATTGTTCATTTTAAAAGAAATGATTTTTGTCAAGCAGTTTGGATTGATTTTATATAAATCCACTAATATGTGATGTGATCATGCAGGTGCACAATTATTAAAATAATAATTATAGCTACCAAGATCCTAATTGCAGTAAAATTGAGCACATGTAACTAAACATAATTAAATATACAAATTAAAAATGTGAGATAATCAAAATATGATCAAATAAAGGCATAATTACACTAATAAGGCAAGATATGACAATTTCTAACCAAACCCTACATTTTTTAGATTTTCGATTTTAAAAAAAAAAATTTAAATATATATTTTAAAAAATATTATTATAATATTATAATATATTAAAACGACCCAGGTTGGATCCCCGGGTTGGGTCCGACTCGGTTCGGTGAAAAGGGCTTGAGCCCGGATTGTATCGGGCCAGGCCATGCGGCTTAAACCCGCAGAAACCAGCTGGGCGAGGCTTGAGCCTCGCCGGATTTGGCGAGACTCGAGCTTGTCGGCGTCGGGTGGAGCTCGATCTCGTTGATTTGGTGAGGTCGAGGCCCCGCTCGACGCTAGCAAGCTCGAGTCTCGCCAGCGTTGGGTGGGGCCTTAACCTCGCCAGATCGGCGAGATCGAGCCCCGCCCGACGCCGGCGAGCTCGATCTCGCCTGTGGTCGGTCGCTAGTCATCGTCGTCGTCGACGACCGGCTGAAGAAGAAGAAAAAAGAAAAGAGAAAAGAGAAAAAGAAAAAATAATTATTAAAAATTAAAAATTATATTTTTAAAAATAAAAATAATTAAAAATTATATTTAAAAAATTAAATATTCGATTTTTTAAAAATATTTTAAAAGAATTCTAAAAATTTTCCATTATATTGCATAAAAATTGTTAAAAATTTTGTATTGCATAAAATGTTTTAACAATACTTTTTTTAATAACAAAATCATAAAAATGAACTTTTTTAGGTTTAGTTAAAATTTTTTTATGTTACGGTTTTTAATTATTCAATGGTATGTTAACTTCAGAAAAGATAAGCATGTGCATAGTCTAATTTTTTATAAATATTTCAATTTATTGGTTTTTTTTTTTTAACTTTTTTATTTTATTTACTATTTTTAATTTAATTTGAAGTTTTAATCCACTTAGCATATAGTAGAAGTGGGTTTTCCTAGAATATTAATAGGTTTTAGTAATAAGGGTCGGGTCGGGTATGGGTCGGGTACGGGTCGGGTCGGGTCGGGTACCAGTCGGGTCAGGTATGGGTCATTTGATTTGCACTAGAAGAATATGGGTCAAAACGAATTAAATGGGTCAAATATGGGTCGACCCATTTTCGACCCGACCCACCTATTTGCCACCCTAGTCTGGTCTAATTTTTTTAAAATAAAGCCCACATGCAAAAACAGTCCAAACCCGGCCCGAATTGCTCAAAAACCCTACTCGGTTCGCAACCCGCGCTCGACTCGTTTTGAAGACCAAACCCTACCCGGTTTTGCCTCCTCTCTCCCCTGCACCTTTGCGGCGCTAATGAGGGACAGTTGGGGACGGTGGTGACTCGGCGGCGACGACGCGGTGAGCGGGGATAGTGTGGACGGCGGCGGCAACATGGTGGGTAACGGTACGACGATGGGTAGCTGCGAAGATGGGCAGAGGTGCGAAGTCGTGGATCGCAGGCGTTGAGCAGAGGCTGAGGGATGTAACGGCGGCGACGTTGCAGCAGTTGGGGTCAGAGGGCAGGAGCTCGGACGGGCGAGCGACGACATGGGCTGCAACAGCTTCGCGGCTCGGGTGAAGAGGCAGGCGAGTGCAGAGGTGGTGGTCGTGGTAGCGTCGCGGCTCCTGGGCAGCAGCGGTGACATGAACAGGATCGCGAGTAGTAATGGCTTGGGGTCAGCGTTCCAGCATGGCAGAGCGGGCAGTGACGGTGGTGGTTTGGCTGGGACAGAGGCGGTGACAGCTCGGACGGCGTCAGGCAGGGGGGCGGCGGCTCGGACGACGTCGGGTTGAGGCGGCGAGGCCTCCTCTCTCCTTGGCCGCCGTCCTCTTCGTCCCCAAAATTTCCTCTCTCTCTCGAGCTCTCTCTCTTCTCTCTAACCCTCTCTGCTCCTCGAGCTCTCTCTCTTCGATGGTTGCGTTCTGTCTTCCCCTCTTCTCCATCAGTTTTTGTCCCTTTTTGTTCACTTTTCTTCTGCAGGTCATCGCGCGAAGACCCTTGCCATACCAGTTGCTAGCTGGCCTGCTCTCGATCCGCGGATCACGCCGCTCGCCTGCCACACCGATCCCCCTGCTCCTCTGTCGTTGCTCCCTCTGTTCTGTTTTCTGCAGTTCTTCGGGTGTAGGACAGCAGGAGGGAGGAAGGATGGGCGTGGGCCGGGTTGAAGGAGAAAGGAGCTGGGCCAGGTTGAGGAGGAAAGAAGGCTAGGCCTGGCCTAGCATAAGGGAAAAAGAAAAGGAAGGGGGCGAGCCGGGGTGAGGCTTGATCGCCCGACCTAACAGTTTTTTTTTTTGTTAAATTTTAAATTTTAAATTTTATTTTAAATTTTATTTTAAATTAATTAATTAATTTTTCTTGTGACTAATTCCTAACTTTTAATGCTATTAAGTCTTAAGTAAAATGACAAAATTTAGGTGTCAAGAGCTGCTCCTCTTTGAATGGGAGCTCGAAGAGGTTTCCTTTAAAGACAAGAGACGCCTAAATTTTGTCCTTAGACGATGACAATTGTGGCTGCGAACGGGAAAAAGGATATGAAAGGATGACCTTACTTTGTAAAAGATGTCTCTCGACCGAGATGAGAAAATCTTACGGTATGATAACTAGTTTCGATTGGCAGGGAGTCTCATCGTGTAAGAACGAGTTTTGATTGGAAAATGGGTATCACCGTGTAAAAACGGGTTTTGACTGGATATGATAGTCTCATCATGTAAAAATGGGTTTCGACTGGATATGATAGTCTCATCGTGTACAAACGGGTTTCGACTGGATATGATAGTCTCACCGTATACAAACGGGTTTCAACTGGAAGAAAGGTCTCACCATGTAAAAATGGGTTTCGCCTGGATGTGATAGTCTCACCGTGTAAAAACGGGTTTTGATTGGATATGATAGTCTCACCATGTACAAACGGGTTTCGATTGGAAGAAAGGTCTCACCGTGGAAAAACGGGTTTCGACCGGATGTGATAGTCTCACCGTGTAAAAACGGGTTTCGACTAGATATGATAGTCTCACTGTGTATAAATGGATTTCGATTGGATGCTAGTCTCACCATGTACAAACGGGTTTTGACTGGATATGATAGTCTCACTGTGTAAAAACGGGTTTCGACTAGAAGAAATGTCTCACTGTGTAAAAACGGGTTTCGTCCGGATGTGATAGTCTCACCGTGTAAAAACGGGTTTCAACTGGATATGATAGTCTCACAGTGTACAAACGAGTTTCGACCAGATGATAGTCTCACCGTGTATAAATGGGTTTCGACTGGATGATAGTCTCACTGTGTACAAATGGGTTTCAACCGGATGTGATAGTCTCACCATGTACAAACGGGTTTCGACTGGATGTGATAGTCTCACCGTGTACAAATGAGTTTGGACTGGGTGATAGTCTCACCGTGTACAAATGGGTTTCGACTAGATATCATAGTCTCACCGTGTACAAACGGGTTTCGACCGGATGAGTCTCACAGTGTACAAACGGGTTTCGATTGGAAGAAAGATCTCACCGTGTAAAAACAGGTTTCGACCGGATGCAGACAAGCGTGGTTTACGGATGAACCCATAAGCTGTGGGTTGAGGAGCTTCGAATAGTAAGGGGAAAGAAGGAGGGGGTCGACAAATGAGGTGGAAGGAGGAGGGGGGAATCGGTTGGCCTTGGAGGGGACCACCTTGGTCTCCTCTCTATCTCTTTGTCCCCTTGGTTGACCCCACCAATGCCTAGCTGGTTTCCTCAGCATTTTGCAGCCACAAGACTTCCTCTAGAAGTTAATGAAAAGGTCCAAAGGTGGTGTCCATAGGGGAGCTACGAAATTTCTGATTGAAAACGGCCCTAGGTCGACTTTTAAAATTCACCGACGTATAGTCGATCAAATTGGTATTTTTCTTTGCCAATAGAACCTACTTGCATCCCAATTGCGCGATCAAAAACGGTCATCTAGATTTTCCGATTGAAAACGGCCCTAGGTCGACTTTTCTCCAAAAATCTCGGTTTGCAGAAAAATCTTCGGAGGATGAGTCGACGTTCCTAAAATGACTCGTGACATGACAAAACTTTCAATTTCCGGAATAGGATTCAATTTCGCGATTAATTTCAATCTGGCGTGGTTTTAGCGTGACCTAGGCTATCGTGTAACTTTCAGAAATTTTTAGTACAAATGACTCGTGGTCGATTTTTTTCGAGCCACAATGAACCTCTTTGACACATTGACGACTCTCAGTGGTCGTGAAAATCTCAAGATTTCGAATACGGACACAAGGTACCAAAACGACAGAAAAATTAGTTTAGTGTCGATTGACGGGAATTTTTCAATTTGGTGGAATCACCCACATTTAACCACTTTACTGTGCCATAATGATCTCTGTAGATGAGCACGATCGAGCCATCGATTCCTAGTCGAATTCTCCAATTTATTGCATTAAAATCCCTTAATGATTTCCCAAGATAGTCTAGTTATTTCAGGAGTGATTAGCTATGAGAATAGCACTATAGGCGCGTTGATGAAAGGCCCGATTTATTAAATTGAAAACAAAATTGAAAATTTCAGGATGTCACAAGAGACTAGTTCAGATAGTGGATCAAAAGGAGCAAGTGCTACGCACCAAGACAATCCTCTTGGTTAAAGTGGTCTAGCAACACCACGGAACGAAAGGAGTCACGTGAGAAAGCGAGGAGTCGATGAGACGTTAATACCCCCGCATTTTTGTAGAAGGACTGTAATGGTTTAAAGTTCGAGGACGAAATTTTTATAAGAGGAGAAGAGTTGTGACATCTCGAAATTTGACCCATGATTTGGATATATGAAATAGTTGTTTCGTTGATGCGCCTATGGTCATTTTACTCTGAGTTGGCCACTTACGAGTTAACTAATTTATTAGGTGAGGCCGTTAAGGGATATAAACGCGACAGACTAGAAAATTCGATCAGAAATCGACCGCTTGAAAATGATAATCAGCAAGGGTCAATACGATACCGTTATAAATCGATTAGCGAACGGATGTAGGTCGATTCGATGGAATCACGTAGTCGAATTGCGAGTGATTCCGCATGATTGCGAAATTCGCGTCGAACGGCAATAACCCGATTTTCTATCGATATTATACTCGGGACACGTAATTAAATCCTCACGATTTTATGACAATCGAGAGTTGTCTACGATTCAGAGATGCATAAACGTGGATAAAAAATTATCGACCACGGGTCGAACGTGCTAAATTTCCTAAAAGCTACTTGATAGATTAGGTTATACTAAAATCACGTTTGGTCGATTTTAACCAAAAAAATGAATTCGGTTTTAGGAATTGGACATTTGAGCATGTCACGATTCATTTATAGGACGCCATCTCATCTTTCAGTGAATTTTCGTTGAGTCTAAAATTTTGCGGAAAATTGATTTTCGGACAAACAAGAAAATTAAGGGAAATTCGGATCAAGAGGGAAAAGGGGAATTTTGCTGCCCAAAATGTCTTTGTTTGTGAGAATTAGAAGAAAAATGGTGATTGGATGATCAATTGACCTTTGGGCATGAAGACTTTAGGGCATATGTGATGATGAGTTAGATATTTCGCTAGGCTTTTGATTAGTTGCCTCTTTGACTTTCATTTCCCCCCCCTCTCTCTCCATCCTCTCTATCTCTTCATGCGTTAGTTTCCCCAGCTGCAGCCGACTAATAGCTTTTGCTTTTTCTTCTCCATTCTCTCTTCTTCCTCATTTCATCTCTTCCATTTGTTGCTGTCGTAACCTCCAATTCCAGCAACCACCGCCTCATCTCATCTCTAGCGCCAACACCACAGCAGCTTCCCATCCTCACGCCGCCAGCCTCCATCCATCTCACGCACAGTTGCTTGTCCCAACTCCATAGCCCAGCCGTTCAGCCGCCTACACCTCCACGCCCGACGCCAGCAGCTTCGTTCTAGCTCAGCCCAGCGGCCACCTCACGCTTCTAGCTAGTTCGCTTAGCCACCAGCAACTTCACCGGCCACCAGCGGCACCACCACCACCGCATCACCACCCAACCAGCAGCTCCACAGAATCAAGTCCCCCCCTTGGCCAAAGGCTTGTAGGGCCATCTCAGCCTCCGCCAAAACTCCGTTCGAGGCATGGTAGTCTCGGGTTCTCGCCGCCATCGCGTTGTCATCGTTGTGAGCCCGCCGCCGTCCTAGTCTAGTAAGTTAACTCCCTAATCCTTGATTAGGTTGTTAATTGCGCTTAGGGGGTTAGATTAGTGCAAATGATGATTAGTTAGTTAATCCTAGGTTAGTGTAACTAGCTTGGTTAGGTTAGTTAACCATGAGTTCCTGAAATCGGTGATAGTGAACAACCAGCAAAGTCGCAGTACAATATAGCCGCAGATAGACAAAAAATGTAAATTAAATCACCAGTATGTTATGGTTATACATATATTGCTTATGCATTGACTGTAGGTGATGAGGTGGAGATAGATGAGCCTTCGTCTTACTCTGAGGCGATGGCTAATTTGGAGTCGTCGTAGTGGCTGGGGGCTATGAGTGAATAGATGTAATCACTTCATCAAAATCAAACATGGGAGCTGGTCAAAGTACCCAAGAGCCAAAAGATTGTCGGAAGTAAATAGGTCTTCAAACGGAAAGAGGGCATTCCCGGTGTTGAGGCAGGGAGGTATAAAGGCAAGACTTGTGGCGAAGGGATATACACAGTGTGAGGGCATTGACTACAATGAGGTGTTCTCTCATGTGGTAAGACGTACTTCTATTCGTGTTTTACTTGCCTTAGTTGCTTCGTAAGATCTTGAGTTAGAGCAACTAGATGTGAAAACTGCGTTTCTTCACGGTGAGGTGGAGGAGCAGATTTACATGAGGCAGCTAGAGGGATTTTCTATTCCAAGTAAGGAAGATCATGTTTGCTTGTTGAAGAAATCTTTATATGGGCTGAAACAGTCTCCTAGGCAGTGGTATAAACGTTTTGATACTTTCATGGCTAGTCAAGACTACACAAAAAGTCAGATGGATAGCTGCGTTTACTTTAGGAGATTGGAGAATGGTTATTTGATTTATCTACTCTTATATGTTGATGATATGCTTATAGCAATTAAGAATATGTCTGATATTAATGTACTGAAGATGTGGCTAAATGCTGAATTTGAGATGAAAGATTTAGGTGCTACAAAGAAAATATTGGGTATGGAGATTTTGCGTGACAGGACTGCAGGAGTTTTACATCTATCTCAAAAAAATACAGTGAGAAGATCGTGGCACGTTTTAATATGCAGTTGGCAAAATCTGTAAGTACACCTTTAGCAAAGCACTTTAAATTTTCAGATAAATTATCACTGCAAACTAAGGAGGAGGAGGAGCATATGTCTCGTGTTCCTTATTCTAATGCCGTGGGTAGTATTATGTATGCTATGGTGTGCATTAGGCATGATATTTCACAAGCTATGAGTGTGGTTAGTTGCCATATGAAGTGTCCTGGTAAAACTTATTGGGAAGCTGTGAAGTGGATCTTCAGATATTTGAAGGGGACAACAGACGTGAGTATAGTATACCAGAGGGACAGTAATAGCAGTGATACCACTAGTTTTGTGGATTCGGGTCATGCCGGTGACTTGGATGATTGCGGGTCTTTAATAGGGTACGTGTTTATGCTAGTGAGTGGTGCAATTAGTTGGAAAGCATTTTTATAGGATCATATTGCCTTGATTTCGACTGAGGCAGAGTACATGACACTAACCTTTGTAGCGAAGGAGGTGATATCGTTACAAAATTTGCTCTCGGACTTTGGATTAGAATAGAAAAGTGTGGATATACACTGTGATAACTACTGTGCGATATATTTGGCGTATAATCCAATTTATCACAAGCGAACGAAGTATATCAACATCAGGTACCACTTCATCTGAGATATCTTAGCTAAGGGTAATATTATTGTCAAAAAGATTGCTACAGCAGATAACCCGGTAAATATGATGACTAAGTCTGTTCCTTTGGCGAAGCTCAAGCTCTGCTTGAGCTTTATTGGCGTCTGTGGAGAGTGAGCGCTCGTCGAGGCGTTGGGAGAGCAGCATGGAGGATGAGCACTATAACTTGGTTTCAAACATTGAGCCAATGTAAAGAATTGTTAAATTATATCTCGAGTTTGAGTGTTTGTAAAACGCAATTCACTTGGATGAGGAAGTTCGTGGGACTCCGTGAAGATTTACAGAAGATGAAATAAAATAGAAGAAAAAAAGGGGCACACTCTATATTTTATTTTTTATTTATCTTTAAGGGAGATAAAGAAAAAGGATGGTATTCTTCCTTTACCTTCTGCAGCGTCCCCATTCCATTGAAGAGGTCCTGCACTTGAAGAATTGAAAGTGGTGGGGCCCAAGGTCAAACTTTTGACCTTGGGCGCGCGCACACACAAGAAGGGTTTTCTTTATGTTTTCTTTACGTAAGTGACTGCTGCCGAAACATCTCTGCACGTGGAGCCAAAAAAAAAAAGGGAGCTGGTGGGCCCGGGTCAAATATTTGACCTTTGGGCACACGAATTTCCATTTTTGGTGTGCGTGAAGCGGCTGAAACCCTACGTAGAAGAAAGCCGCCGCAGTCGTACAAGTGAAAAAGGAGCCTCACGTAGGAGCACGTGGGAGCCACGCGAAGCCAATACGTAAAGTATTTTGTTTCAAGCTTAAATGCATGGTAATTTTGTGCTATGAATTCATGCCAAAGCGAGTTATTTATTTATAAATATTTTGGATTGGGGTTAAGGCTAGGTATGGAAAACACTCGAGCATGTAAACGATTATAAACTCTGATTTTTCGATTATAATGGATTATTTGCTATTAACCCTCCCCATGAATGTAGGTACCGATACTTGAACTGAATCACGTAAATTTTTAGTATCATTATTTTTCTCATTTATTTTTCTGGTGATTTCGCGTTGACGTAAATTGCAAGATTCTATCGTTTTCGCGTATTATATTACCACATATCAGTTCAAGTCATTATTTAAAACAATGTCTACATTCTTTTAAGAAAATAATGACATTTCGAGCCCCTCTTTGGAGTTTTCTTTAGATTATACTATATAATGCCAATAGAGCTCATGTGCGAAAAAGAGGAATAACTGCATCATACACTCCTAAATGAAGCACAAAAAGAGGATTTAAATTGATACACCTTTATATATTTTTATAAACCAAACGGTTGGAACCAACTTCCTACCTCAAATGATACCATAAAGTTCATAATTTTTTTAGTGGTGTATGTTGTGTTCATAATTATTGGACAAAAGCAAAATTTACGAAGGGCAGCTCTTTTAAAACCTGGCGCTCTTATAAATTTTAATAAACATAAAGAACTGATTGAGTGGCTAATCATTTGGTTTTAATACTTTATAGATTCCGCGTCAATTTATGCTCAAAATAATTAACACTGAACCTTAGCAGGTTCTGAAAAAACTTAAAGGAGAAGAAACAAGAGGAAGATATGCTCTGGGATGGGAGACCCAATGGTGGCCGTACAGTGGGTAGATTCTTACCCTATGTTTAGGATGGGACCCTTCTTAACCTGCAGTCGTAGAGGCTAATTAAAACCCGAAGGCTTTAATTGCGTATGTTTAAGCGGATGGTTTCCTTTTTTCTATTTAATTTCTAAATTATCCATGATGATCTTTGACGTAATATTAAATGAGTGGAAAGACTTTAAAGTATCAAATTATCTACACATCCTATTCATTTTGTATAAATTTTTTCTTTCTACATTTCAATTAGGCTTCTTTTATTTTACAAAAAATAAATAATTTGAAAATATTGTATAAAAATTGATCACTTATCTTGCTCGGTATAATTAATCAATGAAAAATATTTTCATTTGACAACATTTATATTTAAATATTTTCATAAATGACAAAAATATTTTTCGTTTATACATTTTTGTAAATGATACAAGTGATCGTTTTTTTTTGAAAATTATTAGAAAAATATTTTCAAAATTATTCATTTTCGTAAAACAAACGAAGCTTTAGTTTATCTTCACAATAATCATTTTAAGGTGTATATTCTCATTATGTTTGATAATTTATTTATTCATGTATGTACAATCTATGTATACAAAGGGAATTAACTATTAAAAGCGAGGTAAAAAGGTTAAATAAGAATGAAATCCAAATCTTTGATGGCTGGCAGATTAATAAATCATGGAAGATATTTTCACGATAAATATAATGTACTCATGCAAACTTATAATTTCCCAAATAAAAAAAAGCAAAAGAAAATAAAATTTCATCTTTTCTTATATAGCGTGAGGCGCCCCAAGAGACTTCGACTCTCAAAGGGTCAACTCTTTTGCCTACATATTAGGGGAGGAAGAAAAGAACACCACTAGTTTGCATACAACTCATGCACACATTTTCGGATCTGCCAGAGACAATTTCTCATCTCTCTCGTTCTTTCCACATAATTTCTCATCTTCCTCCGTTTTTCTTGCCTCCTCAAATTCATCCTCTTCCACTTTCAGTTCAGATTAATCAATGGTTTCTTCAAACATAGTGCCCCCGAACGTCCCCAGAAATTGTTAGTGCATGAGATTCGATATTTAGGCTCTTGGAATCTGAATACCTATATATACAAATATATTGATGAAGAAAGAAGAGTAAAAGGAGGGAAAATGGAGAGCTATTTGAATGAGAACTTTGAGGTGAAGCCAAAGCATTCGTCGGAGGAGGTGTTGGAGAGATGGCGGAAACTGTGCGGTGTAGTGAAGAACCCAAAGCGCCGATTCCGATTCACTGCAAATCTATCCAAGCGCTATGAGGCTGCTGCGATGCGTCGCACCAATCAGGTCACAGAATTGCTACACTTTTTTCTTTTACTTACATTTTCTCTCATATGTTCGGATATAACGATCATGTAGTATTATGATCCAAGCCAGCTTTTACGCACTAAATGGAGTGAATATCTTCGGTCTATTCAAAAGTAGGCTATTGGATGGTGTCTTATGTCTATAGACGTCTATTAGCCAACTTATAATTTGAACATCGCATGTCATTGTTCTTTTTCTCATTAAAATGAAGGAGCATCTGTTTTTTTTTTATAATACCACGAGGGCTGGTTTTGATCACCGATGAGAAAAGCTAAAAGGAACATTGTTTATCGTTTGCTAAAAGATAAATATGGGCTATTAACTCAATATTTGAACGAAATGGACATGCGAGAAAAAGCAAACAAAAATTAGTTTCGTCTAAGAATGCTGATTTGCATTTTCTAAACAGAGTTGAAACTATCTCAGCTCCAGCCCCAAAAACGAACAAAGAAAAGCTCTAGCCACTTTAGCCTGTGATTCCATTATTGACAATAATTATTCCCCAACAAGAAGTTAACTTGCATAAAAAAGAGAGTTTTGTTTTCGGCAACTCTTAATTAAGCGTTGTAATAGCTCTCAAGCTTCAGGAAAGCACAACAATCCAGAGTGCAATGTATCATTCAGGAACTTTTATGAGGGACTACAAAGGGTAGATCCCACTTCTAGATCTAGCTTCATTTTCTTGTATGGTACTTGTTCAACATGATGGCAGTTGTATTTAGAATTCTGGCAAGTCCCAAGCTAACTTTTCCTTTCCACTAACTGAATTTTGCAGGAGAAACTGAGGATCGCAGTGCTAGTCTCAAAGGCCGCAATTCAATTCATACAAGGTGAATAAGCATTCAATAATTTGGTGTGTTTTTATCTTTGTGAACGATGTAACGCTACAATGATGGTGCGTGATTCATCCATAGGTGTATCGCCGAGTGACTACATTGTCCCTGGGGAAGTGAAAGGTGCCGGCTTTCAGATTTGTGCCGATGAGTTAGGATCAATAGTGGAGGGTCATGATATAAAGAAGTTGAAATTCCATGGCGGAGTAGATGGTATTGTTGAAAAGCTCTCAACTTCGACCACCAATGGACTTACAACTGATAGTGAGTTGCTCAACCGAAGACAAGAAATCTTCGGAATCAATATGTTTGCTGAGAGCGAACCTAAGAGTTTCTGGGTTTTTGTATGGGAAGCTCTACAAGACATGACTCTAATGATATTAGGAGTCTGTGCGTTTGTATCTTTGATAGTTGGTCTTGCAATGGAGGGGTGGCCACATGGAGCGCAAGATGGACTGGGAATTGTGGCAAGCATTTTATTGGTTGTTTTCGTCACCGCTACGAGCGATTATCGTCAATCCTTGCAGTTTAGGGATTTGGACAATGAGAAAAAGAAAATAACTATCCAAGTCACTAGGAATGGGTATAGGCAGAAAATGTCTATTTATGATCTACTCACTGGTGATATTGTGCACCTCTCCATAGGAGATCAAGTTCCGACTGACGGGCTTTTCGTTTCCGGTTTTTCTGTATTAATTGATGAATCAAGTTTGACCGGTGAAAGTGAGCCTGTTATGGTGAGTGCAGAGAATCCTTTTATGCTTTCTGGAACAAAGATTAGAGATGGCTCCTGCAAGATGCTAGTGACCACCACTGGAATGAGAACGCAGTGGGGTAAGCTAATGGAGACTCTTACTGAAGGAGGAGATGATGAAACTCCATTACAAGTAAAGCTGAATGGAGTCGCGACAATTATCGGGAAAATTGGCCTCTTCTTTGCCGTGGTGACTTTTGCAGTTTTGATGCAGGGATTGTTGAATCGAAAGTGGCAGGCAGGGACTTATTTGTGGTGGTCTGGGGATGATGCATTGGAAATGCTAGAATATTTTGCTGTTGCTGTGACAATCGTGGTGGTTGCCGTTCCTGAGGGATTGCCATTGGCCGTGACATTGAGCCTGGCTTTTGCCATGAAGAAGATGATGAATGACAAAGCGCTCGTTCGCCATTTGGCAGCTTGCGAGACCATGGGCTCCGCCACGAGCATTTGTAGTGATAAAACTGGTACGCTCACCACTAACCACATGACGGTCGTGAAGTCGTGCATATGCACAAATGTGAAAGAGATAACTAAGCCAAATAAAGCATCCAGCCTGCGCTCTGAGATTCCAGACAACGTCTTGAAGCTTCTGTTGCAGTCCATATTCAATAATACAGGAGGAGAAGTAGTACTGAACAAAGATGGTAAGCCCGAGATACTCGGAACTCCTACCGAGACCGCATTGTTGGAGTTCGGCTTATCTTTGGGTGGAGACTTCCTAGCGGAGCGACAAGCCACGAAGCTCATCAAGGCGGAGCCCTTCAACTCCACCAAGAAAAGAATGGGAGTGGTGCTCCAGCTCCCTGAGGGAGGTCTACGAGCACATACGAAAGGCGCCTCGGAAATCGTATTGGCTGCTTGCGACAAATTCCTTAATACGAAAGGCGAAGTCGTTCCTCTTGATGAAGAATCAACTAACCATCTCAATGTTACGATTAACCAATTTGCCAGTGAAGCGCTGCGTACTTTATGTCTTGCCTTTATGGAATTAGATAGTGGGTTCTCAGGTGAAGATCCAATTCCAACTTCAGGGTATACTTGCATTGGAATTGTTGGTATTAAAGATCCTGTTCGCCCGGGTGTAAAAGAGTCTGTCGCGATCTGTCGTGCCGCTGGTATCACGGTGAGAATGGTCACCGGAGACAACATTAACACTGCCAAGGCAATTGCAAGGGAATGCGGTATACTTACTGAGGATGGTATAGCAATAGAAGGTCCAGATTTTCGAGAGAAGAGTCAGGAGGAATTACTCGAACTAATACCTAAGATCCAAGTACATATCTGATTTACCATGTAGTTGCAATATCATTAATAAATGCACCGTTGACCTTTCTTTTTCCTCTAGGTGATGGCTCGATCTTCCCCGCTAGACAAGCACACTCTTGTACAGCACTTGCGGACCACATTTGAAGAAGTTGTAGCGGCAACTGGTGATGGAACGAATGATGCCCCAGCTCTACATGAGGCAGATATTGGACTTGCAATGGGCATAGCAGGAACTGAGGTTCGTTGATTCTCACTACATTTAGGCAACAATCATCTCTTATGCACAATCTTACATCTGCACAAGATACAGTAGTTCACAAAATCCTTGTACACATATTTTCAAATATATGCATGCTCACAACATTAGGGGTGTGAATTGGTCCAATCCAATTCCGGTTCAAAAAATGTGGAATTGAGAATAACTGTTTGGTTCCTAGTTCCTTGTGCGAAACTGGACCGGCAAACCAAATCAACAAAACTAGCCCAAGGTAACTCTATATTAAGATTAGAGCCCTTTCTCTCTCATTTAGACCTCAGCTTCTCAACTCCTTTCTTGCGCTTGATGTTCTCACCTCCCTCTATCGCGCAGCCACTGCCATGGTCACCATCACAACAAAGCTAGACGAAAGTAATGTGACCATCATTGTGAAGCTAGATGAAAGTAAAGCTCATCATGTGGAAATTAAGGGTAAAAGAGAGAGATGATAGAGGTTCGTCAATGAAGGAACCATTGGGTGCTTGACAGAGATAAGAGAGAGGAGAGAGAAAGTAGAGAGAGAAGTGTGGGTGTTTTAATAAAAAGGAAAAGGAAGACACCCAAAAAAATAAAAAATCCCAAATAGCGTTAGTTCCCTCTCTTCACACTTGTCTAAGGAAATGTTTCTTCGGTCCCACGAAAACTCATAAAAGAAATGAGATACCTCTGTTTTCAATTTTTTAACTAAATTAACAAACTCTATAAAATAGAAGAGAAAAAATAGTTGCCAATACTTGTATTTTGCCTAGTCCCCAAGTACTAGACCAGGACCGAGAGCTGGTTTGAAAACTGCCTAGTTTGGTTTTCAGTTTCAATTGGAACAGGAAATCACAGGTTCGGTTCCAGGTCCTAAGTCGGGAACCAACTCACTCATGACCCAATCATCCCTACATAGCATTGGTTTTGTTAAAAAAAAAAAAAATCCTGTAAAGTTAAAAAAAGAAAAAAAAGAAAGCAAAGGGCTTTAATTTTCTAAGAATAACTCTTTGTCGGGAGGGTGAGAAATGAATGGTATATATGGATGTTGACAACGAATGACTTTCGTTTTCTCTGTTTGTTGTTCCATGGCTTCGGTATCTACATATTCGACATAGTAGGTGGCATCTTCATTCTGGTATATTAATGGGAATGACATATTACCATTTCCTGATTTCAGGTCGCTAAAGAAAGTGCTGACGTTGTAATCCTGGATGACAATTTTTCCACAATAGTGACAGTAGCTAAATGGGGGCGTTCTGTATATATCAACATTCAAAAGTTCGTGCAGTTCCAATTGACAGTTAATGTGGTCGCTCTAGTTGTCAATTTTTCTTCGGCTTGCTTGATGGGTGAGAACGCCTACGTACTTTTCTTTAAGAAAGAGATTATGTTTCTCTTCTCTCTACCTTTTGATGGTTGACATCTTATTATTGTTCAGGGAGTGCTCCACTCACTGCTGTTCAGCTTCTCTGGGTGAACATGATTATGGATACATTAGGGGCACTTGCGCTCGCGACGGAGCCACCTACCAATGAATTAATGAAACGTCCACCAGTTGGAAGAAAGGGGAATTTCATAAGCAATGTCATGTGGAGGAACATTTTAGGACAATCTCTATATCAGTTTCTGGTTATTTGGAATCTCCAGGCAAAAGGGAAAGCTATGTTTGCTCTCGATGGCCCAGATGCAGACCTTATTCTGAATACACTCATATTCAACTCATTTGTTTTCTGTCAGGTGAGTTGCTTCCTTTTTTGGCTTCATAGTTTTCAATGAGTATAGTTTTTCTTCAGTAAGATAAAATCTTGCCCAATTGATGCTTCATCTGATTAATGGCGTCATAAAGAAGTTTCCTCATCTTTACGCCAGTAAAAAGATATCTATCTAGCTTACGAGAAAAGCTGTCTGGTTTTGTTTTGCAGATCTTCAATGAAATAAGCTCGAGGGACATGGAAGAAATAGATGTTTTCAAAGGAATATCAGATAATTATGTGTTTGTGGCTGTTTTGAGCTGCACTGCAATCTTCCAAGTCATTATCATCGAGTTCTTGGGCACATTTGCAAACACGTCGCCTCTCACCTTCTCTCAGTGGCTTCTTAGCATAATCATCGGATTTCTAGGAATGCCGATATCTGCTGGTTTGAAGATGATCCCGGTATAAATGGGAATCAATTGAAGTTGTATAATTTGAATTGCCACATGTGGGACCTTCATTTAGAGTTTCAGAACTCCACTTTATGGGGTATAGATCAATGAAATCGTTCTTTGCTTTGTTTTGTGGGGCAAGTGTTTCTTAACTTTGTTGACTTCCTCGACTACTCCTTGTTCTGAATCCTTAGATTATTATTATTATTATTATTATTTTGAAATTCGAATGGTTGTTTTGGTATTATCTCCGCTTTAAGTCCTTTACCTTAACATTTTATGCAAATGGTTTCTCTGAACTTTTCATATACAATCAATTACTCTATGTATACTTATATATTTAACCTCTCCATAGCCATCGCCATTCATTAACTTTTTTTGTTAGCATGTGCCAATTACATGACTTTCAGGAGAGCAAATGCCTTTTTGTCTTTTTTTTTTGGGCGCCGGGGGGGGGGGGGGGGGGGGGGCGTTAAGTTTAAACAAAAAATAGAAAAAATATAGAAAAAGGAAAAATTATTACCATTAGTTAAGAGAGGGTAAAATCTAATGTGGCTATTAATCAATAAAATTTTAATATATATTTAACTTTGACGACTTGGCTTATAATCTTTTTTTAATTACACATCATACCAATTTACTGTAATTAATCAAGGAAAAGATAAATGACGTTCAAGTACTGGAATTTAAAGATGAAGGAACATTAAATTTGCAGGAAATGAAAGGTTACATTAGTTAAAAATGACTGATAAAGTAAAAGGTCATATTGTGTATGAATCGAGGGAGAGAGAGTTTCACAAATCCGGCCAACCCATTAGCACTACCTGAGTACAAACAGTAACTATTCTAATTGCAAGTAGGGCCAACATCTCCGTCGAGCACCCGAGCACGTCTTCCAAAAGCAGTGACAACTTCTGAGACTATTGGGAAAATTAACTCTCATTTGATACTGAAATCGATACATCCTCAACATCGATGCATCATTTTTACTTCTTAATTTGAACACTTAGTTGAAATTCACTACACTCAAACAATATGAAATAGCTTTGTCCAGTTTGGAGATTGAGACGACACCATTGATTTGGAGATTCCACCTTTCATATTCTATTTTCTAATTTATGTTGTCCTCATCTCACTCCATAAATTTTCCTCACGATTCCAATCACTATGGTTTACATCTTTACTAGACGTCCTTCTTCTCTCTTTCTTTCTCTTCCATGTTTTCTCTTTGTGTGCTCTTAAACTTCTAATTGGCGACCTCTTGAGTAACGAGGTGTATTGTTTATTGTAGGAAGAAAGTCGGCGAAAGACGACTTACCTCTTTTGATGCACAATAAGACGACTTACCTCTTTTGATGCACAATGTGTTGGAGAAAACTTTCTTATTTGTTTTAAAGTTGACAAAACATTTTCATCAGTCTAGTCTGAAGACTTGCAGACTTTATCGTCAAAGTCTGAAGATCTCCAGACTCAAGATTTAAAGTCTGCCCTTACTAATAGTTTTTAGACCGACGAAGAAAGGTTTTATCCGTTGAAGAAGACTTATCCAGATGCGAGTATATCTTTAAGGATTTGGTTCATACGGTTGAAGAAGATATCACGGCTGGAGAAAGCATCTTGTGATCAATTATTCGTATTGAAATTAATTCGAGTAATTAGATTTGTTGATTGGCGAAGTATACTTGGAAGGCTCTACTTATGAAAACCTAGATCCTGATTGTATGGGCGAGCAGAATTGGTGGGCTATCATCACATTTCTTAAATAACTCGAGATCTCCATAATTGATTCTGTCCAACGGGTAGATTGGAAGAACTCCTTTGGAAGGTGCCAACGGTTATGAAGACATGGAGGAGTATATAAGGAAGACGCTCAAGTTATTCGAGTGTGTGCGTGAAAGAAAAATTCTAAAGTTTGAAGCTCCTAGTTCTTTGCTGTTTCAATTGTTGAGCTCGAATTGTACTCAAAAGAGAGATTAAATATTTGTGAGACCTTGAGGAAGTGTAGCAGAGTCTCTACATTATGGAATCAAGGATGTGAGACTGTAAAATCTCTTTGGTTTTTAGTGGAATCCAGCCAGTGGGCTGTCAGTGCTGGAGAGTGGACGTAGGCTTGATCTAAGCTGAACCACTATAAACCTTGCGTTTTGATTCTCTTTCCCTAATCTCTTTACTTTAATTCGTGGCTTTGTATAACTGTTTATATAGTCTTTCACACCTTCAGTCTATTATTCTCAGAAGTTGATTTATTCTATTAAGTTTCGCAAAAATTTCTTTGATCACCTATTCACCCCCCTCTAGGTTCTCTTATTAGCCTTATCACAATAAACAATTTACCCCGGAACGATCGTTGAATTGTGGATGAATGACGAACAATATTACTTCACGTTGGTCTGAATGTAGTCACGAGGAAAACAACTAATTTCCACAGCATAAATGCCAATTGTTTTCATAAAGGAGAAATGGAACACCTTCTTTTTCTTTGATGGAAATGGGACAAGAAAATGAGAACAATTTCTTTCTAAGCGTACGTTCTGCCAACCATACCAACGGTTATCTTTAAAAACAACTCCCTGATACCCTTTCAAATGGTGTTTTTCCATCATAACTTATCAAAACGAAACGGTGCGTTCTAATCGCACCCCATCATGAACGTACTAATAAAGTACAACATCTCCCACTTGGACATGATTGGCTTGATAGCGCTTTATTAAGAATATAAGGCATTCAACATTCATCAACTTTAGAAACAATTAATCTGACAAGAAAGCCCTGCGACCAGTGAGTAAACCTGTATTTGGGAGCTCAAATTATGCACCTGTTAGGGATGATATAATGGCTACAACTCTAAAAAGAAATAAACAATTGATGTCTCATAATACCTCATACATATTTTGTTACATAAATCCAAGTATACATATCCCTTAAAGGCTATACTTGACTATTTCTATAACATCGTGTATTTACAATTATATTTAAAACCACAGAAAGTGATATAATTAGTTGACCAGTAAATACACGTGATAGATGTAAAACAACAATAGTCTTCCTTTGCACTCATGTCTCTCTCCATTTCAGAATAACTGCATTCCTAGACACGTCCCATAAAACCACATCTATTCATGATCGCTGGTAACATGCTAAAGTAGCAACATTGATCTTTCACTTTGAGAATCCAGTCAGAAGTAACATAAGGCACAAAATGAGGTAAATTATGAATTATCTCAAGGGCTCACAGGATAAGTAAATAGGGATAATTTCACCCACCTTCCCTTGTCGGTTGTACAATGCACATGTAGTATGAATTACATTATATAGTGGACTTCTCTTTCTATTAGAGCGTATGTCATTTATTAAATATATCCACTATACAGATCTTTGCCTAAACATAATCACGTGCTTCTCACGTACTTAAGTTTAGCTCGAGTGCTATATCAGCTCGCTTTTTATAGCGCCTAATTAAGTACTCGCATCCAGCATCTTTCATGCATACATGATTGTTGGACTATCATGTTCGGTCTTATTATAAACAAATCACAGACCTCATATTGACTCCAATCAAGGAAACATATTATTTTATGTACTAAACTTGCTCTTCAGCATTTATTTGTACATAAAATTTCATCTCAACACGCTAACTATAACACTTGAGGTGATTGCTCATGTGAGTGAGCCAATCATTGCATGCTGACACATTTTTCAATAATATATGAGTGTTAGTGCTAGTCTCATAATAGATTTATACTTATTGATAAACCATTAAGTTACTAATGAATAACCAAGTATAATACATATGTCCATATATACATAAACCAATGATCCTCTACAATAACACATATCACACTCTACGTAATCCTAGTGACATCCTGTGGGTTAATAATATGTCTCTAAGAACAGCTTTCGTAAATGGATCAGCAACCATTCTAATAGTTGAAATGTATTGTAGGATCACTTCTTTCTACGCTATTATATCTCTGATGAAGTTGTTCTTTATGTCAATGTGCTTCATCCTTCCATGATACTTGGGATCTTTCACATAGGCAATAACTGCTTGACTATCGCAATAAACTATTACCGGTTTTGGAATCTTAATGATAGTGGCTAAATTTTCCAAGAATTGTTTTAGCCATACTGCTTCTTGCACTGTGGCCGTGCATGTATGTTTTTTGCTATTCTAAGAAATTGCACCTCTATTGAGCAAGAACGCATATCCAGAAGTTGATTTACGTCCATCTAGGTCTCCACCCCAATCAGCAACTGAATAGCTTAATAGGTGTAAATAATTCCATTGGCAATAAAGTCGATAGTGCATGGTGCCTTTTAAGTATCTTAGGATCCTCTTCACTGCTTTCCAATGTGCTTGATTATGATTTGATTAATATCGGCTCACCAATCTCATGTCATAACATATGTCGGGTCGAGTACACATCATAGCATACATAAGGAACGGTTTCCATTACTTTATTTTCTTCTGAAGTCTTAAGACACATCTTAGTACTTAGGCCTTCACCTTGCATGATAGGAGTATTAATGGGATTATAGTGCTGCATATTGAAACGTTCAAGAATCTTCATTATATAAGATTCTTGTGATAAAGCAAGGAGTTTCCTTGATCGATCTCTTTCGATCTTAACTCCTAATATATAAGCAGTTTCTCCTATGTCATTCATTTCAAATTGGAGGACAACCATTCTTTTATAAACATTGTTATTTCCAGCCAATAGAATATCGTCCATGTAAAGTGATAAAATCACAAATTTATTTTCGGACCGCTTGACATATAAACAATGATCTTTTTCGATTATCGTGAAATCAAAAGTTGTTATCTCTCGATGAAAACGAAGATACCACTGTCAAGATGATTGTTTAAGGCTATATATTGAGCGATGAAGCTTGCAAATTTTATGCTCTTGACCTTTAGTTATGAAACCTATTGGCTGCTTGCTTCATATAGATTCCTCATCGAGTTATCCATTGAGAAATGCCGTCTTTACATCCATTTGATGTAATTTAAGGTCCAAATGTGCAATGATGACTAGGGTAAGGCGTATTGAGACAAACCTTACAACTGGTGAAAATGTTTCCTCATAGTCTATACCATTTTGTTGAGTATAACATTTCGCCACAAGATGAGTCTTATACTTTTCAATGGATCCATCCGCCCTTTGCTTAATCTTAAAAATCCATTTGTTTCCAATAGTCTTGCAATTGGGTGGTAGATCAACCAAGTCCCAGACATGATTTGCCCTCATTGACTCCATTTCATCTTCCAAAACTTTTCTCCATTCTTCCTTATCAGAGGATGAGAGAGCCTCTTGAACAGTTTTAGGCTTGGCATCGTTTTTTTGAGCAATCACAAATGCTTCATCTTCAATCTCAAAACGACGACGATGGATACTTTTATGATTACTTTTGTGTAACTGAATTTCTCTTGAATTCAGTTCGCCAGGTGATGCAACACTCCCACTAGATCTTGTATGTTGAGGTAAATCTTCATTTCTCTCTACAACATTAATGGGTGTGTTATTAGGATCTTCCATCTTATATAATTGGAAATCCTTATTAATCTTATCTCTACTAGGAAAATCATTCTCCAATAACGTGACATCTCGTAATTTCATTTCGGTCATACTTCTATCAGCTTGTTCACCTATGAACACGTACCCTTTGGAGTGTTCATAACATGTTATAAAGATACATTTCTTCCCTCTATGACCTAATTTGCCATATTTATGGGAATAATCATGAACATAGGCTGCACATCCCAATGTACATAGATTACTTAAGTCTGGTTTCCTACTAGTTGACAATTCATAAGGGGTAGAAGTGACTGATTTTGAGGGCACTCAGTTAAGTACATAGGCAGTAGTTGATAACACATCTTCTCAATAGGAGATAGGTAAATTTACTTGCGCCATCATAGAACTAACCATTTCCAAGAGAGTTCTATTCCTTCTTTCAGCTACCCCATTTTGTTGTGGAGTACCAGGAATAGTCAATTGTCGTACAATTCCATTTTCATCACAAAGAGTCTTGAATTGCTCAGATAAATACTCACGTCCGCGATTGGTTCTCAATGCCTTTATTGTTTTGTTCAACTAATTCTCTACCATCGCTATATATCATCTAAAGCAATCTAATGCTTCTAACTTATGGGAGATTAGAAAGACATAATTGAAATGCGTGAAGTCATCTATGAAAATGATGAAATATGAGGCTTCATGCCTCGCCCTCACATTCAAAGGACCATAAATGTCAGAATATATGAGTTACAATGGAAATTCGACTCTAGTTCCTTTACCAAATAGTTTTCCAGTTGCTTTTCCTGCTAGACAATGTTCACATATGGGTAGATTAACATTAGTGAGTGACCCTAAAAGGTCTTCTCTAGCTAATCTTTGCATTCTTTGTAACCCAATGTGACCTAATTTAATATGCCAAGTACTTATATCAATCTCAACATTACTAGAGGATACAATTAAAGAAAAACAACCATTGACATTAACATTGTACTGATCATAGTCAATGTCTAACACCATAAAACTATTCAATATATGACCTGAACCATAATAAACTGTTCTAAACAAAATGTCAACACAATCACCATGGAAATCGACACATAACATAGGCTAAGAAGAACAACTATGAAGACCAAGTTTCGTCGAATATATGGAGCATAGAGGACATTATGTAGGAATAGGCTTCGACCACCACGTAAAATTAATTTACATGTGTCAATACCCTTCACTTCAATTATTGAGTTATTCCCAACATATATCCATCTTCTTCTAGGCTGTACCTGACGATACTCCATAAATGATTCCCGATCTCTAGCTACGTGGTCAATCCTGAGTCTACAGTCCACACTGGATGAGATTCAGTAAGCATTACAGTGCTAGAAACGAAAGTATTACTTAAAGTAATGGAGTAATAGGGTACATTTTTTGACTTAGTGCATTCACAAGCAAAGTGACCCATCTTGCCACAATTGTAGCACTTCATCTTGACCTTGTCCTTCTTCTTATCACGCTTCTTGCGTCGTAATGTCTTAGCCCTCTTAGGTGCCTGATCAGTCTTCTTCCCTTTGTTGTTGAATTGATGATTCTTTTTGCGTTTGAAGCCTGAAGCTTTGCACGAACTCGATTCAGCAACATAAGCATGAGTAAAGGATTTCACAGCCTCTAAACGCTCATCCTTTAATTCCAAATGACGCGCTATATCATCAAAAGTGACAATATTCTTATTATGCGTCATGTTGATCTTCATATGCTCTCAATTGTCAAGAAGAGACCTTATAACAGCTTGAACTTGCTGTTCATCAGTAAGGGAGTGACCTGTCGATTTCAGCTCACGAATCATGTTTGATATCTCCCGAAGATGCTGCCTCATTATTAAATTTGGGCGCTTTAGGTATGTGTCAAATTTGATGGTGAGTCTCCTTAACTTAGTGGTAGATGTACCCCTAAACTTATTTTTCAAGGCAACCCACATTGCTTGAGCTTTATCATAACTTTTAAACTCACATATGAGATCATCTTACATACAATTCAGTAACGTAGTGTGAGCAATGCTATTTTTTTTCTTCCAAGCTTGATAAGCTTCTAGATCTCTTCTGTGTTGAGTTGAAGTTCCATGCTCAGGTTCATCTATGGTGTGGTTGAGAGTTTCCAAAACCTCTTGCTCCTTAAGGATGTATTGAACCTTTCGATGCCAAATATCATAATTGTCACCGTTTAGTTTTTCACCCTTATTGAGGTTAGTCACAATGGTCTTGGATGCCGAAACCATAATCAATGGCTATAATACATTGACATAATAAACGCAGAATCAATACTAGCACACTTTCAGAGTAACACACATATTTAACTTGCAGTAAAGACAGACTATATCAATGATAATTCAACAAATGACACAAAAATGAAAGTTCACTATATTTCCAATCAGCTCCTATGTTCGATTGTTCTATTATCATTAATTAGTTTAATTTGTGCAAATTTTAAGTTCTAGGTGAGAACTAATTTGAATTCTACCGACCTACGAACTCGCACTAGAAAAATGATCACATGACCTTATGTAATTTCTACATTTTTCCATTAACATAAAAGACATAGCATGATGTGAACCAATGTACAAAAAACAATCATGCAGCAACTTTATAACCGTAATTCAACATGTAATGAAAAATCAAGGATTTCCTACCATTGTTCGAATTTTTTTGAAACTAGAAAATTGAAAGTATATTAAACTATATACATGCTATCATCAAACCAAGCTCTACACAACATATATAATACCATTTTCATATAAGCTAGCTACTGTATTTCCCAAAACATGAGAAAATACAGGTTAAATATGAATAAACAATACATTTACACTCTAAAAATAAGTGTACTTAGGGTTCTGTACACATTTTTATACCTTTGAAAAACTCAAGTATATAAAATAATTATACCAGAGTGTAGAGAACATTCATACGAACCAAATGCCATCGACCACGCTCCAAACGGACACCGTACGTGCCCACACGCGCCCCATGAGTGTGCTGCGCGTGTGGCGTCCGTGCCAGTGAGCTAGAAGGCTCCTGGCCGGTCCGACCAGTTTAGCCGTTGGACTAGTTGACTGGTCAACGGGTTAAGTCGGTTTGAGTCGAGTCATCAGTCGGTTGCTGGCTGGCCAACTGTCGCCGGCAGTGACATCATCAATGATGTCATTCGGTGGTTACGGACCGTTGGATGACATCAACATGCGTCGATTGGCTGAGGCGCGCGTGACGCTCACGCACTGGGCATGCTCAATGCGTCTGGCACGTGTCACTCACGCGCTGCGGCTTTTGGCTATGCATGTGGGCGCATCCGGCATCCTCCAGTGGTACTCGACCCACCGTTGGACTCGTCTCGATGAGTACTTTCATCCTGTATATTTGAAAATTTATTTTAGCTGAAAAAATATTCTGAAAGATGGCCAAAACCATACAAGTGTACGCGGCCCCAAACCCGTGCTTCACTTTGGTTCGTTTTCGACGATTCAAATTATAATTCCGAGCAATAAACATCCAGACAGTGTAGATTTCATTATCTTGATCTCGATATCAAATCGTAAATGAGAAAATTTGATGAAAAAACATGGCAGAAATCACAACCGGGCTCTGATACCTATGTAAGAAGAAAGTCAGTGGAAGATGACTTACCTCTTTCTGATGCGCAATGAACAATTTATCCTAGAACGATCGTTGAATTGCGAATGAATCACGAATAATAGTACTTCACACTGGTTTGAATGCAGTAATGAGGAAAACATCTAATTTCCACAGCGTAAATGCCAATTACTTTCGTAAAGGAGAAATAGAACGCTTTATTTTTCTTTGATGGAAAGTGTATAAGAAAATGAGAACAATTTCTTTCTAAGCGTATGTTTTGCAAACCGTACCAACGGTTATCTTCAGAAGATTTTTATATGACTCCCTCATATCATTTCAAAGAGTGTCTTTCCATCATAACTTATCAAGACGAAACGGTGCATTCTAATCACACCCCATCATGGACGTACTAATAAAGTACAACATTTATTAATAAGTTTTGAGCTAGATTTAACCTTGATTACATGGGCTTAATTTAGGCTTTATTAAAATAATGAGTTCTAATAAACTAAGGCTATTAAACTCTCATGGGCTAATTCCGATCAAGGCTCAATAGTGCTTCCTCCACCCCTAGTCAAAAGAAGAGTTTGATCCTAACTTAGAAAGAGGGCTTAGCTATACGCTTAACACATGCAAGTCAAATGCTATTCTCCTTAGCGACTCTTTGAGATACCATAAGTGACTTAGCGGTTTAGAGCTTGTCATTCGAAAGTGAAATAGGAACAACTGTGCTGGTCATAAAAAGAAATTAGAAGAATGACCACTGACCTTAGGCATCATTGATGAATGAAGACTAGGCATGATTCCAAGTCTTAATGTGAATACTAGTGCTACCACTTTATCCGCCTTGCAGCTTGTTAATGGAGTCCAGAAGGAAGAAGAAACCTTTGTGTTCCCCCATTTGTACCCCCTCTTCTTGGGCTATATAGGTTTCGATCATAATTCTTCTAGGGTAGTGCGTTTTGTTATCGATGAGTTCGGATCGGGGGGTGTAAAGGCACGAATTGTCTAACCAATAGATCTGGTATACCTTAGGCAACCCTCTATGAATCTTGCTTAGGGGCTCAATCAAGCTTCAAGTCTTTCGAATTTTATTCCCATGGGCTAAACTGGTCAACAAAAGCTCAGAACCCTCCTTTTCTATGTAAATATCGGCCAGCATAATCCTTGGGCTTGGTCAAATTTCGCTCCTTCATGCACTCAATCAAGATAATTCAAATAAGTTTAAGGCCTTTTATTAAGTACATCCATCGCTGATCCGATTAAGATGCAATTTTATGGGCATATCATTGAAATATGCTCCTACTAATTATATTTAATTTAATAAATATTTTTGTTTATGGGCTGGAGTCGATCCTCAGTTTTTTTATGCACTAATGATTAAAAGAGGTCATTAAATTTAAGTGTTTTAACAACCGGAAAGTAGGCTTCTCTTTATGTTCTTTCACAACTTATCGTTTTCGAACGTCATTGATTGGTGAGAAACCGCCCTCATGGGCCTATGGTGGACTTTTTCTTCCTCAAACGGACGGTTTTATCCTTTATCTGAGGAATCATTGGGAACGGTCATCGGGAATATTCCCGAAGGAGCAACAAGTAACGCTGTCATTTACAGTTCAGTTAACCCCCGAGTAAGTCAAACTACGTTTGACTCTCTCTCTCTCTCTCTCTTCCCTCCCTCTCTAGTTGCAGACAATCAATTAGAAAACGAAAAAACACTTTTCATCAAAAACCTTCCTGGTAGATAAAAATAATCTTTTTTGTGAAAATATGATATTTTTAAAGGAATTCAATCGATGAATTATAAGGAATCAACTGATTGGTCTATCTATTTTTTTTTTCCGACTATGATTAATGGATACTTTTCGATCATTATTCTATTTAGACTAGGATTCCATTTCCATAAGAATTGAATTCAAAAATTCCTTTCGAGTTTTAGACCTCTCAACTCTTCCCTCTCAACTAATGGGGAGAAACAAAGGAAAATGGACGTACTTCTTATCCGAAAAATCTAACGTTACAACTCTGTATGGTCGGAAAGATTGAGGTTCCTGTTGGGGATGGAGCAAGCGGCACTATTTTCAAGCTCTCATTCCGCACAAAAAGCATTCCTAGTAATCCTTACATGCGACATGTTAAAGCCATGTACTTTGTTTCGTCTCAAAAAGAAAACGGGAAAAGGACAAGGTGATGCCAAACTAGCAAATGAGGAGAAAGATGTTAAAAGTGCAAAATTTTTTATATAGTGCTAATTTTAGTGCCAAAATTTTTTGCTAGCTCATTTAAGTGTCTAATTGGAGAATAGATGATCCTCTAGCGAGAAATTCAGCCTAGAGAAATTATTTGATTTTGATAATTAAAATTTTTATTTGAGGTGACATTTTTTTATACTGAAGTAATCACTTTGTAATAATAATAGACACTAAAGTGATCATTTTTTAATAATTACTGACATTGAAGTGATTACTTTATATTACACGATGTCATTTAGGGCATATATGCTAATTGGGCATGCCGGGAGCCACGTAAAATCAATAAATTAATCAAAAAATGGCAATGTTTGATTTCTAGCAACCTACATCGGAGTTGGTACATAAGTAATGTTTTCTTTTTTAAGTGGCACTTAAGTTATCTAAAAAAATCTTTTGGTACTAAAATGAGCACCACATACAATTCTTAGCACTTTTAATGTTCTTCTCTCCTAGCAAATGTTTTCGATGCTTCACAAATGACTAGTGTGGTGTGACTTCTTCAATGTTACTTCACAATGTTTATTCTTTTTTAGTACATTATCGCTGTCATTTTCTCGAGTAGAAACCCTGATACTTGTAGCCCTATGTTGTCTTGCGTGACGCGTCTTTTGGTGCCTGGATTCCAGGAAAGCAAAATCCATGTTTACTTTGATTTCCAGTTTCGTCACTAACTGGACCGGTGACTGGGGAATTTAAGAATATTTTAACTTTCAGTTTATTCCTACGACACATATGATGAGGTCTCCAAGCAATTAGATGGATGGTGTATTTGGCAACAATTATAGGACATCAGATTCTATGACATGACTGGAGAGTCACAGCTCACGCTAAACTGCTAGAATGCCGGCCGAGCAGTTTCTTAAGGATTGGCAGCAATAAGACGACAAGAAAATTTTGGTCTTCTTTATTTTTCCATGTGCAACTTTCGGTCAATCATGTAAGTCAATAGAAAGTCGTCGGAATTTGTTCTTGATGATGTATAAATAGCAACAGCAAGAGTCGCAGGAGTTCCTCAAGCTAGAGCAGCACTTTGCACTAGTACAATTAACCCTTTTCACAAAGTTTCAAGTTCAATAAAGAAATTAAACACGTTTGTTTATGGAGAGATGTTCTCATACTTCGGATCAGCAACTGGTGGTCTAGCAGTCATTTGAGAATTTTTCCGCTGATTCTTCTTAAAAGAAACTTGGGAAAACAAAAATGGGAAATAAGAGACAGAGCAATGTGGTGAAGGAGAAGAAAGGGTGGTCGTCAATGGGCTCCATATTCATGCACGCAGATGGAGTGGACAAGTGCTTGATGGTATTGGCATCCAAATTAGTTTATTGGGCTTCGGAAGCCGTAAAGAGTAAAGTAGGCCCAATAAGCGGGAATCCATAAAGAGTGGGCCAGAATGCCAACAGTTGATAAATGAGGGTTTCAAATAATGCGACAAGGGCCTTGTCGAAATTGACGACACAAGAACAGGAGCTGAGACTTTCCAAACATTATAGATATTGAAATGGTAACTGCTAAAAGGTAGTTATCTATGAAATACCACTGTAAATAGCCAAAGATGAATCAATGTAGGGACTTTTTGCTAAAATCGACAATCGATCATTCAGTTTTAAGTTGTTATCTGTCCTTTTATTGTACTTTTACATTTGATTGTACCTTTACTTTTCTCCTGTTTTCCTACACTTTACCATTAGTTTAGACCAGCTACTTCCTTTCCGGAGTGACATATGACCCGTTCCAAACATAAAGTCGAAACTTTGCCTCTTCGGTGAAAGATTTTGTCAAGGGAACTATCTTTAGTGAACATTTTTTTGGCACACTTGGTGGGACCATTGTTTCTAGCTCTTAAGAGGTGTTGATGGGAAAATCAAGGAATCAAGAGAGTCTCTCCTTTGAGGGAAAGACTGGATAATTCATCCTTGTAGTGTGTTAGAGAGAGGACCATCCATTCTGAGATATCAAGTCAGAATCTAGATCCAGTTGATGGCGTAAATAAAGGTAATAATTTCAAAGACATTTCGTGAGAATTGTCGGATTGGAGAAGAGATTTGGCCCTAAACCCAATTGGTGATGGCCACCATGAGAAGGGTGTTTGAAGAGTAACAAAATGATTTGGACATTCATATGGCTAATCATTTGTCGAGTATCTTCATTCCTTATTAACCAATTTGACTTATTGATCTAACTTCGAGCTGGAGTGCCCAAAATATTACCCTAGTTTGGATCGGTACCAGAAATCTCTCGTGGCATGAATCTAGCAAGGCTGATTGGAGATACTTAAAACATTGGAAATAAGGCTCAAACAAGTGTCCCGCAACCAGTGTATCACACCCTGACCTTTGGACATGCAGCATCCCTTGATCACTTATGGTCATTTAATTGAGATGTCCTAGAACGTTGCCAATCCATTCGTTTTATCTTTAGAATATAAGCAAGTGTAGAATAAACATCTTCCAACCAAACACATTAGCAGGCGTAGCATAGAATACATAACAAACACACTTTTATATATACATACACATCACGATGGCATTCCATTAGATGAGCTTTGTTTTGAAATCCATTTGCGAACAACATCTTGGGGGCATCTAAATTTGATTGGATATCGTCCTACATATTCATACATCAGAACAGTGGATGGTGGAAACAAAGGCAACAAGATGAGATCCAAGAAGGGAAGATGAGAGAGAAATGGGTATGAGATGAGGTTGAAAATGGGGAAAGGGTTCAGTTGCAAGGGGAAATGGTAGAGAGAGGGAAATTCATCCAAAGGGGAAGAGAGAGAGAAAGGGAATGAGAGAAAATGGGAAAGAAATGGGTCTCCAAAGCTTTAAATGCTAACCCAACTTGGGGAGAAAGATTGAATCTCAACCATGGAATGACTTAAATTTGGAGAGTAAGGATAGATCTCAATCTTAAATGTGTTGAGCTAAGGGCTAAGTTGGACTCACTCTCTCTCTCTCTCTCTCTCTCTCTCTCTCTCTCTTCATGGTTGTCCACTCCCTCTCAAATGCTCACAAATTTTGTTTTATTAGGCTTGGCTTCTGGAAGGGGCAAAATAGTAATTACACTAAAAGGGCAAAACCATAATTTCCATGTATTTGGGCCCCCTTGGCTGAAATCAAAGGAAATGCAGTCCATTGGTCTCTCCAAATTCATGGGCCCCCTTTGGGCTACCAGTTTCTGGCCTTATTTCACTTTTCCAAAAATTTGGGTTTTACTAATAAATAAGGAATTTGATGAAGCAATTTCCAATGGTTGTCATGTAATTGTGATGACTAAATTGCTTATTCCGAAATACACAATCATTTGGAATTGGTTTAGGGTCGTTCGTAATAAAAATAGTAATGGTGCGGAATCACTCACAATTTGATTATATATTATTCTTGAATCAATCTATAACCATTCATGGATTGGTTTGAAATGGCTTAAGATTGTCTTTCATTGATGCTTATGGTCGCACTATCAATCCATTTGAGTTCTCTAATCATGCGCATCAACATCCTAAGTTGTCTTTCCCAATAGGTTTAATAATATTGAATAGTTCACGAACCAATCCAAAATCTAATTCTATTAATTGCACATTAATAAAAGCAAACTCCTTATCATGTCTCGAATATGGTCAAATTCTAAGAATGTCACATAGTGCTTCCTGATGTTAATCGCCCAAGGGGTAGTAATGTGATGTTGCTTGTGGGAATAGCAAATATTGGATCAATTCCCATGCCGGTTGCAAGGTATTAGCCTTCGCCACCAATAATACAAATGAATTAAGCCAATCAAGTGGTGAATCATGTGAGAGATAAGAGGATGATAAAGCGGGTTGCTTGTTTAGCCATGCAGAGGATAGGATTGGATGGAAGTGTCTTGAAGCTAGTATATTAGAAACTGTAGCCAAATTGGGTTGATAACATTCCATACTTTAGGGGATATAAAATCCCTGAGTTTACCTACCCTCTTTACTAGGGCAGATGATCAATCAACAATGAAGTGTATTAGTCAATTTATAGCTTAATGTAGTGATGCTAATAATGATGAGAGAATAAAGTTAAATTTGTGTTCCTTTTGTCACTGTCAAAGTCGGCCTTTACTTGGCATACTGGTCTTTCTGCAAATTCGATACAAAATTAGGAGGAAATAGAGAATAAGTTTCATACCCAGTTTTATCGTTGAACTCCCGAAGTGACATTGCTGGATCTAGCCATTATCAAGCAATTTAAAAATGAGAAATTAATGTTTATTGTTCCTTTCAGAAAAAGAAGTTGTTGAGATGGCTAAAAATGGTTTAAATTTTACTTTGAAGGAGCGTTTGGCCAGGCAGAAATTCACTGATTTTCTCTCGTTAACTGCCGCAAAAAATCAATATGAGAACCTTTAGAAGGAAAAGACAAGAAACCTTATCGGGATTATAAGCAAAACATAATAATGTATGATCCCGAAGAAGATTCGAAAGAAAAGGTGACTCTAGATAAACCATACTTCTGCTTAGCTTTAAACCCTGCAAGCGTAAAGGAGTCTGTAATGCTCAGGGACAATGACATGTAAAAGTATTCGTTTGGCTTTATGAAGTTGGATGAGATCTTCGATCACTTGGTATACGATGGAGTGATAAGATTAATAGAAGTCAAGTCATTCCGAGTAAGGAGGAAATTAGCAACAAAAGGTAATGTAAATGGCACCACTACTGGAGCCACAATTACTAATCATTGTAATGTTTTTAGGAAAGCTGTTTAAGAGGCAATCCGCAGGGGTAAGATTAAGTTTGCCGAAAAAAAGGGGATAGGACCGCGGAAATTGACTCGAATCTATTCCCTCAAATTTTTGGATGATGTCAACGGCTTTTAGAGGACAAACAAACCAGTGGAATTTACGTCAAAGGTGCCGAAAAGAAATCATGAATCGATATTTCCCATCGGTAAGGCCGGAACAATAATTATGATCGGTAGTGTTGCCAACCTCCCTGGCACTATGGGTCCTCCTACAATTACTTTAATCAAACGCAGCGAGTGGTCGAAGATAGGAGAAATCCATGGTTTGGAGGGAGGTACACAAGGTCTCCTAAGCCAAAAATCAAAGTCACCTGGAATAATACCGTCAAGATGGGGTTTGCATTCGAGTATGAAGATGAATTCCCACCTTTGATCAGTCAATGTCAGAAGCCTTCTGGAACGATCAAGGTGCCACACAATCTCACTCAAGGGTAGTGGTTTGTAGAAAAGAAATCCAGAATATTCTGCAAGAAACTCAACCGGAGCATAAACCATTGTTGAGGACTCGGAGAAGGAGAATGTAGTGAAAGAAACAGCTGCAGGAATTACATATGCAAGATGGCACTTCAGTAAGGCCAAAAAGTAAACATCACGGTGAAACCGAGAGCCTTATTTGGGTAACACATGAGGGAGATTCTTTTGAGATGGTTGAAGAGTATAGCGGGATAAGTATACTATCAGTGCCATAAGTTGTGTATAAGTTGTGTACGGCGCTCACTTTGGTGCCAAAAGTTTCCGTCAGATCACTTAAGTGCCATAAAATTTGAAAAATGCTCACTTTGATGCCAACTCCGATCTAGTTGGCCGGAAATCTGATGTGACACTTTTTTATTAATTTTTGAAGCTAATGTGGCTCGCCGGAGAGTATAGTCATAAACAACAAAACGACGCCGTTTTGTGTCTTTCTCCCAAATTCAAAATCCTAAATCCCCAAATTGAGAGAGAGAGAAGGCGTCGTCTTCTTCCTCGAAGAACAACACCAGCAACACCAACAGCGCCGAAGAACAGCACTAGTAACACCAGCAACGCACCAGCACAACACCAGTAGTTTTCCAGAAAAGAAACCATGCACTCACCTCCGCCCTCCCCTAGTAGTTTTCCCCCATTTTCAATCACCTTGTCGACCTTTCAAATCCCCGAATCTCAGCCCGACCACCGCCTTTTCCCAAGGAATATCGCCAGGCGCAGAGGAAGCGAGAGCTCAAAGAATCTCCAGAAGTATGAGCGATTCAGCCAATGGTAGTCGCGAAGATCTGGAACGCCATGGAGGTCGTCGGCGAAGCCAGCTGTGATGATGGCGGCGGCCATGGCCCCGCCATCCCCTCCTCCACCCTCACCGTCAACACCTCCGTCTCCCTTGGGATTTTTTGTTCATTTTTTTGTTTTTTTTTTGTTTTTCTTTTGTCTTGCTATGGCAAGCAACTACGATAGAGGTCGAGGGACGGCGGACAAGTGACGGTGGCCGAGAGACGGCGGTCAAGCGACGGTGGCCGAGGGACGGCGGCGGACAAAAAAACCCTAATTTCATGTGGCACCCCTCGAACGGCCCCTGATCCGTTAGGGTCGCCACAGTTTGATTTCCTTTCAGTTGTCCTGATAATATATCACTCTAATACCATAGAATTATAATAGATCCATAAGTCATGGGGGTTTATATCATTTAGATTGGTCCCCGTGCAGTTTATATAGCGGAAGCACATCCATAAACTCCCCTTTCACAAATTAAAACGATGCACACAAACTAAACTCATTTATAGGTAATAAGCCAAACACTTTTATTTACATAAAACTAGATGGGCGTCTTTAGTTGGTACACCAAAATGCCGTAGTCTTCTATACTCGGTTATATTTCAAAAGATGACCGACATCTTTTCCAATAGTCGTATACTTAAAATCCATCGATTAGTGTAGGCGTCCAAAAGTTCCTTCCTTTGCTGTCCTCTTCCTCGCGGTCATATCCTACCGCTCGGTCCATCTGCTGGTGGTGGCGGCAGCAGAGGTATCTTGTCTAGTCTGAAATGTTAGTCCCCAAACGGGGTGAGTACAACCACTCAGCAGTAAAAGATTCATCAAGCTATATCGTGCAATACCATTAATATCTAGATTCATGCAAGATAGACAAAACAGTTCATCAAGGAATGAGTATGCATCGGAACCATAAAAATTTTAGTTCAATGACCAGTGCATTTTTAACCAATAAGATGCATCATGTCCAGTCACACAAGTCCTGATCATAGGGCCAAACTGTTATGACACGTCCCATTCTATGCCATACAATTTAGTCCCATAACCAGACCACACTCACACTTAATATAATCACCAATTTTAATCATTCAAACGGTTTTATCCCCCTAGAGGACCAACGTTTGCATCCTTCTAGGATTCCGCACCCAACCTGGTGTCGCGGAAGCCTCCGGGCATGTATTCAAACTACAATCGAGCATCCGGCACACACCTTCGGGCATCTCGCACCCCACCTGGCATCACGAGGAATCACTGGGGGCCATAGACATGGTTACCCCTAATCTCCGAGCATGCATCATAATACAACCCCTTACCCTCTGGGCATGTATCATAATACAACCGGGCATCCCGACTCTCCCGGGGTAAACCTCTGGGCATGTATTCATAATACAACCAGGCATCCAAAGGGCATCGAATCATTCGAACCTCTGGGCATCTTGACTCCCGGGGCATCGTTGACCTGAGGGTCCAACGGCAGCAATTAACATCTTAATTTCCAAAAATACTTTCAAATGCAATGACAATCCGTTTCATGCATTCACTATCCAATCTCATAATTACACAAATATCCACAACCAGTACCATCATATCACATAACCATTTCAAACATATTCACCTTTGGGACATTTTGTGAAAATTCGAAAATAGAGCAACCCGATTTTACCTTTACCATGCACAGTTCTGGTAAATATTTCGAAATAAATACTAAATGAGCTCGAAAAATTGTGAAATTTTGACATGTTATCAATGAGACCCTAAGGAAAGAGTTTCATAAAGAACACCAAGTCAAATTCCTTATGTATCGAGAGTAAAAATTCCGGTATTCCTTACTAACGTTCTGTAAAATTTCCAGATTTAACATTTCTGTATAAAAATCATTTCATCGACCAAATCTTCTCCATTTATGCTAAATTTTTGATATGTTATTCTTGCAGATGTTATCTCCAACTTTTATTAAGGATTTGAAGTCAAATTTTGGCTAGATAAATACAGAAAATTCATGAAATCGCTGAAGGTCATACTGTCTTCTGCAAAAACAGTCTACTGTCCTAAAGAGAACTACTCCTACTCTTTGAATCTCAGCATCCAACGTCCACAGCCGAGTGTTTACAAGTGCATTACACCATCTTACAGCCTCTTCACTTCCAAAAATCCACCATAGCTAGGTCCTTGAGTCCTTATTTCAATTCAAAAACCGAAATCCATAGAACATACTCTGTTTTTGCTCAGTTTCTTAGTCCAGCTTCATCTCATTAATCTAAAATGAACATGCAGCTCCAAATTCTACATTTTCTCTCATCTACCAGCACTTCACTAGATAATTACAGCAAGCAAAACATAGATTGATGAACTTTCACTTGCCTCAACACCTAGCTTGCTCAGCAACCAAAAACAGAGACTTGGGACTTCGGACGCAGCTCAATTGGCGACGGGGATCGGCGGTGTCGACGGCGGCAGCAAGGCGCACGGACAGGCGACCTCCTTTCTCTCCCTCGTGGCTCACTCACAGTTTTTTTTTCTCACTCGGTTCTTCCTTCTCTCTCTCTGTCCGAATTCTTTTCTCTATGGTTAGTACAAGTGAGCTGATTAGTCACTGGTTTTTCACCAAAACCAGTCAACTAAGAGAACATTTTTCCATGGTTTGGCTGCATGAAGGGCAGCTGGATCCATACATGTCCAGCATGCTTCTCTTCCTTCGACACCTTGCTCCTCTCTTGCAACGTGTCTTCAGCCATTTAACTAATTCTTTTCTTAATCCCAATTTGCTGGCCGACCGCGAGAAAGCAACGTGGCATCAATGGTCAGAAATTTTCCTCTCATAGTTGACTAGGGTGTCGACCAAATGGAGAGAGGTTGGGGCAGCTTTGGGCGTGGACGATTCCTCCTTTTCCGCATGGGTGTGCATGTCCCTCATGCACGGCTGAATTCTATTTCTTCGGCTCAGAATTTTAATTAATAGAAGTCCAAAATTTCCCTCTCATTTCGTATACATTTTGGTGGTACAATTGTGTAGCGTCATCAAAGCAATTTGCACAACTCAATAAGGTTGAATGTAGTACTAACGATGACGAATTCCAATAGTAGCTTCGTCAATCCATGATGTTTCATCATCATTTTTTTTTCTAAGATCGGCAAAATATGGGTGAGGTTGGTCTCACTAATAACCTTATGTAAAGAGGCTTTTGACAATACTCTAGTTTATCCCACAATCGGATTATTTTCTAAACGTGAGGTATCGGTCCATTGATGAAATAAAACGGTGTTCACACATGATGCCAACGACACCATTCGACTGTACTTCCATAATCAGTCACGGTCATCGCATATCCGAGGGTTGTCAAAATTCTCGGGTGCCACATTTCAATCCCCAAATAAAAAAAAAAAAAAAATCCCCAAATGAGTTGTGCGGTATCGTTTTTGTGAGGCCATCCACGTAGGACGGCAAAACGACGTCGTTTTCTTAAGGAAGACGGAAAATGACATCGTTTAAAAGCCATTTCGATTTTTTTTTTTAAATATAAAAGCCACGTAATCATTTTGGCCGGAATCTCTTGCCAATGGCACCAAAATGATCGTTTTTTCTCCGATTTGGCACTTAAGTGATCCGACAGAAACTTTTGGCACCAAAGTGAGCGCCGTACACAACTTATGGCACTAATAGTGTACTTCTCCAAGAGTATAGCAGCTACCAAGAAGATCACATTGTGGGAAGAAAGAGCTCTTCCTGAAAGTGGAAAGAAGAAAGGATTGAGAGGAAGGTAGACAAAGTGAGCAAGTTTGATAGAGGAAGGTCCAAAACTTTGGTTCTTCGGCTGGCTTGAACATGGTGCAAGTGAGACTTCCTCCAAAATTCAAAGCTTCTGCCATTAAATTCATTCATATAGAAGAGGAAACTTTTGAATTGATGGAGACGATCAAGGCCAAATTTTAGTTCACTAACAAGGAAGTTGTTGAGTTCGAAAAACTTCTCACTCATAAGACAAAGCACTTGAACGACCGCATGGTGATAGGCAAAATTAAGAGACGCGTTGTCAATAGGATACTAGTTGATGTGGAAGCTCCCTTGAACCTGACACTCTTGGACTTTATGGGAGATATTCACAATGCCAAGGGGGAAGCTGTAGTTAATCTCACAATTGAGTCATGTACTATAAAAATCACATTTTTCACAATAGGTGCCGACGGGTCTTATAATTTGTTGTTGGAAGGGATTAGATACGTAGCAACCGATACATTCCTTCATCGTTATACTAGACTCTAGCTTTTTGGAATGAATATAAGGTGGAGTATGTAAGAGCAAATCATGAGTTGAGCATTACTTAGGTCGATATAGTTTGGATGGCTGCTGTCGGAGATGCGATTATCCATGATAGAACGACCCTGCATGTATACGAGTAAGCTTACTTGCAACCGCTTTACTGAAACGGGATTTGAGTGGATCCCGAAGGAGAGTAAGCTGGCCACGGGCAAATTAGGTGTTTTACATGAAATGAAACAGCTTGTTACAAGAGTTGGATGAGCAGTACTCTTGCTACTTAGTGGGGACGACTGAGAACTCGATGGGTTTTTGCTGGCTGCATAGGGTATCTTGAGGAATCTCCGCTCAGGGAGGACACAAAAATAGTTGAATCCGGAGATCCACTTGTACAAATTAATATAAGCAATGACGAAGCAAAGCGACCTGTCTTTGTAAGTGCATTACTAAGTAATGAATTCCGAAACGATTTAGTGGAAGTGTTGCAGAGACATAGGAGTTGTTTTGAATGGGACTACCATGAAATGTCGGAATTGAGTGAGATGTGGTTGAGCATCATCTCCTAATAAAACCAAGTTAGAAGCCTCATAAGCAGCAACCGAGAAGGTTTGCTCCTAAAATGAATGCAAAAATAACAAAGAAAATAGAGAGGTTTTTGAAGGTAGGTTTTATCAAGATCGCTTGGTATATTGAATGGTTATCTAACATAGTCCCGATGAAAAAGAAAAATAGGAAGTGTGAGTTTGCATCGACTTTAGGAATTTATATGTTGGAACTCCAAAAGACGAATATCAAATGCTAGTTGCCAACATATTAGTAGACTCTGAATGAAATGTTATCCTTGATGGATGGCCATTCGGGATACAATCAAATTTTTATTGCTGAATAGAATGTTCACCAAATAGCCTTTAGGTGCCTAAAGGCCACATGGATATTTGCTTGGAAAATTTATGCCATTCGGATTGAAGAAAGCGCCAGAGCAATTTGTCAATGAGCGATGAATTTCATTTTTCATAACATGATAGGAGAATTTCATTTTGCATTGACAACATCCTAGTCTAGAATTCATAGAGAAGTATCATTTGAAAATGAACCGTTTAAAATGTGCATTCTTTATAAAACTGGGAATTTCTTAGGATTTCTTGTTAGCAATAGAGGAACAGAGGTTGCGAATGATAATTGGGAAAGTAAATTTTCTTAGGAGAGTTATTACTAACATATCTAATAAGATAAAAGGGGTTTCTCTTTTGTTGAAATTGAAAGATCAAGAATAATTAATCTAGCAAGAAGAACACCAGTGTGCCTTTGAGAGAATGAAGGTATACTTGACTAATCCTCTAGTACTGATGCTGACAAAAGTAGGCAGGTCTCTAAAACTCTGTGTCGGCCACCAATACGACTATCAATAGTATGCTGATGTAAGAGAATGATGAAGGTAAAAAGTGTGTAGTATATTGCCTTAGTAGGATGTTGAATGATGGCACGAGAAAATATACAACTATTGAAAAGATCGGTTTATCGTTATGTACGAAATTGCAACATTATTTGTTGTCAGCTATTGTTCATGTGATATGCAAAATTGATGTTATCGAAATATATGCTTACGAGGACTATAGTGAAAGGCCAAGTGGCAAAGGGATCTTTCGCATTGTTTGAGATGGATTTAGTTTATGTGCCAATGAAAGGTATAAAGGGACAAGCTAAAGCTAATTTTCTTATCGAATACTTGCGTGTTCAAGTCAAAGATGTCGGAAGGAAAATTAATGCACCACTACTATCGTGGTTACTGTACTTTCATGGTTTGTCTACGTCCACCACATCGAGAGAGGCGGTTTTGATTGTGTCACTAAGGAGGCACAAAACGAAATTCTAGTTCCGGCTTGATTTTAAATGTTCCAAAAATCAAGTCGAATATGAGGCATAGTCAATCTCTACTTGTTGGGTGTGTCACACCTCGACCCTCTCGAGATGCGCGACAACTTGCGCTCTTCGTCATTCATATCCTTTAGGTCATTCAATTGCGACGTCCCATAAGGCGTCGTCGACCCAATTGCTTTATTCAATTAAATACGCAAGTGGAAGCATAAACAATTTACCTAATCAACAAAGAGGGATAGTTTTAACCACACTCATATATATACATACGCATTGGAAGATTATCATATTATACAAGCGATAATCAAAACAGCTTAAATACACCAAACTAAGCTTAGTTGCTCTCCAAATTCGATTAGTCTACAAGTGCGGCCACGACCTTTACCAAAAAGGAGTTTGGGGTAAGTCAAATTGAGTTGAAATTGAACTTGGGCCAAGTCAAATTGATCAAATCAAGCCAAAAAAGACTTAGCACCTCTAGTACTACGAGAGTGGTCCAAAAAGTATTACTAACCCCATTACCACCTAACTATCTACAAGTTCCAGAATCCTGGGCTCCGGCTGGATGATCATTTCGAGATCAAGCTCGGGATCAGACACCTCCCCATCAGGAACATCCACATCCATGGCATCCTAGCTAATGCCTCCCCCTTGATCCTTCGGCACCCAAAGGTCCTTCAAAATTGCGGATGGGATCGTGTCTCTCCATCCATACTCAGTGACCTCCTGGCTATGCTCTATGGGGAGTGTGGATCGAATTTGGCAGAAAGGTTCAGTCATTCTTAAAACTGTAACCATTCAACAAACAAAATGAGATTAAACTCAATGAGTGAACTTCCTAGACCTCGCGTAGGGAAGCCGTTCATCTTAGAAACGCCGTAAACATGCAATTCCTCTATTGATAGAAGATCAATAGCAAAGTTTCTCTTGTTTTGCCCTAAACATTTAATAACCTAGACACGATCACAACCATGTCCAGATTATTACGGCCACTTAAGACTCAAGACAGCCCAAAGGCTCGCAGTCATTCGGCGTAACTGGTCATCATCTCGCCCCATCGAGTACGATAACGTCCCACGTAAACGCATGAAGACAGTACTTCTGTAAGGAGTGTCGTTTCGAAATCCATCCGCGAACGGCATTTCATTGACTTGGGGTCATTCGAACTTAATAAGACATTGTCCCGCGTAAATGCATCAGGACGGGTTCACTACCCCACGTAAACGCATCAAGTCATTATATGATCACACGGCATACCATCACATGATTCATTTTATATCTTTCTCATTAACCAATGTGATGCCCATGTAATATGCAACAACCTATGCCATACACCATCATTTCGCCCGCGTGCCTCATATTATATCATATAAAAGTACCACCCAACTTTACAAGTCCATGGCATATTAGTCACTCTTCAAAGGAGGATAAGTCATTGCAATTGAACATAATTCATTAAATTCACTTATCACGGGTCATCATAAACTATCCAATAATTCATCTCTTGTTAACATAACACATCACACTTCACATATCACACCTTAATAGCTTATCACATAACTACTTATATCGATAAGTCACGATAATTTATTGGCTTAAAATATGATAAGCTATTGACGAAAACATGATAAGCTATCAGCTAGAATATGATAAGCTATGGAAGAAAACATGATAAGTTATCAGCTAGAATATGAAAAGCTAGCAACGAAAACATGATAAGTTATCCGCAAGAACATGATAAGCAATCCACAAAAACATGATAAGCTATCGAGATAACCTATCGAGACCCTATGATAACCTATCATACCAAAACCTACTTATAACATTAACAAAACATCATTTAACCTTAATCTAGCCCTAAACTAACTCCAAAATGTAACAACAACCCTATTCAAGGGCTAGAAAGCCACTCACGCCCAAGTCCTAGCTTTAAAAAGTGCTGGGGGAGGAGCGGCTAGACCGGACAACGATTGGGGCTGCTGGTCACACCTCCAAAGCTCCTATGAGTGGGCTGACGACATCCCGGGCGGTTGCACGGCAGTAGTGGGTGGTGGTCGGTTACTAGTGAGGGAAATATGAGGAAAAATGTAGAGGATGGATTGAAAATTAGATGCAAATAGACAAGGGGTTGCTCAACTATAGCTAGGAGGGAGAGAAAGATGAACTTGAGAGCAAAAGTGAGAAAATGGAAGTGAGGGAGAGGCATGGACAAATTTGGGGAGAGAGGAAGAGCAGCCCATGCTTGGGCTATTGGATATGTGACATCCCAGATTTTCAGTCTGTTTTCTACTGAATAAATCGAGCATTCCATTGACGCGCCTATAGGGCTGTTCTCAAAGTTGATCACTCTCGAGATAACTAGACTATCCAGGGAAGCCATTAAGGAATTTTAAGGCAATAGACTTGAGAATTCGACCAGGAATCGACTTCTTGACCGTGCTCATTTTTAGAGGCCATTACGGCACAGTATAAAATCGATTTGAGATCAGAGATAGGTCTGTTCGACTGAATGTGTGGCCAATCGTGAGTGACTCCACTAAATTGGAAAATTCTCGTCGACCGGCACTAATATAATTTTACTGTCATTTTGGTACTCTGTGTCTATAATTTAATCCTCGATATTTTCACGACAATCGAGAGTCACCATTGAGTCGAGTGGGTTCATAGTGGCTTGAAGAAAATCAACCATGGGTCATTTGCCCTAAAAAGTTCTAAAAACTACCCAATAGTTTAGGTCACGCTAAAAACGCGCTGAATGGAAATTAACCGTCAATTCAAGTCCGATTTCAGAAATTGAAGATTTTGTCATGTCACAATAAATTTTGGGACCCACGACTCAATCTCAGAAGATTTTTCTGACAACTGAGACTTTTTGGGAAAAAGTCGGTTTAGGATTGTTTTGTGCAGAAAAGGCCGGGAATTGTTTGTGATGGCAAAATTGAGTTGCAAGATAGATACATGGGTGAGGAAAAATATCAATCCAAGCATTGAGGTGCCAATTGATTTTATCAATGCCAAATCGAATTAATTTGAAGACCAGTAAGTGACCAATTGAGGAAGAAACCACTCAAATTCGTATGCCCCCTCTTCCTATGGTCTTTGGACCATTTCAAGGTTGTAAAGTGAGGTGGCTTGGTGGTTGATTTGTAGCCATAGGATCCTAGTTTGGTGAGTAAGTTCTAGGAGACAAAATGGTGGAAAATGTAGCCATGGTGGCCCACCCCTCCTCAACTCTATCTTCTCCCTCACCATCTCTCTCACTCCACCGTCCATCTCACTCTCTCCCCCTGCCATTTTCAAAACCCTAGCAAGGAAGAGAGAGCAGCAGCCGTTGCCGCTTGGACGCCATCGCCACACCGGAACGCCGTCATCCGCCTCCACCTATGCCTAGCCATGCGCACCGCCCAGCCACACGACCATCCGCCTTTGCTCAGCCTCCCTCACGTCGTTCCAGGGTTGTTTCGAGCCTAGCCGGGGCTGTTCATAGTTGTTTCTTCGTCGGTAAACCTCCTTCTAGGCCTGGTTTGGCCTATTCTTTCATTTCGAGCCTCACCACACTAAACCGAGCTATTTTCACTTCATTTTCAGCCAAGAATAGAACATTCGGGTGTGGGTATTTCAGCACCTTTGGAGGCCATTTTGAGGTGCTTGTGGGCCTCGGTTCTTAGGCCCGCTTTGGAGTTAAACGTCCCTTGCGACGTTCTCAACGTTTCAATCCGAGCGGATTATTAAACAGGTGAGTTTAACTCTCTAATCCTTGCTTAGTTTGCTAATGATGCTTAATTTTTGAAATTAATTTAATTAATTATTTATTTTTCGGAAATTAAGCAGGGATAGCCGACGACCGGAATTCTATGCTGATTGTCGTGGAGTAGTCCATTTATTTATTTGAGCTCTACGTTGTGTTGAATTGAATTGATTGTGCAATTTGAATAATTAATCATAAATTGAGTTGAATTTGAGTAATTGATTGGTAGATGGCCGAGTATGATTATATAGTGCCAGTAATATTTTGATGGGCTATAAAATGGAGAAAATTGTGAAAGTGAATTGATTTTACTCTTGGTTAAGACCAATCGGGTGCGATGTTATTGGGTATCATTAATACAAGGGAAATAAGCCAATTATTATTTTGATTGAGGATTCTAAGTGTGAAGCACACAGTCCTTGGCTGAGAGTAATTAATCGTGTGAGGGTTATTAGTCACATTGAGAAGACTATTGAAATGATGTATGATGGGTGTGTGACAGTGTGGAATAGGGCACGGAAACCACCGAATTTGGAATCGGTTGTGTTCGCTGAGCCATAATTTGGCATTACCACCAAAGTATGGTTAGGTCCATTGGATTGTAGGTTACCATCTTATCTAGGTTGTGCACGCTGAGTCGTAATTCAGCATTTCCACCGAAATTGGAATCGGTTGTGCTCGCTGAGCTGTAATTCAGCATTAATCGCCGAAGAATTAGTAAGTCGTGCCTGCTGAGCCGTAATTCAGCATTACTGCCAAAGTTTTAGTAGGTCGTGCTTGCTAAGCCGTAATTCAGCGTTGAGGTTGAGTATTTGAGAGGACCGTGTAAATTGTGCTCGCTGAGCCGTAATTCGGCATTGAATTCGTGTATTTGAGAGGACCGTGTAGGCCGTGCTCGTTGAGCCATAATTCAGCATTGAATTTGAGTAATTGGGATGAGCCGACCAAGAAAGGGTCGAGATGACTTGTAATCGACTAGGTCGATTGATTGAGATATCGATCTGTGATGTGATTGCTTGGGTGCCTATTGAACTGTGCTGATTTACAGGTGGAATTTGAGGCCAAGGTAAGTTCTCTGATCCATGTGTGCATAGGCAGCTCGGATAGCGTATTGGTTTACTAATCGAGTCTTAGGGGGTAGAACTCGCTGAGATGTGGTCTCAATGGTTATTGTATAACCATTTCAGGTGGCCAGAGGTGGGAGTGCCTGAAGAAGAAGAGCCTGAAGAGGAGGAACCAGAAGAAGAGGATGAACCGAAGAAGATGAGGAGTTGGAAGAAAATGAGCTTAGTGAAGAAGAGGAATCTGAGGAGGATCGGGATGATGATCCTGAGTACGACCCGGATGAGGATTGAGATCCCATCCCTTTTGTGAACCTTGTGTACATATCGATAGGTGTGAGACTAGACCTCTTTGAATAGTATAGTAAGATATACTATGAGGTGTGCCTGTATAAAAGTGTGGTTGTGATTTTCATATGTGAAAATATGGCTTTACTTTTCTATCCCAGTGTTTTATTGTCTAGGGATTGTCTTATGCTTCCGCATGCGTATTAAATTAAAAGGATCGGCAATGCGTCCTGGGACGTCGCTTCTAATCGACCAGGTAAGGGATGGGCACCCGTTCGAGGATCGTGGCGTGACAGGATGGCCACAATTACATATTATCATGTCCCATATGAGATTAAGGGCTTGGATCACTTTACTTCTTGCCCAAGTCTCATTAATGCTATTTAATGAACCACTCATGGCTAGGCTAGAAGATAAGATAGGTAGGCTTACACTAGGTTAGGGGATGACATCACCTCCCCCATCTTTAGCACATGGGTGCCCCTTCCTAGCCCTTTTGTTCTTTGTTGAATGAGAGGGCAATTTGGTCATTTCGCTAAGATTGGGTACTATTCACGCGGGGTGCATTAAAAGTCAAGATCTTGCATTGAAAGCTTAATAGACTTGGAGGACCCATGGCCCCACCATGGCAGCCCACCTCTTGGGTGTGTGGGCCTTGGGCCGCCCACTCAGGCTTAGGCCGATTTGGGTTGTCCATGATGGGTTTCGGCCCATGGGCTACCTAATCATGGGCTTGGGTCCATTGGGTTACCCAACATGGGCTTGGCCCCACTTGGGCTCTCGCCCATGGCCCGTTTCCACTTTTCCGAACTTTTGCATCTTGCCAATGAAAAAGCTAGTTTTCATCTCAATGTGGCATTGTCGGCGTTTTAGGGGTCTACCAATTCTTACCATAATCCCATTCGAAGATTGGATGTCGATGTAATTCCGTTCTAAAAATCGGGGTTGGATTGCGGATGTCACAGGGTGATTTGCAATTAATGATCAAATAATTAAAAGGAGAATATCAATATCTTAATGACAACATTAGGGAATACCATAACGTGGCTAAAAGAATTGTTAGTTAGATTTCCCGATTTGGAAGCCAATGAGCTTGCGTAGATAGCATTCGGCTATTGCAATCCCCTTTTAGGGGATGATCAATAAATGTCATTGGGAAGACCACCCACCATCATGCAAAAAACTTCATTTATGCCACTGGCCATTGATCATTTCACCAAATGAGTGGAGGCAGTATCGTACAAGAGCATAACCTAGAAGATTGTAAAGGAGTTCATTGAAGATCATATCATACATCGCATCGGTCTGCCAAAAACCATAATGGCCGATTAAGGAGATCTTTACTAGTACCAAGGTCCTCGACTTTGTGAAGTTGAATAGGATAAAGATAGTATACTCGACACCATACTATGTGCAAGCAAAATGGGATGCAACGTTGTTGACGGTGCTTTGGGCATACCATACGTCGAACAGATCGGCAACAACAACAAGCTCGTACTTGTTAACTTATGGCGAAGAGGCAGTTCTGCCATTGGAGATTGCAATGCAATCACACTAAGGCTAAGACTTTAAAGTGAGATCATGCCAGAAGAGTGTAACGAGGCGATATATATGCAATTGATGAATTGGATGAGCAGGAGCAGTTGCCTGAGATGATGTGATTAGTCAGTAAAAGCAAGTCACAAGGGTTTACCATATGCATGTGAAAGCCAAGGTTTTCGCCATGGAGGATTTGGTTTGGAAGACAATCCTCCTATTCCACACAAAAATCGAGACATTCGGTAAGTGGTCACCCATATAGGAGGGACCATATCAAGTTACCAATGTGCCAAGTGGCAATGCTTACCAATTGATGGGCATGGAAGGAGAGGAGCTCGCGTGGTCCATTAATGGAAAATATTTAAAGTTATTTTACCCTATAATGTAGAAATGAGGGAGAAAGAAGCAGAAATATAGATTCAAACGGTTCTTTCACTCAAAAGACTGAGTAACACATGACTACAACCAAGACTTGAGAAAGGGAAATTTACAGCCATACGCGAGTGTAGATACATCCAGTTCTAACCTGTAGGTTGGCGATAAGGATAAATGCCAACTGGGCCTTAATCACTATCAGGAAATCCTTTAGGTGCCCTCCATATGGGAATTATCTTGCTCAGTTTGGGCGACCAACGAGTGCATCTCATAAGGTTTCTCGAAGATGGGGTCCCACACTTTTTCCAAGTCCTTAATCTTCACATCCTATAAGCACAGACAATTTTTCGCCTTAGCAACAAGGTCACTAAGAATAGTCATCTACAAGCCAATATTGGACCACCGTTCATTTAGCTCAATGACACAATCGGTATCAAGGCGGGATCTCCCAGTAGTAATTTGCTCTCGCTCTCTAGTAAGCCTGCATCCCAACCAACCTGTTGATCGAATATTTGAGATACCTTCTTCTTTATCCAAGCTAGTACCGCAAGGTACTAATTCACAATGCGAGCGATAAGGTCAGTACGTTGGTCGAGGGATATCACCTTTTCCTTCAAGATGGCCTTCTCTTCAATTTGGGCGAGGTTGCGCAGTAAGGCCTTTAGACCTTCTGAGAAAAGGAGACCAAAGGTGTCATATTGGCTATGGTGTCTAGAACCTTCGACTCGAGCAACATCCATCACCAGGGGAAGACTCCTCACAATAGCTTCTTTCTCTTCATCCTTGGCTTCGGAAGCCAAGCCTCTAGAGAGCATCTCATAAAGTTGCTTCCATTCTTCAATTACTTCGACTGGGGGTGCGGCCATCTCTAGAAGTAAGGAGGAAAGTGATTTGCAGATGAGTGAACCTAAAGGAGAGGTACTATTTATAACTGAAATTCGCGACGGTTGGGAAGATCGTGGATAATGGTGGAAAGCACGATAGGTTGATTGGAAAGTTGGAGGGACGTGCACTAATGAGTAGCGAATGGGAGTAATTGATGTCTGGGGAATTGCAAGAGAGGCCAAAGAGTCAAGAAGGCAATCATGGTCCATAAGATCATCGCATCCTTGGAGATATGAAAATACCCAATTGAATAGTGCAAGTGGCCTTGAATGGGTGGATCATAACCTGGGAAGGTCAATCGATTAAGAAGATTTTTGCTAGTGATAGGATTTGCTCCTGCAAAGAGATATGTTGACTCTATTGGTTAGAAGGTTGTACAAGGATATATGAGTATTGTGACAGGATAAGATCAAGCAATCGATTTAATTAATTGGGTCCGAAGAAGAAGGTTCTGAGTTAATTATCTATTTGTGATTCAAAATTATGAAGAGATCAGCATCGTGTATGAATTTTGAAAAGAGGTCAGTTCGAGACAGTATCCTGGAAGAGTTAAAGATAGGCAAGGGATCTTCTAGAAGGGATCCGGTCATTCGGTATGTGTACATTGTAGAAAATTATTCACATGAATAATTAATCAATCAAGAAAAAACGAATCCATATATGATTATAAAACACCGATATTAATAAACACAGCGGAATTAAAGCGTGCCTGTTTGAACCATTGCTTTACTTGAAGAAAATAGATCAATCTGATAACCAGTGATCTATCGAAATGCTAGATCTTCCTCTCTATGACCTATTTCAGTATAGCAGCTTTCAATGGAATTAAAGCAACTGATAGGTATAACCTATCATTTTATAGGCTAGAGAGGGGACCTAGCAAATCCTAATCAACAGTGTGTCAACTGGGCCCTTCCCATTACGGGCTTTATTTAAACACAATTGCCTACACTTTGTTGCTCAACTAGGCCAGTTATTAATAGATGCCAATACCCAATTTAATCAGATCACTGTAGAGTTCAACAAATATTGGAATATCCATGAATCTGATTATTTAAAATAGAAAATCAATTAATTAATGTAAGCTCATATTATAGCAAATTTCCAACATTCTCCCACTTGGGCTACATTAATTAACTTATTTTATTTGTAAAAGATTTTATATTGAAAACAACACTATCGGATTAATAACTGAAAATTTTGTTTTATGTGGCCACAACTTTAAAAGATAATATTCCAATAACGGCATCTCAAAACCAATCCAATCCTATATAACATCAGTATAGGACTATGGGGATAAATGTGTTAAGAAAATATCACAACACATGACCTTCCATAATCACATATAATAAGTATTATATTTTCATGGATCATGAGCCTAGTAGTGTAGTAAGAAATAGTGCCAATATGTGATCAAAATATACATTACTTCTTATCGGTCCTTAATGCAATTTCTCAACGACATGAAACTGCATTAACGCAATTTCTAAACAACATGAAATTGCACGACTATGTCACGGTCCAACATGAGATTTCATAATCAGTGACATCCAATCATCTTTAAACTAAAATTTGTTTAAAGATACTGTTTTATACTTCAATTTCTCAGTCAACAGGAGAAAGGATAACAATAGAATCAATAACAACAATCATTGAAAATAAATGCTTTAATAGACATCATAAAAGCATTATCAGTCTGCATATAACTATAATATCCAGAAATACAAATTATATAACTCCCACTAACAAAAGAAATCAAAAGAATCTAAGACACCCATATTCTTTATATGTTCTTTAAACAAAATGGGTCGTAAGCCTTTTTGTTAGAGGATCAACCAACATGGACTCAGTTCTAATATTCTCAATCACAATGTCTCCCTTTTTGACCAAGTACTTACCAGTATAATATTTGATCCAATTAACATTTCAACTGTGGCATTGTTGTTATTTATAGCAAAAGTAACTGTTTATCACAGATAATGCAATAAGATCAATTATGGGCAATAAGTATTTCAACAAAAATAATTAGTACATTATAAACTCCCCTTTGGGCAGAGTGTATAATGTACAATTATTTTTCACATCATGAAATTTATAAAGCAACAATAAGGAGAATTACATATAATTGTCAATGATCCATCCCCTTTGAGTAGACAAATCATTTAAATTATACATCTCCATGATATCAATATATAGAGACGATAAAAGAGAATTACATATAATCTTCAAGGATCAATCCCCTTTGGGTAGACAAATCCTTTAAATTATATATATCTCCATTATCTTAACATAGAGGGGAATTACACATAACTCTAAAAAATTTATCCCTTTTGGGCAGATATACCTTTTGAGTCACACATCCCAATCATTCATCTCTAATATATCAATATTTAGGGGAATTACATATAACTTTAAAAAAAAAATTATCCCCTTTGGGCAGATAAATCTCTTTGAGTCATACATCCCCATCTTTTAATTTTGGAATTTATCTTCATGCAATTTTCAAATTAATATACACAATAACTCCCTTTGGGCGAGTAATTGTATATACCAATTTTTATCAATAGGAAACTCCAAAAAATATATGCCCAAAATTCATCTAACAGTATGAAGCACTTTACAACATGTGCTTCCTAAGATCATATTGCATTTATCAAACAACAAATTTTTTTTTTTTAACCAAGCTTCAAAATTTCGGATCTAATACCCATGGCTGTTTGCAGTCTCTAATCTCTATAAGGTGTTGCTCACCATCATAACATCCCGTGACAACAAAGATAGGCAATGAGATTCTTAAGAGACTCTAACAGTAGAAAAAGTCCTCATTCTTATTATATGATGCAACTTCATCGCAATATCATCGCTAACCAGGCATTGCTCCATCAAGATATTTTTCAATTAACAGAGGATCTCCAACCACAGATCAACGCCATTCGACATTGATAAGAACAACTATTCACATCACACAGCATTACCCAGAGGAACACCCACATCAAGAAAAAGAAAAACCATTGGAAGTCTAGTCTCACTGCAACATCAACACATTACCTTGGTAAATCATAAAGACGGAATTAAAGAGCAACCCAAGAATCAGCCTCGCTTATGCTACCCAAAAAAGCCACCTTATATATATATATATAGCTAGCAAAAATTGTTCAGTAAAAAACTAAGCAATTTTCCAGAATCGGCTTCTCCCTTGTGTATATCTGCTAAACTTTTTTAACTCACTACTTTAATTTGTACTCCGAGTAGGAAGAAACGCTCACGTACATTTGAAAGCAAATAAGAGTCCTTAAAAATCTTCATGCCCAAATGACAACCAACTCGAGAAGGTCAACATAATCTAGGCAATTTTACAAGATTCATTCTTTGACCCCATCAAGATCAGCTTTCTCTGATCCTTTACATTGGTATTTGGTTTTTGGTACTTTAACAGAGGCAAGCTTGACACTGTTGTCCTAATACACTTTGAGGGCATAATTGATGAAGAGGGATAGTTCCCTATATATTGTGCTGAAAAGCAAGACATGATACAGAGTTTATTAGGAGATCTATGCTTGACAACAAATAATTAATCTCTCCCATCAGAAGTGGATTGGAAATAATTAAGGGGGATATCTATATGATAGGATCGTGGACAATTTCCTCCATTTCTCTAAATCACGAACATCTGTGGGTGAAGATGGGACACCGAAGGGGTGAATAGGGCTGTCATATGGAGGAGTACCAGTTCGACTCCTATTGCTACTACATCGGGAATCAAAAGATTTTGCATGATAAGGAAGCACTCTTGCACATAAGGTTTCTTGATAAGCTAAAATGTCACAAGGTATAGACCATGGTACATGTATTAGTATACTTACTTGAGGAAGAAGGCATTGTATCGTCACAAGTAGTACAAGGATCATGCTGCCAAGGAAGATATGCCCTAATCATCTTGGAAGATTGGCCTCGATACTGATACCGAACAAAGTGTCTCAATACAAAGCCCACCAATTCTTGAAAGAGAGCGATCACTTCGCAGGACGTAGAAGCAACAATAGTACGAGCATGCAACCATGTTTTCATCAATAGCCTCTTGGCACTCAAAACCAGCTTGAGGAGACGGCGCTTTAGTAAAGTGTAGAGGTGGCAAATGGGTTGGTCAGGTCAGGTATGGGTCGAGTCGAAAATGGGTCGACCCATATTTGATCCATATTCTTGTAGTGTAAATCAAGTGACTCATACCCGACCCGACTCGTACCCGACACATACCCGACCCGATCCGTATTGCTAAAACCTATTAATATTCTAGGAAACCCACTTCTACTATATGCTAATTGGATTAAAACTTCAACTTAAATTAAAAATAGTAAATAAAATAAAATTTTAAAATTTAAAAAAAAACCTATAAATTGAAATATTTATGAAAAATTAAATTATGCACATGCTTCTCTTATTTGAAGTGAACAAACCATTGAATAACTACAAACCGTAATATCAAAATTTTTTTAACTAAACCTTAAAATACTCATTTTTATGATTTTTTTTTATAAAAAAGTATTGTTAAAACATTTTTATGCAATACAAACTTTTTAATAATTTTTATGTAATAAATATTTAATGCAAAATTTTTATAATTCTTTTTAAATTATTTTTAAAAAATCGATTTTTAATTTTTTAAAAGATAATTTTTATTTTTTAAAAGATAATTTTTAATAATTATTTTTTCTTTTTCTCTTTTCTCTTTTCTTTTTTCTTCTTCTTCAGTTGACCGCCGGCCCCGACGACGGCAGGCGACCGGCCACAGGTGAGATCGAGCTCACCGGCGTTGGGCGAGGCTCGATCTCGCCGATCCGGTGAGGCCGAGGCCCTGCCCGACGTCGGCGAGCTTGAGCCTCACCAGTCATTGGCGAGACTCGAGCTCGCCGGTGTCAGGAGGGGCTCGATCTTGTCGGCGGGGCCTTGAGTCTCGTCAGATCCGACGAGGCTTGGCCTCGCCAACGACTGGCGAGGCTCGGGCTCCCTGGCGTCGAGCGGGGCTTGATCTCGCCAATCTGGCGGGCCGAGGCCCTGCCAGACGCCGGCGAGCTCGAGCCTTGCCAGATCTCGGCGAGGCTTGAACCTCGACAGGCTTGTCATCGGCCAGCGGCCGGCTGTTGCCCTACCGGCTGCTGGCTAAGGAAAGAAGAAAAAGAAAGAAAAAAGAAAAAGAAAAAGAAAAAATATGAAAAACAATTATAATTTCGATTTTTTATTAAAAAACATTTTAATAATATTAAAAAATGCCATGAGTTTAAAGTGGGTTTCTTAATAACCCATTTAGATCCATTTCTATTTAGACCCTTTTTTTTTTTGTGTTTTACTTTCTCAATCCATTTATAACCTACATTTAACTTTCATTTGACCCATTTATGACCCACATTTAGCTTTCACTTGACCCATCTATGATCCATATTTAACTTTCACTTGACCCATATATGACCCATTTAACTAAAAATGGATCATAATATGGGTTTATGACCCATTTTGCCAAGTATAGTAAAGTGAAAGGGAAGTCGATTGTGTAGATGCAAGGCATAAGCATTTCCTAGATAGCCCCAAACTGCCTTGCACAGTATTGTGGATAGTACACCTTGAACCTAGGAGAGAACTTGCCATCTTTGAATAAGTATAATCGCTAAATGTGAAGGCATGTCTCTATATACACTCATCCTCTAGATACTGATCATAGGAATAGTTTGGAAATTGATCTAAGGCTGGATACAGGCCAGAAGAGAAAACACAGTTGAAAATCATGGAATCCCCTTTGACCGAAAGGAAGTATTATGGGCAAAAGGTAAAAGAAGAAAGAGGAGGCGATAGTTGCTACTTCAATACCAAAGTTGTTGAGGTGCATCATGCCACCTTCGAGGAATCTCGGGAACATTAGCAAACATGTTAGGGAAATTAAGTTTAACCCAAACTTGCAAAAGCCACACAGGGCCAAAGAAGGGTTAGGGATGGTCAATATTTAACGAGAATTGAAGGTCGGTGATGGACTAGTTTAAGGCAACAAGTATCATCTTGCCAAGTGGTTGATGAAGTTCAAGGGCCATGTAGACAGCAAGAGAGCAAAATTCTATGGAAATGATACCCAAGGGACTACAAAAAATATATCGAAATGTCGTATGTTACAACCACTACCTATGTAACGTCTCGCAAAAGCATCGGGATAAAGGTAAAATGAGTTCAGGTCAATAAACATTGGGATGTTAGTAGAGTATGGGATGGTAGAGTCATCACCACAAGGCATGAGCCTAGTTAAGGCATGGATATCAAGTAAAGTGATTGACATAGTGTGACATCCCAGATTTTCAGTCCTGTTTTCTACTGAATAAATTGGGCATTTCATTGACGCGCCTATAGGGCTGTTATCAGAGCTGATCACTATCGAGATAACTAGACTATTTGGGAAAGCTATTAAGGACTTTAAGGCAAATAGACTTGAGAATTCGACCAGGAATCAGCTTTTTGACTGTGCTCATCTTTAGATGCCATTACTGCACAGTTAAAAATCGATGTGAGATCAGAGATAGGTTGGTTCGATTGAGATATATGATCGATCGTGGGTGACTCCACTAAATTGGAAAATTCTAGTCGACCGGCACTAATTTGATTTTTATTGTCGTTTTGATACCCTGTGTTCGTAATTGAATCCTCGAGACTTACACAACAATTGAGAGTCACTAATGTGTTGAGTGGGTTCATTGTGGTTCGAAGAAAATCGATCATGGGTCATTTGTACTAAAAATCTCTGAAAACTACCCAGAAGTCTAGGTCACGCTAAAAACGCACCGAATGGAAATCAACCGCGAATTCAAGTCCAATTTTAGAAATTGAAGATTCTGTTATGTCAGAATAAATTCTAGGAACGTCGACTTAATCTCAGAAGATTTTTCTGCAACCCGAGACTTTTTGAGAAAAAGTCGGTTTAGAACCGTTTTTGTGTAGAAAAGGCCGGTGATAGTTTTTTATTGCAAAATTGGGAAGCAAGACGGATTCTTGGGTGAGGAAAAAGAGCAATTGAGGCATTGAGGTATCGATTGAAATTGTAAAGGGCAAATGAGGTGGAATTGAAGTAGACCAAGCATCCAATTGAAGCCAATTGGTGCCAAATTTGTAGCTCCCCCTCCCCCTAGCCAAAATGGACTACTTCATGAGTTGTGAGAAGTGTGTTGGCGAATCAATGACAGCCAAGGGATGTTGGCTTGATGGACAAGCCTTTGGGAGACAAAAATGTGGAAAAGCAAGCCAAAGGGGGCCCTCCAATTCTATCCTCTCCCTCTCTCTCTCTCATTCCACCGTCCAAGACCTTCTCTCCCCTTCCTTCTACCTTGTGCGACGCCAACAGCTGAAGGAAGAAGACCGGAGCAGCCTCGTCATCGCACGCCACCACCAGCCGCACCACTGCCGGTTGCCACTCTGCCTCTACCCACGCCAGGCCGCGCACGCCGTCCACCCCTGCTCACCTCCCTCATGCCTATTCCAGCCATCGTGCAGTAGCCATGGAGCCACACCGGAGCTCCTGCAACCACCGTGAGCCACCGCCTGGACCCGTGACCTTCCCCTTGTAGCTTCCTCGACCCGTGCTCGCCTCAACCGGTCCCGTTTCGACCCTCAACCAGTAGCAACCAGAAAGTCTAGAAGTGGGTTTCCAGTAGCTTCCCAAGGCTGATTTGAGGTGTTTCCGAGCCTTGGACCTTTGGCTCGCTTTGGAGTAAAACGTCCCCCGTGACGTTCCCGACGTTTCAAACCGAGCGGATTGTTAAACGAGTGAGTTTTGCTCACTAATCCCTTATTAGTATGCTAATGATGCTTAGGAGTTGATTAGATTTAATTAAGTGCAATTAGGTGGATAGATTAGATTAGAATAATTAAATTAGGGATTTACCTATGCATGTTAGGCAAATAGTTAGTGTAATAGCAAGTAGACATGCTCTATTATTTATTGAACGAGTCTCAGTAATTTTCTAGGCTCGTCTTGGCTTCTAATTAGGCATTACGGGCCTAAATTGGATTGATTCCTATTTAATAACAAATTTTTCGAAATTTATTAATTATTTATTTATTTTCCGGAAATTAGATCGGGATAATCGACGACCAAAATTTTATGCTGATTATCGTGATGCAGTCTGTTTAATTTATTGAGTGCTAGATTGTGCTAAATTGATTTATTGATGATTTTATGATTATTTTCCTAAATTAATTAATTTTGAATAATTAATTGGAAAATAACCGGGCGTCGGTTGACAACGCCAAAAATGTTTTGGTAGACTACAGAAAATGGTGAGATTTGTGGAAATGAAATTATTATATTTTCACTAAGACTGATCGTGTACCCACACACGGTAATTTTATCGGGTATGATAAAAATGACAAATTGATTGTACGATCGGAATACCATATTATATACCAGCTCAGTGACTCTATCTGTCATTTTGGAGAAAGAACGGTATGCAATGTTGGCTCGGTGACTCTATAGGTCATTTTGGAGAATGGACGACATGCCATAACGGCTCGGTGACTCGGCATGTCATTTTGGAGAATGGACGTTATGATGAATATACTCGGTGACTTATTATGTCATTTTGGAGAATGAATTGTATAAAATACTGGCTCAATAACCCAATAGGTTATTTTGGAGAATGGACAGTATTGATTAAAATGACCAAGAAGGGTTTGTTTGACATGTAATCGACTAGGTCGATTGATCGATATTTCAATCTATTGTAATTGTTTGGGTGCCTATTTGAATTGTGCTAATATGTAGGTGGAAATCTGAGGCCAAGGTAAGTCCTCTCACCCGTGTGTGTTTAGGCAACCCATAGTGTATTGGTTTCATAATCGGGTCTTAGGGGATAGAATTTGCTAAGACGTAGTCTCATCCTGGTTGTGGGATATCATCTCAGGTCCCTAGATGGCAGCACCTCCACCTCCTTGTCCTCCTATGCATTTTGGTATTCCCGAAGAGATCTCAGAAATAGCATACCACTTCCATATCCATAACCACCCTGAGGGACTGGAGTACATACTGATTAAGTCGACCGTCTGGGTTGACGTGGGTAACGATGCCTTGAGACCCCATGAGTATCGATCGTGGTACCGTCACTACCATGATGGGCGAAGAGAGGGTCCCATATCGGAAGGTAGTGTGCCCTTGTACATATTGGAAGAGGCGTTCGGAGAAGGGACGACAGATCCTAAGGACGGGTCAGTAGTGGATGCTAAGGATGCTAAACTCGAGATGATTCTCACACCCCTGTGTATTCCATCGAAGACGCTAACTGGAGCGAAGAAGAAGGGGAGATCGTTGAACAGGAGGAGGGACAGGAGGATGAACCTATAGACGAGGAGCCTAAGGAAGAGGAACCTGAGGACGAGCCTGAGGAGAATTTTAAGGAGGAAGAGCTCGAGGACGAACCTGAAGAAGAGGAGGATCTAGAGGAGGATCCAGAGTACGACCCGGATGAGGACTAAGATCTTATCCTGCTTGCAAGCCTGAGATGTGGATTGATGATCAGACTTCTATGAATAGTATTGTATTATATACTATGAGGTTTGCTTTGTATAAAAGTGTAATTGTGGTTTTTCAATTATGAAAAATATAGCCCTACTTTTCTATCCCAAATGTTTTATTGTCTGGGGATTATTATATACTTTTGCATGCGTATTAAAATAATAGGGTCAGCAGTGCATCTTGGGACGTCGTTATTAATCGACCAGGTGAGGGATGGGCACACATTCGAAGATCAAGGCGTGACACATAGGATTAGTGGAAAGAAAAATGCAATGGGTGGAAAGTGACCAAAAGCAACAAGGTTGGCAAGTAAATCATAATCAACTAAGAGAGGGACAGAACAAAATTCGAGAGCTTGGGAAATGTTTAATCTTTTCCAAGTAGGCTCGAAGTTAGGCTTCAAGCGTTGGTACTAGGCAACAAACACAGCATCGAAACTAGGAAGATGAGAAAACCTATCATCCTTAAGAGATCACTAATGATCAATGAGGAGTCCTTGTTGATAAGGAAATTGCTTTTTGTGATTTTGAGGGAATCTCTCATCAAAGTACGAAGGAGGGAGCAAGGTCTTAAAGTAAGCATCCGATCCAAGATCGGCGGGAGCAAAGTCCTCATCAAGTTCTAGATCAACATTTAAATTGATGGAGTTAGCCAGAAGCCTTCCTTTCTTTTCAAGACAATACAAAGCAGTAAGGTGATCCATGAAAGAGCCAAGGCGATACACATCCTTGTTAGAAGCTCTAGTGCGTAGAGCCATGGCATGAAGGAAGCAAAGGAAGATCAAAGAAAGTAAGGAATGAAAGCAGTTTATGCCTTTAAATAAAGAAAGTAGAGGAAAATTACATAGAGTAGTGGACAGTTTTGGTAATGTGACCATAAAGATTGTGGGAATCAAGTGGTTCTGCATTGGTCATGAAGAACATGCGATCCGAACAACACGTGAGTAAGCATCATCATAGACCAAAACACGATAGAGAGAAGCATCCGTCAACATACCCAATCATGGAGGAACACATGTCCACATACAAAAAAGGAACTTCAAGGCTACTTTACATCGGATCAAACATAGTTAAGTCAAGGGTGAGGGTATTCTGGCTCGACTATAGAACAAAAGGATAGAAATTCCTGTTAATAACTAGGTTTTAAGCTAAGAGCTAGGGTTTGATCATCTTTTAATGATCCAAAGTAGCAACAGACTAATCGGATTCCTCAAATCATTCTGCTGCTCAATAAGTGCCAAGTATTAGTCATCTCTAGTTGATGGGAAAAAAGCTTGCGACATTCCTTAGTGAGCTGAGCTTCGAGATTCAGAATATTTCTTTTCAAATGAAGCTCGGTCTCTATCATAACTAGAATTGACTACATGAGATGATCTATCTTGACCTTCTACTTTTGAGCTTTCTCAGCAAATGCTCAAACCCAACGTTCCGAAAGAGCCAATGACTGGAGCTTATCGCTATTCTTCTTGACAGTGTCCAAGCTCTCAAGAAAGACAAGAAGATATTTGTCGCAACTTGTTCGGAAAGCGTGACGCCCAGTAAAAGCGAGATTAAAATAGAATGATTGAAGAAGTGCTTCAGCTTGTACCTCGTGCCAAGAGTCGCCAAAGAGTCCAATGAGGCAAGTTTGAAATTGAAGAAAAATTGAGATCTTGGGAGTACTATTACATTCTTTCAATGACATTTATTATGCAGCCACCATTTTGGAGGTAGTTAATTTCATACATGTAGAAACCCTTGTATGTTCTAGTGTGGAAGTGCTTCTAGGAGTTGCCAATTTTTTTTTTTTTTTTTTGAGATGGTGATGACCATTGATGACCATTTTTTTTCTAACTGGTGAGAGGCAGGCGGCAAAAATGAGAGCTAGGTACCTGAGAGCTATGCTCAGGCAAGACGTGACCTACATCGACATGCACATGCGACCATGCCGGAGGTTGTCACTAGTGTATCCAACGACAGTCTCGTGATCAAGGACGTCCTAAGTGACAAGGTCCCTAATTCAGTATTTTAATATCTCTGTTATGTTATTTATGAATTTCAATTCCCGATGTACTAGCTATGTGTTTCTTGTCAACGTGTCGGTGTTCTTCGGAAGCGACATGGCGGCATTCATCTTGTTGTGGAGAATGGCGTTAATTGGGTTCCCCTTTGCTATGCTTCTCATTCTCCCGGGCAGAACACACATGAGGACTTTGGTAAATATTGCAAGAAAGATGAGGGAAGAGTATAACATGGCCGGTACGATAGCAGAGCAAGCACTCGGTTCCATCAGAACAGTTTACACCTTCGTCAGAGAGAGAAAAATGCTTTCCGAGTTTTCTAAATTTAGTGAATGATCCGTGAAGTTGGGGCTAAGGCAGGTCCTAACTAAAGGCTTGACGATCGGAAGTAATGGTATTGTGTTCGCCATTTGGTGTTTCATGGCATATTATGGTAGTAGAATGGTCATGTGTTGGAGAAAACTCCTATGATGTTTTGAAGTTGACAAAATTTATCTAAGTTCTATTATGAAGAATGCCAGACTTCTGTGTCAAAGTCTATCTTACATCAGAAGTCCGTCCACTCTAACAAGTTCCAAACTGAACACGAGAATGAAGACTTAATCAGACTTAGGATTATTTTTCTTCCTTCAAGGTTTCAATACGTACAGGATATATCGGGCTTTTCGGTTGGAAATATCACTTACCATTCTAGTTATCTTAATTGGAATCAATTTCGAAGAAGCAAGCCTTTTTGGAAGGCAAACATATTTGGAAAGAATCTACTTGTGGAAACCAAGATCCTGATTGTATGGGCGAACAAGATTAATGGGCTTTCATCTCAATCTTAACGACTCGAGATCTCCTTGATTGATTCTGTCCAACGGGTTGATTGGAAGAATTCCTCTAGAAAGTGCCAACGGTCGAGAAGGCATGGAGGAGTATTTAAGGAGGTTTTTCAAGTCATTCGAAGAGAGCGTGAAAGAAGAATTCCAAAGTCTGAATCTTCCAAATCACTTGTTCTTCATCATTTAGTGGGGAGAAGTACACTATTAGTGCTATAAGTTGTGTACGACGCTTACTTTGGTGCCAAAAGTTTCCGTCGGATCACTTAAGTATTAACAAATTTGAAAAACGATCATTTCAGTGCTAACGCCGATGAAATTTGCTGGAAATCCGACGTGACATTTTTTTATTAATTTTTGAAGCCGACGTGGCTCGTCGGAGAGTACAATCAGTCATCCAAACAACAAAACGACGCCGTTTAGTGTCTTCCCCTAACTTAGAAACCCTAAATCCCCAAATTGAGAGAGAGAGAGAGAGAGAGAGAGAGAGAGAGAGAGAGGGAGAAGGAACGTCATCTTCTTCTTCCTCAAAGACCTACACCAGCAACGGCACCAGCAAGCGCCAGCAGCAGCACCAGCAATGGCACCGGCACCACCACCAGTAGCAGCAGTGCACTAGCGGCACCTTCAACCCCTCTTCCTCCTCCGCCCTCGCTTCCTATTCTTCCTGCCACTTCTTGCTTGAGCAACAATCTCAATCTCTCCTTGCTCACCTGGTCGAGCAACTACAATGGTGGCAAAGCAACGGTGGCTGAGCAATGGCGGGCAAACGACAGTGGCCGAGCGGCAAAAACCCTAATTTGAATCCCCGAAACCCTAATTTCAATCCCCATGAGCTATATGGTGTCGTTTCTGTGAGGATGTTCACATATAACGGCAAAACGACATCGTTTTTGAAGAGGAAGGAAAACGATGTCATTTTAGAGCCACCACAACTTTTTTTAAAAAAAAAATATAAAAGCCACATAATTAATCTGGCCAGAATCTCTCGCCGGTGGCACCAAAGTGATCATTTTTTCTCCGATTTGGCACTTAAGTGATCTGACGGAAACTTTTGGCACCAAAGTGAGCGCCGTACATAACTTATGGCATCGATAGTGTACTTCTCATTCATGTAGTGCTTAAAATTGTATTCAAAAGAGAGAAACTCTAGAGAGTGACTTTATGAGTGCAGTAGAATCACCTCACTGAAAAGTTGTGAACATAGAGCTGTAAAATTCTCTTTTGATTCATAGTGGAAACTAGCCATAAGGCTGTCAGCGTGGAAGAGTGGACGTAGGCTTAAGCGATCTAAGCCGAACCACTATAAATCTTGTCTTTATTTTTCTCTTTCCTGAACTCCTTTACTTTATTTGATGCGATATACTTTTGTGTTTTGAGATAGTTATTAAAGTCGGAATCCTTCTGCAAAGTTTGTAGTCAATTAGACTCAGTTTAAAAGTAAAGCATTTTTACTGCATTTTGCGAAAATTTGTTTTCACACTTATTCACCCCCTCTAGGTGTTCTACTAGCCTTTTCATCATGTACCACGGTTATAAAGGCAAAATGGTTTATCCCATCGGAATGGCCATTGCTTTTGGTGGAGTATAAGTGGGTGTCCATCTTTCTTTTATACTTTGGATTTTAACTCACATTCTTGCTGATGGTACATTAAGGAAATGTAGCCCTTCGTTTGATCTGGTTCAAGATTCAGGAAATCGTCGTGTTGTATCAGCAATCAATCCTAACTTGTTTGCTCTTGTCTTATATGATTTCAGGTCATCGGGTTCTGCTTTATCCAACCTCAAGTACTTTTCCGAAGCGTATGCGGCAGGGTGAGCCAATAGCAAAAGTGATGAAGAGAGTACCCACGATTGATCTAGAGAACATGAAAGGAGAGACCTTGCAGAAGTTGAAGGAAACATCGAATTTAGACACGTCAAGTTTGCATATCCATCGAGACCTGAAAACATAATCTTCAAAGACTTCTCTCTTGCAATCCCATTAGAAAAGACTTTAGCTTTGGTTGCTGGCAGCGGCTTGGGAAAATCGACGGGGACATCGCTCTTGCAACAGTTCTACGACCCGCTCAGTGGAGAAATACTCCTCGTTGGGATTGCCATGGATAAGGTGCAGATTAAATGGTTTAGATCGCAAATGGGACTAGTGAGCCAAGAGCTGACACTCTTGCGACTAGCATAAAGGAGAATATTGATGCATGCGTGGGAGAGCGATTTCGAGATGTAGGATTTTTGTGATATGTGTATGGAAAGAGATGCATATGGGTTAGACGTTGAAGCGTGACATGCAAAATGCAGGGATAGATAATGATCTCCATGATGGTATAAAAGACGTGCCATCAACCAAGGATGAGGATAAGGATCAATAAAGTTCACCACCAAGGCTTGAAGTACGAACCACCTGCTAAGGATGAATGACGTTAAGATAAGAGAAACTCGCCACTAGGGCTTAGAGGTAAATCTACTAGCCAAAGATAAAAGGGCTTCTAGGCTCACCACCAAAAAGTAATTCACTCTTCAAATATAAAGAAACCGAAATAGGAGTTATCGATTCTCTGAAGATATTCACTCATGCAAAGGAAATCTCAATTATTTTAATGTCTATAATACAGTGGAGAGGCTTCCTTTATTTATAGGAGGAATTTAATTTAGGAAATAGAAAAGTAATAAATGGACATGGGAACTAGCCTAACATTAAAAACCTAGGAACTGAAAACTGTTACTCTTGAAACTAACATAACAATAAAAACTCTTAGGAAAATAAAGAAGCAATTAATAACTTGGGAACATGCATTCTTCATTCTTCAATCTTGTAAAATTCGTGCTCTCTCCTTGGCCAAAAGATTAACAGCCCAAGACTTGAACAAATATCCAAGAAAGTTGTTTAGAATGGCTTCCCATTATGTTGTTCAAAAACTTCGAGATCAGTAACTAATAAAGCGTATCGAGAAAGCATTGACTAATATATCAGTAACTCCTTATTGTTGGAAATTTCAGTCTCGACCCATTGAAACACGTTATGCCCACATCAAATATACTCTTTGGCAAGCAGGATGTCGAGATGAAGGAGGTGATCGAAGCTTCCAAGGCTTCTAATGCTCATAACTTCATCGATCGGTTGCCTTAGGGGTACGGTACGCAGGTCCGTTCCCTCCTCTTTCTATCCTGTAGTTGGACATAGTTTCAATGCTTTGAGTGCCCGCTCACTTGAGTCCGATACTAGTGAAATACATTTGACATGAAGAACCTTCTATCTATCTATTGTGTTACATAAACCATGCAGAAGTACATAAGCTTGGATTTGCCTGAGCAGGAAGGAGATAGAGGCATCCAATTGTCCGGGGGGTAGAAGTAGAGAGTAGCCATCGCGCGAGCAATCATTAAACCACCTAGAATCCTCCTAGATGAAGCAACAAGTGCGTTAGACTCGGAATCAAAGAAACTCGTCCAAGAAGCACTTGATCGAGCTTCCATGTGTCGCATGACATGGATCATCATTGCTCAAGGGCTATCTACTATACAACAAGCCGATAATATTTCCTTCATGCAGAATGGGCAAGTGATAGAGACTGGCAATCATGAAGAGCTAATCCAGATTGAAGAGAGCCTCGACGCCTCGTTGGTCAATCTTCAGAAACCAGAAAGACAGAACCCAACGGATCAACTTAAGAAACCCGAGAGTGAAATCACGTCTTCCGTATTGAGTTGGGATGGAAATGGAAGTAGTAGCTGCCATAGCCCATCCAAGGTGAGTCGCTCCAACTCAGCAAGGTTAACGGCAGTAGTTGGTTCATCTTTCTGGAGATTGATAGCTTTGAACGTGGCGGAGTGCAAACAAGCGATCCAGGGGTGCATCGGCGTGATATTGTTCGGTGCAGTTCAATCGGTGTATTATTTTGCTCTAAGCTCGAAGCTATTAGTTTTTTATTTTTTATTTTTTGGAAAGACCACGAGGAGATTAAAGCAAAGACAAGAATTTACGCAATCAGCTTTCTGGGTTTGGTCATGTTCTCGCTATTGGTCAGTGTGATCCGACACTACAATTTCCCTTTCATGGGGGGAGTACTTGACTAAGAGGATCCGAGAGAAGATGCTCTCTAAAATCCTGACTTTTGAAGTCGGATGGTACGATCAAGATCAGAACTCCAGCGGTTCGGTTTGCTCTAGACTCGCTAGGGATGCCAATGTGGTAAACTACAAATTACTTTATTGCTCCACTCATTCTAGTCCTCTTTATCTCGAACAATGTGTATTAATAGCTATTTATTTGGCCAGATGGCCTCACATTAGTTATATTTACAAACCTTTTGTCAAGGGTCATTGTATTTACAACCACTATATGTTCTATGTTCAAAAGGCTTGGGTAAACCTTAACTTCTCTAATGGGGTAAGTACACTAGAAGTGCCAAAAATTATATACGGCATTCACTTTGGTGTCAAAAGTTTATTTTGAATTACTTAAGTGCCAAAAATTTTGAAAAACGATCATTTTAGTACCAATGCCGATCTGGTTGGCCAGAAATCCGACGTTGCAATTTTTTTATTAATTTTTGAAGTCAACGTGGGTCGCTGGAGAGTACAATCAGCATACAAACAACAAACGACACCGTTTAGCGTCTTTTCCCCCAAGTAAGGATCCTAAATCCCCAAATTGAAAGAGAACCGGAAGTTCAAAACCCTAAATCCCCAATTTGAGTGCATACTTCGATTTTCTCCCAAAATTATCAGATCCTTCTTGCAAATGGAGGGCAGAAGTTTCAGTAGCGGCTCACATTCCTGCGAAAAAAGTGAATTAGATGGTAAGTGTTACTTTATTGTGGGTCACCGATTCCGAGAAGAACATCTTGAACTCGGTTGAATCGCCCTGGGAGAAGATTCCATGAGTTCGGCATATATAGAGAAGACTCGAAGTGTAAATATTTCAAATGGGTTGATTAGAAAATTCTCTAATCGGGCGACATAAGTGATCTTAGAGTTATTTGAAGGCCAACATCAACCTCCACCTACAATAATGGATGAGTTGGAGGATGTCGACTCAATGCAAGCTCAAATGAAGGGTTTAACATCTCTGGTCGGCCATTTGAAGAGGGAGGTTTCAAGGTTGAAATTTGAAAGAAACTTTTATCGAGCATTGATTGTGTTGTTATTCTCTTGTCGAAGATGTGGAACTGAGTAATGAGAAGAGAGTAATAAGAAGAAGTTTGTATGTCTACCATAGTCAAAGATATGGAATATGCACTTGTATTGGATTATTTATAAATAAAGTATATTTTTGGTTTGCTGCAATTTTTGTATGGAGCAGAAGGTTTTGTTGCAATCTAGGGTAGAAATAGAAGATTGGAGTTAGGATGCATTAATTGTGAGCACTTAAAGGTTTTCTTACTTATTTGCATATTGTCAATATTTGTTTTGGTTAATTTTTGCTTTTTACTGCATTTTTTATTTGGTAATGGTTTGTTAGTTTGCTGCAACTATTACTGCAAACCATGGCGAAATTAAGAGATAGTGGCAAATTCACGATTAACTATTTTATTGCCATAAGTTGTAAATAGTGATCACTTGAGTGCCAAGTTTTTATAAAAGTGATCATTTAAGTGCCAGTTGTGATTACAAAGTGATCATTTGTGTTGCACAAGTTTTGAAAAAAAAAGAACATGTTAGTTTCAAACTTACTTGGCTTGCACCAGTCGTGGTGTATTTTGTTGCATCAGTTAGGTTGTTGATACATCTTGTTCTTGCACCAGCCTATACAAGTATTGATGCAATAATGCACTAACACCCAAAATTGCTCATGCAAGAAGATGAAACACCCACAACTACACCAAGGCAAATTGGTGCATTTTGTTCTTGCACCAACACATACAACCAGAACCCACAAATTCATTAGCATCCACAACTTCAACCAACAACAATATATGGACACATCACTTCTAAAAACAATATCAATCTCATAAGAACATTGCACCAACAGCAAAAAATTATAAAGCATAATTGTTTTGCCAACATTACTAGCCGAAACCAACACAAGAGAAAATACCAAAAACATCTATTGCCATTAACATTGATCGATTCTTTACAAACGAAAAACATGTTTGACTACACTCCTCAATCACTAAAGGTTCAGCACCCTCTTAAAAAAAAACAATGGCAATATGCACCCTCCTAAAAAAACAATGGTAGCAACTACCATCAATAAAGATATAACATCTAGCACCCTCTTAAAAAAAGAAAACATAAAAAGAGACCATGTCCAGCACCCTCCCATCAGTCAATATGCACAACACCCCAACCTCCTTTTCCTTTTGGAGCTTTGAATTGATTGATAATCCGATCAGTCTTTTGAATTGGATGTGCAGGTTCTTTAACTAGCCTTTCTAACACCTCATTTTCCTTGTTCTTGACAGCGCCTATTTTTATTCTAGCACGTGTCATGTGTTGGTCCGTATGATCACTATTGCTCCCATGATCAGTTGGTTGAGATAGAACTAGAGCTGAGTTCTTGTTGCATGGCTATTTTAGAGCTGTACCCATTGTCTTCTTCTTTAGAGCACTCTTCTTTGGTTGCACCTTTTATTCTTGAGTTGGCCCACATTGTAAGTACCTCTGAAATTCTCATAGGCTACAAGAACAAAGTCATATTGTCAACCAAATGATTTGAAGTACAACAAATTAAATGCATGAGGCCTACAAATCTTATATTCAAAATAGTCATTCTAGTACGTTTATCTGTGTAAATCCCATAACCATATTGCCTTCATCTTTTTCCGAGAGCCCCTCTTGTTCGCTGTGGTTCATCATTTTCAACAGCAACAAATGAGGGAGTAACTTATGCAACTTGTGCAGTTGCTCGTCTTGTCACCTGAGAAACACATAACAAATTTAAATTTCAGTCCATAAAAGACAAACACAGCAATTATGACTAACTTACAGGATATTTTTTCCTCGTTTGCTCAACAATGGACTCAGTTGTTGTTGTTGCTGTCCTACCTGTTCCAATTCCTGTCCCTGCACTTAGGTCTACAACAGGACCTTTTTTTGGCCCTTTAGTAGGCCTTACAACAATGCACTGTATTAGGATTATGACTAACTAAAATAAATAACTAGACATCTTATCATTTTCATGGTGGAAACAAATGGAGAAAACTTCTCAAATTAATTATAAGTGCATAACATAGGAAAAGGACAAGAGAAGCCAGTACACATGATCAACCATCAAACTCTATCGAATATTAACTAAAAAGTTACTGAGGCAAAAAGGAAACTAGGGGTGAGCATCGGTCTAGGGTCCACCCTAGACCGGCCTAATCCTGCCAGTCCTGGTCCATTACCTAAGGAGACCGGGTCGGTCCTTGGTCTTGGGATTCTTGGACTAGCATTGTGCGGGATATATATATATATATATATTATTATTTTTTATATAGAGAAAACCCTATAATAAATGGTGTCAACAACATTAAATAGCTCTTTTGTGAGTAGTTCAAGTAATTTTACATGATTTTTTAATAACTTCAATCTTTTAATGTCTTTCATGACGTCAACAGCCATAATTTACAAATGAGGAAAATGTTTTTACGGCATCCTCCTTTAGTACTCTTTCTCTTCTGTCTTATTTGTCCTCTTAGTTTTCAATTTACCAAAATCGGAAGAAACAACTTATCCGCTCACCACTCGACACTCACCTTTGGGTCACTTGTGTTGCTCGCCACTCGATGCTCACCTAACTTATTTCTCCCTACTCAACGCTTGACACTCACCCCACTCGACACTCATTGCTCGCTTCTCTTAGCTGATCTCGCTTGTCACTGAATCCATTGGGTCGGTCTGAATCTCGATCGCCTTTTCAGGGAGTACAAAAAGTGAAAAAAAAAATTATCAGTTGATCCAAGGTTAACCCTAGAACCGGATCAAACCCATTAGATCAGTCTAGTCCTCTGTTGCCATTACAAAGAGTACAAAAAATGAAATAAATAAATTATTGGTTGGTCCCGGGTTGACCCTAGAACCAGACCAAACCCACTGGGTCGGTCTGGTCCTCAATCCCAAGCTTAATAGGGTCGGTCTTTGGTCCCAAAAATTGAGAACTAGCATTGTGCGGATTAGTCCTAGGGTTAGGGGGTGGGCCAGCCCAACCCTGACCAAGCTCACCCCTAGATGATACTTCCTTATAGCGGTGCTTTCTTTCTACCCTTCAGTAGGCATTACAGTAGGGCCTTCTGTCCTCCCTTCAGTAGGCCCAACAAGAAGCTCTTTAGTAGGTCATGTTCCTGGTACCAAATCAGCCATTACATCTTGTTGTTGATGTTGCTTTTCAGCTCACAACCTTTTTTGTTGTGCCATTCCTTGTGACAATAGGAGCATTTCATCTTTACCTCAGTTCTACTTATCCTCTGACTTGATGTCTCTTCCTGCTGCATTCTTCGTCTCATTTTTGGCTTTCATATTTGCTTCTGTAGTGGAAAAGGTAGAGGGTCTTCATGATTTGTTGCCTCCCAAAATTTGCTACTTCTGATAGGCTACATCATTGATGCAGGAGCATCCAACGTAGCTCCATTGACCAATTCAGAACCATCGATGTTTATCCAAGCCAAGAAAGAAATTGGGCATTATGTGCTTCGATGGATCTTTTTTGAATGAATAATGTTAATTACTTATCAATACTTGGTGGTATATCGATAACTATCATTGGGAGGCCATTTTAGACGTCTTGCATGACCAATTGATGAAATTTCAGGAGGATTATTTTGTGGTCAAGGGAGGAACACGAATTTTGGAAGGCTAAAGGTTCACAAATGTGGTTCAAGAATGCCGAAGGCCAAAAGGTTCAAGAATGCAGTTCAAGAATACGGAAAGCTAAAGGTTCAAGAATGTGGAAGGCCAAAGGTTGAAGAATGCAAGTTCCTGTACTACTAAATGCATTTCATAAGTTCCTAGGTGTCTTTATTGTTATGTAGTTCAAGAGTCGAAGGTTTAAGTTCCTAGGTCATTAAAGTCTGTTTTTAATATTTCATAAGGCTAAAATCCTCCTATAAACAGGGGAAAACTATCCAATGTATGGGAGACACGAATTTGATGAATGAAATTGTGAGAATTCCTCTACTTGAGTGAACTTCTTCGGAGAGTGGATAACTCATTTCGGTCTCTTTATCCTTGGAGCGTAGATCAATCCTTGGTGGTGAGACAAGAAACCCTTTATCCTTGCCTGGTGGAATCTTTAGGCCTTAGTGGTGAGCTTCTCCTATCTCGAAGTCCTTTATCCTTGGCTGGTGGAAGCTTTAGGCCTTGGTGGTGAACTTCGTAGATCTTGATCCTCATCCTCAGTTGGTGGCGTGGCCTTTATACCTTGGAAGGAGATCTCTTTATCTTTTCTTATTCCCCTTCATTTCTTCCCCGTATACACTACTCCATACACTTAACCATAAAAATCCAAAAAAAAATAAAAAAAAATTTCCGTTCTGGAATCACTCACCCCATCACACATCAATCATGAATTCATACGAAGCAACGTATGAGCTTTTTTTGTACCAATCAGCTAGGTAATCATCTGGGTTTTCTTGCTTCATCTGAATAGCACAAATGGCATGGGCATAGGGAATTTCATTTAGTTGCCAGGCTTGGTATGAACACTTTCTTCTATCTAGATTGACAATATACCTATCATAATTTTGAATGATCTCATATCTATTATCCCCATTCTAAACTGGATGGCAGAACCTACTAACAGTAACGTTTGCATGCAATCTCTTCACAATCCTAGGACCACAGTCTCTAGTTCACTTCGTAGCCTCATCTCTTTGCCTATGTAGTCTAGTCATGATCATAACTCAAATATCATCAAGCATGCTAATGATTGGTTTGCACATGGCCTCTAAAATTCTGCCATTAAAAGCTTCACTAAGGTTGTTGTCAATGATATCACATTTAAACTCTTCGCTGAAAAAGGCCCGACATTAGTGCTTAGCTTTTGTCTGGAAGAGTGCATCAAAACCTTCCTTTGTCAGCTGCAACAACCCATGTTTGGCTAATTTAAAATCAGTTATGTTGGTACTCTTCGCTATCTGCCAGAATAGCTTCTACAACCTATCTCATTTGAAGTTCTTTGACCAATTTGCGTATATGTGCCTCGCGCACATTCTATGCTCAGCATGTGATATCAACTCAGCTAATTTAGGAATAAGTCCATACAAAAATTCAAACCAATAAATTCAAGTCAACAATATTCTTTGTGGCAGCTCGTGGAGGGGACGGGTGGAGCAGACGTGTCTTCTTGGCCAACCTCCCCTCCACCACCTTGCTGAAATTGGCAGCAACATGGTTGCCCAAGTTAAGTCAACATTTTTCCCCTTTGTTGACTACCGAGGAAAACGGTGGTGTGGACATGTAAGGGTGGGGGTTCTCGGCCCTTTTGCTTTCTAGGTGCACGTATGCCTGGGGACAGCGGAGACTCGCATGAGGAACAAACTTGGCGACGTGCTACAGAGAGTGAACATTTGTCTTGTTGGTGGCATCTCATGAAGAAGAATTTAAATGCGGTCATGGGCTTGGTGATGATCGAGCTATCCTAGTACTGAGGAGATGTGACGATGAAGTGGTGTCGTAGGGACGTGACGAAACGTGAAGGTTCGATACAGGGATGGTGGTGGCGAAACGATGGCCATGAATGACGCCAGTAATGTAGTCCGACAACAAGCTTGTCGACGCAGCATGGACTGTGACGTATTAGAGGCTCAATCGAAGTCCAGATATCACAAATCTCCCCCACTTAAAGAATTTCTTCCTCGAAATTGAGCGCCTCTTATGTCTCATTAGAAATATGAGGGTACTTTTGCCTCATTTCCTTCTCGCTTTCCCACGTAGCCTCTTCCACATCGTGGTGTCGCCACAAGACCTTGACTAGAGGGATCACCTTTGTTCGGAGGATTTGCTCTTTTTGATCTAGTATCCGCATCGGCTCCTCCACGTATCTCACTTATTCATCTACTTCAAAAACCTCATGATCCAGTACATGAGTAGGATCGGGATGATACTTTCTTACCATTGACACATGGAAGACATGACGTAGATTTGCCAACTTAGGAGGTAATGCCAATCAATAGGCCAAATCCCCTATCCTTTCAAGGATCTCGAAGGGTCCAACAAATCTCGGGCTCAACTTGCCCTTCTTTCCAAATCGTGATATATACCCTTCATCAGGGACACCTTTAAAAATACGTGATCTCCCACATTAAATTCTAACGATCTTCTACGCTTATCCGCATAGCTTTTCTGTCGACTCTAGGCCGTCGTGAGTCTATTTCTAATGATTTCTACCGTATCTAAAGTCGCTTGTACCCACTCTAGTCCTGTTAGTTTTCTCTCACCCACCTCATTCCAGCAAACAGGAGTCCTGCAGATCCTTCCATATAGCGCCTCATAGGGAGCCATACTGATACTTTGCTAGAAACTATTGTTATATGCAAACTCCACTACATGAAACTTCTCATCCCAATTTCCTTTAAAATCAATCACGCGAGCTCTCAACATATCTTCCATTGCTTGGATTACTCTTTTTGTTTGTCCATCTGTCTACGGATGAAATGTAGTACTAAACTGAAGCTTTGTCCCTAATGAGGTTTGGAGACCTCGCCAGAAATTTGAGGTGAATCTCGAGTCTCAATCTAATGTAATGGTCATAGCAACACCATGCAAGCGTACTACTTGGCTTACATACATTCCGGCGTATTTGACCACTACTACTAGGTCTATTTCCCAATCTCTTTCACCTATGGATATCTTACATCTCTCGCATATTAATGTAGACAATACTACATCTTTCAACGGCGTAGAAATCTCAAGAGGCATATCATGAGATTTGGTTTCCATTTCACCCAGTCGTCTATATCTTTCAGACACAAAAGAATGCGTATCACCCGTGTCAAATAATGCATAAGTCTTCTTGTCATTTAAAGAAATCGTACCTGAGATAACATTTTTGGAAGCTTCCGCTTCCTCTTAGGTGACTGCGTACACCCATCCTTGTGCTGGCGGCCTCTGTGGATTTCCTTGCGGAGGTGGTCCGCCTGCACGTTGTTGCATTTGTCGCGCCGGATCAACGTTCAACTGCAACCCTCCTTGGGGACAATCCGTCCTAAAGTGACTCTTTTGCCTGCATCCAGAACACCTTCAGTGATCTAGGCAAGGTCCTGCCCATGTTGTTTACCACACCTTCGACAGAGATTATTTTGATATGGCACTTTCCCTATGGCGTGACCACTCCTAGTCCTCCCGAAATTTCCAAAATTCCACTTCTTCTTAGGATCCCAAGGTAGCTCTCGAGTTGGATAGGGTCTTTTACCATGTTGGGTATCACTGCCGTTTGTCACCCTAACTCCATTCGTTCCTTGCTTTCCAACTATTCCCTTATTACTTCTTGTTCCACAAGTTGGGCCAGTTCATAAATTTCATTATAATCTCTTAGATTCAGAGGCACTAGTTGCGTCTTGATGTTTGTTCTCAGGCCTTTTAGAAATCTCTTAGCTTTTTCCTCTCGGTCTTCTAACAATCTAGAAGCATACCTTGACAGTTCAAAAAATTTTGCTTCATGGTCTACTATCAGCTCATTTTGTTCCAGTTGAACAAATTCTATTATTTTCTTATCCCTGGTGCAGTCAAAAAAATGTTTTCTATTGAAAGCCCTAACAAACTCATCCCACGTTATGGCAATACTAGGTGGAAAGATTGTATCTCTAGAAGCCCTCCACCAATGTTTGGCGTTTCCTTCCAATTGGTACTCCGCCAAGGTTACCTTCTCGGTGTCGTAGCAATTCAACAATCAGAAGATCCTCTCTATCCCATCAATCCATTGTTCCGCCTCTTCAGGACTTCCCATTCTAGTAAACTTGGGAGGCTTCAATTTCAAGAATTTCTCCACCAAGCCTTGAGTACGACATTCCACTCCCGGTTGTTGTTAGGCTTGCCTTTCCATTCGAGGTTCTGCCCTCAAAGCAGTGGCTTCAATCCTTGATGGGGGAGAATTTCCTGTTCGTACAATACTTTCCTGCAAGTCATTGAGTATTTACCACAGGAACAATTAGTGACCCAGTGTCACTAATTGACTAAGAAGGAAAAGTAACGTTCACACGTTACTGAGATCATGTAAGTAAACATATAAATGTTACTGGCACGCATGGGTAACTCACAATCGTTACCAGCACTTTACGAGTGAAAATTAGTCACCCGTTTTTCAAGCAATTCAACCACATGTGTTTCGTGCCTAGACCTGTGCGATCACCATAACCCCCTTTTTTCCACTAGCGCACCTTATCACTCCAGACAAAACCTAAGCTCTAATACCACTCGCGCTGTGACGACCCTAGACCCATTAGGGTTGCCACGGCATTCCCTGTCATCATTATTATTTTCATGCGCAAACGTATATCGACGACTCCAATATAACTTAAATTGATGCAAACGAAAATATAGAGCCAGGCACTTTTATTTACTTATATTTTCAGACGACTTAGGTTAGTACATTAAGGTCAAAAAGTTCCTTTTTCTGGCTAACCCAAAATTCTGTCCCGACCATCCTACAGTCTATTCACATGGTCGTCTTCATATCACATCTTGGTCTTGTCCAAAAAAGCAACCTTCCTTCCCCGGGTCCTCCGACTACTCGACCTCGCTAGAACCGTCGTCATCGTCATCCGGGAGTGGAAGCAACCCCCACAGTACGCTCATTGACCCGGGCCTAGTTGTCACAAAACCGTGCGTGGCCACGACTTACAAGATTGGCTATGGCCTCGACTACCTCTATTACCATCAACATGCCACTCACCTTAAATCCAAACAAGGCTGTAAAGGGATTGGACCGACCAGCAACGACTTGATCATAAAAAAACCGTACTAACTATTCGACAATCGACAAGACCCACAGTTTCACATTCGAACCAATGCCGACCATGCCAACGGTCGTCGCCATGCACAACAAAGCCAGTCAATACCAATTCCAGCTCAACTCACCAAGAACAGACCTGAATACCTGATAACTCGAGGCATTCGAGCCTAAGTTTTACTTGAATCCTAGAATGGAAACCCGAGTAAGGTAGTCCCACGTAATATAGAGTAACAAGACCTCCACTTGCCTGAAATTCGTGGGGTGCGAGCTGGGGCGCGGCTTGTGGTGAGGCGGTGAAACGGCGTTGCGAGCTATGGCCGCAGTTTGGCGAACTCTTGGAAATCCCAAGCTACTACTATTCGAGATGAGGTGATGGTGTGGCTAAGGGGCGGCGAGGTGAGCAGCTGAGTTGAGGGCGTCTTCTATGGTTGCACGATGTGATTGGGGCTGCTCGTGCGATATAGGATGGAGTTGGTCACGTAGAGAAACGAGCAAAATAGGAAAAGGGAAGCTGGATCATGCCAAGAAGAAAATAGAGAACTGGCTGTTGAGGGAAAAAAAAAAAAAGAAGGGTCCCTCCTTCTTCCTTGGTCTCTCCACTTGTTGACTACATCAGTCAACAATCTTCTTTGTGGTAGCTCGTGGAGAGGACAGGTGGAGCAGACATGTCTTCTTGGTTGACGTCCCCTCTGGCATATTGCTGAAATCGGCAGGAACGTGGCTGCCCAAGTTAAGTCAACATTTTCCCCCTTTTTTAACTGTCGAGGAAAATGGTGGCATGGACGTGTGAGGGTTGGGGTTCTCAGCCCTTTTGCTTGCTGGGTACACGTATGCATGGGGATGGAAAAGACTATACTATATCAACCTATGGGCTCTGATATGTCAGCTTAGTTTACGAGCAGTATACTATTTATCAGCTTAGTTTGCGAGCTAATTATCTATTTATTAGCTTAGAGGGAGTAGTCCTGATATGATCGGACTTATTAGATAGTATTGATTTGGCCGACCGGAGGGAGGCCGTGATGACATGTAATCGACTGAATCGATTGATCAATAGTTCGATCCAATTGATTAAATTGATTGGTTGATGTGATTTGTGTATCTATGAGATAGACTGACTTGCAAGAAGAGACTGAGGCCAAGGTAAGTCCTCCTACCTATGTTTGTGCTTAGGCAGTCTTAGGGCGTATTTTCTTCTTAGTCAGGTCTTAGAGGGTAGAATTCGCTGAAACGTCATCTTACCCCATTGTGGGATAACATTTCAAGTCCTTAGATGGTAACTCGTGAGTTTTTTGGACGACCTAAGAGGATTACAGAGCAGGCATCTTATATTCCATTGCCTAGAAGCCCTAGGGGCTGGACCTATGAGATGGTGAGGTCCATAGTTTGGGTTAATGCGGGTCTCACCCATAAGGTGCCCCACCGATACAGATTGTTGTACCGCCATGCTCAAGATGGCTAGAGAGAGGGTCCCATACTGGAGTCCAAGATTCCTCTATACGTCATGGAGGTCGCTTTTGGGAAGGGTACTGCAGATCCTCCTTAAGGCTTGGTCATAGACGCAATAGACCCGGCTCTTGAAGTACTAGAGTCCTCGATGCAATCTGCTGAAGGCTCCAGCTGGAGTGTGGAAGAAGGTGAAATCGTGGATGATGGAGAGGATGACGAGGAACCGTAGTGTTGTGAAACCTCCACCCTTGTTTTTAGACTTGTTTTTCTTAGATTGGCTTGTACTATATATGACATGACGGGTATGTTATGTATATATATATATATATATATATATATATATGTGTGTGATGTTGGTTTTTCAAAATATGGCCCTTCTTTTCTATCTCATTGTGTTATTGTCTGGAGATTATTTATCTGCTTCCGCATGCGTATTAAAAGAAAGGGTCGGTGATGCGTCATAGGACGTCGCTTTTAATCGACCGCAAAGGGATGGGCATGTGCTCAGAGGATCGGGGCGTGACACAAAATGGAGCAGCCCCATTAGCCTACGAATTTCACCAATTCTCTCTTCAATTTCACACAAAATCTCTCCAATTCAATGGCCAATAATGTCAAGGTAGGAGCCCACACCAAATTCTTGCATTCCCATCACCATTTGATCCAACTTGGAGGCCGAAATTGCACGCAAAATGGCCCTCCGAATTTCCCGCTTTAAAATCGCCCAATTTTGATTTTTCGCCGAAAATCCGGGCTTGCTGAAAATTCATCAAAGGATGAGTCGACATCCTAAAAATAAATGGTGACATACCAGAACTTTTGATTCCTAAAACTGGGTTCAATTTCATGATTAATTTCAACCGGACGCGATTTTAGTGTGACCTAACATATGAGGTAGCTTTTAGAAATTTTTAGCGCATTTGACCTGTGGTCGATTATTTTCGATCCACATTGTGCATTTTCGACTCATAAGCGACTCTCAGTTGTCGTAAAAATCTCAAAGTTTCAATTATGGGCACAGGGTACAAAATCGACAAAAAAATCGGTTTAGTGCTATTTGACAAGAATTTTGCAATCAGGTTGAATCACCCACACTTTAATTACATGCCTCTGTCGAACCGACCTATCTCTAGTTTCTAATCGATTTTAACGATGCCGTATTGACCATTGTAGATTAGCACGGTCGAGCAGTCGATTTTTGGTCGAATCCTCAAGTCAGTTGCGTTTATATTCATTAATGGCTTTACTTGATAGATTAGTTATCTCATGAGTGCTTAGAGAAAAAGATTATAGGCGCGTCGATGGAAAGCCCAATTCACATTATCAAGATAGGGTTGAAAAATCAAGATGTCACAAAAATCGTATCCCTGTCCTCTGTAACCACGACCGTAACCTCCATGTCCACTAGGCCCATGGGAAAGCATAGCACTCATCTTCATAGCCGGCATGGAAGAAATCTTCTCAGGAATTGTAAAATGGAGAGCTTAGGAGAAGACTTCATCCATCATGGGAAGAGAACTCTGAGTTGTAATATGTTGATGAAAAGATGAACACTTAGGTCCTAATGACTTAAGATATAATATTACCCTCAAATCCTCCTAGACTTTAGCCAAAACATTTGGATGATTCGAGGCAAGAAGACAAGTACCCAATCGTTGGCAAAGGGTCATGAACCGAGCGTAATGATCGAATAAAGATTGATCTCCATGCTAAATATCAAACAACTTTTCCCAACGTGTCACATACTTGTATTATAGTACTCTCTGCCTTGTATAGAGAAATGCACATTTACCTCAAACTACCTTAGCAGAGTCACACTAAATAAAGTGAGGATTGACATTGGGGTTCGTGCTATTCCATAATAGAGTCTGAATCATAGCATCTTCTTCAATCCAATTGAAAGTTTTACTCTCGTCAGATGGTACTTTAGACGTGAGATAGTCGAGTTGCCTGGTGGTAGTAAGAGAGACCTCGATAGCTTTAGACCAGGTGGGATAATTAGTTCCATCCAACTAAATATATGTTAATTGGAAATGACCAAAAATGGATCCAGAAGTCGATCCATTGGTCGCCATTAGTGAATAAAGAGCGGGATTGAGCTCAAGTAATGAACTTCATAGGGACCAACACTTAAATAAAATAATCCAATCAAATACATAGTAATTCAACACAAAAAGGGCTCAATCCAATCACCACTATTCGCAGCAATTCAATGACACTTCATAAAATCATTTCTATTATTGGTAACAATACGAATCACCAAAGCACTAGCATGCTTATTCTCATTATCTCCTTCTATTCAACACAACATCATGCATAGGTGAGTAGCAAAAATCAATGAAATGAAAAAGAAATGCGTCACCTTCAAGTGAGGAATAACAACTCTATCCTCTATTAGCCATGAAATCTATTCTCCATGATAGCCACTTTGGCAGCTCCTAATCGGGGAATTTTTTATTTTTTTTAAGGGTTTTCTGGTCCTATCTTGGTTGGACATCATCGGATTTGAACTGGTCTAGATTTGGCGATGCCAGGATGGATTACATAGTGCTAAATTTGGTCACCAAGGCTGAGCGACAACGACCATTGAGTTGGGCGATGTTCGGAGATGGCAATGCCGAGGCTGGTCTATGTAGGGCAACTCGGATGTCACCGAGTCTGAGCTGTGCTAGGTCTTGCGACGTCGGAATGGGCTATATAGTTGCCAAGGCTTGGCGATGGTTGCTCGTGAGTTACCGAGGTCGTCATTAGAATTTGCGGCGTCGTGGCATCGTGAAACACAAAGGCGTGGTGGCCTGGTGAATGTTCAGCGTTGTGGGTGTCGCCGACTAGCAGCGAGGCTTTTTCCGATGATAGAACAGTGGTCTTCGACAATTTGGCGGCTAGGGAATGAGTTGGGTTTTGTGTGGCTCTTATACCACGTGAAGAGATAATTATTTTCTATTATTCAATAATAATAATAGGGTTACAATATATATATATATATATATATATATATATATATATATATATATGCTTATATGTGCTTAACCCAACTCACAAGCTAGTTACTATTCTACCTTTATTACTCATAATATTTCCCAACACAAGTGAATTTTGATTGCTGATAGAGCTAGTGAAAATTATCCAAATAATTATATATTTATTGTACAATGGCCAATTTAGTCTTAAATTTTTCAATTTGACTAATTTAGTTATCAACTTTTTGACGATTTGTTAATATAGTTCTTCTAGCTAATTTCAACTCAAAATCGTTGACGTGGTGATTTAATTAGTACTTCCCGCCTATCGCTAACAATGCTACCAAGCGACGGACGGTGATGTGGATTTTAATTTCTCGATTTTTTTCCCTTTTTCTTTCTCTATTTGTCTTTTCTATAAAAAAAAAAAAAAAAAAAAAAAAAAAAAAAGGGACGTGGCCAGATGGTCGCCGGCCATCATAGAGGGCCCCACAACTACCTTCGGCTCTTCCAGGAAAATAAACAATGATAATAAAATAAAATAAAATAAATAAATAAATCTATAAAAAAATCATAAATTCTATAAAAAAAATTACTAAAATTGTCCATGTTAACGTTGATCGAGCCTGTAGAATGGTTGTTATCCACATTAGCGATTTTTAATCAAATTATCCGAAAAGACTAATAGAAAATCGTGAAAATATTTATTATTAAATTGACAAAATTGATTAGTTTAAAACTAAATTGGTTGCCATATAATATATTTAGGACTTTTGGGACAATTATCCCGATAGGGCATGAAGGGAAAATGGCAAAACTTGATAATAGTAAGACCATATGGGCATAAGTGAATAATAACATGAGATTCCATTTTGGGTTTTTTCTCTCTCTTTGTGCTAATCTATGATTCCGTATTTATTCTAGCTTGATTTGGCAAAAATTGGGGAACAAATCATGATCTGATTTATTATCTGATAGGTCATCGATTCAAAATTACAATCTTGAGCATAGAAAATTATCATCGATGCGTAAGTAACTTCAAGGGTGAAAATAAACAATTTTGTTCTTGATGAAACAATTGAAGTGACTTTAGTTCAGTATTTATGATTTCACTTTTATTAAATTATGAACTTCTTTTATTAAATTAAGAACTCCCTAAATCTTCAAAAATTTACATGGGCCATTTACTACCATGCCCATAAACAATACATGCTAGGAAAACCCTTGATGAACTAAAGGAATGTATTTTCCCTTCCTTTTTAGTGCGAAATTACACTCGAAACCCCTCTCTATTTCTGCACTTTCCTGAGGAGTGAGAGATAAAACTTACAAAGCGCAGCAATTTGATATTTGCAAGGATTTTCGACCCTTGAAAGATGAAGCACCATTTTCTCATGATGCCATAAATTGCATAGAAGACTGTACTCGTTGATCCTAAACATGCAAATAAAACCTAAGTTACTATCAGCTAAGATAACTTCAATGCTAGACTAAGAGTTCGGCACAACTCGACGGATGAAAAATTAATCCTTTCCCTAATGAATATATTCTTCACCAAGTCTTCTGCATCATGGAGCCAGTGACATCAGGATCATTGTGCAGGATTCAGCTTTTGTAATCTTCATGGAGGATTAAGGTGCAAGTTAGTCTCACGGAAAAAGAAAAAAAGGTCAATATCTGCGAAGCATGCTAGAAAGGATGGATAGTGGTGTCTTCAAAAGAGTTTTAAAAAAAGTTCCAACTAATTGTTCTTCACAAGAAATTATTCAATGAACCTAGTACATATATTAAAATGAAATTAGATTGTCGGACCAGAAAGGGCCTTTGTGGGACCCATCATTTCAGCGGTTCTGGTTGAATTTTTCATATCGACACTCATCTAATAATTTCTCCTTTTTTACCCAAACTTTTCGAATTTCTTACGCTCTCAGTACCTGCTTTGTCTTTATTGACAAATTTCTTCCAATTAGGGTCTCAAATTCAATATTCATGATGATTTCCTACAAAATTTTTCCCTTTTTTTTTTCCATTTTAAGGAAAAAAAACATAGAAACTGCCAACAAGGGTGTTTATTTTCTCAATAAGTGTATTTATATCTTCACAAACTTTAAAAAAGATGCTGAGGGCCCCTTCATAGTCCCGTATGAGGAACACGGCCGGATCCTGCCATTTATATTCGAAATTTTCCTCACTAATTACATATCGTTTCATACTTTTCCTTATGGGATGTGATTTCTCTTTTGTCATAAGTTTTGTGGATCCTGCCATGTATAATATTCTACAAAATATTGGATTCGGCCAAAATTAATAGTAAATCTCTTTTTCTATTGTTATTAAATTCGCTAATGGATTGTAACTTTTCTTCAGCATACATATTGTCTTCACTAATAGTAAATTACATATCAAAACATCCTTTCGCAACTTTCTTTAGATGCCGTAATCTTTCTTTGGTGGTCGTAAGGTTTTGGGTCCTATGGTTTGCAATATTCTCAAATTAGTAATCTACCTAAATTAATAGTATACTTTTTTGTGTTATTATTAGTTTAACATTTGATCGTAACTTTCCCTTATACTACTCATATAAAGTTTTTACAATCTATGTTTTACCAGCTTTCCTCGCATGCCGTAACTTTTCTTAATTAAATGTAAGTTTGATCACCTTTGTGTCCACAAAAAACCGATATTGAATGCAGATCCGGCCGACTGCCTTCTTTTCCCTTTCTTTAGAATGATCTATACCGAATGTGGGACCTATTACATTAAATAAAAAAGACTCGGGGGACATTAGGAATGCCCTCAAGATGCTGATTTGGTACCTGTTTCGATCAATTTTCGTTTGCTGCTCTATCACTGTCCTCAGATTGCAGACTAGCTTCCAAAATGCCTCGGCATCTGTACAAGCTTCATCTTCCTGACCAAGAAAGCACCGACGAAAGAGCAGAGCAAATCCTTCAGAACTGGAATTCTTGGGAAAAAAGAGAAGACATGAATGGGAGAAAGCAAAATCGGCTGCTTACGACCGCATCGTTCTGCATCCAGTTGGGAAATTTTTCCGAGAGAAGATCGATGTATTCCTCCATGGCACCTCCGGGCTGATGTTCCCAAGCCGTTGCCAAGCATTCCTAGGCTCACAACCCACAAATATGTAATCGTTATTTTTCTGTCTATATTGCTATAATTTAGATAAGGCTAGAACAGGAAGACATTGTTCGAATCTCTATAATAGATAGAATATATAGGGTTTGCAAAAAAAAGAAAAAAAAGATTATTCTTCTTGGGTTTGATTTTTCTTAAAAAGGGGATGTACCATCAAATTCTAATAGTGATACATGTGAAAGATAAATATAATAGTTAATACCGTGATCAAGATCCCTTAAAAGTAGGGGATCGGTTTTCTTAATATGTAATTAGTGAAAATAATTATAACATCAATATAGAAGAAGATATAGATTGCTTCTAAATAACAATTTTTTCGCTTCTTAAATGACATTGAATTATGATCTCCTCCACCGACGCGACTTATAAAAGAAGACAAACAGAGAAATTAACTAAAAATTAAAATCTACTACGAATTCGAAAAGAAAGAGAATAATATAGATAATCATCGGTCAACAAATAATCCAGCAAGATATCGATGAAGTTCGCTAACCACTTGGCACGAGCCGAGACTTTGAACGCCATCGGCCGGTGCTCGCGGCACGGCCCCTCGAGAGCGACCCTATGGAGTCCGTACAGCTTCATCGTCGGCTCGCCGTGGATTCCCGAGATCAAATCAGCATTGCGCGCGGAGCACGCGAATCGGACTGCCTGACCGAAAAGCCTCGCCGACTGGCTCCTCTCCACTCCCTCCCAATCGTCATCGTCGGCCAATCCACCGTCGATTTCATCGCACTCCTTCCTCCGCGGTTCCGTCCCTGTTCCTGCACAAACCCCATCCGGTTCCTTGGAACCGGCGATCCCGACTTCGCTCGCCGTTCGATCACCGCTCGCGAGCTCTCGAGCTGCCGAGTCGTCGGAATCCGATCTGGTGTTGCGTCTCGCGGCTCCTCCCTCGCCGGTCGAGTCCTTGCGCGATCCGAGGCTCGAGGTCGGAGCCCGATCGGCCGTTCGTCTATCGGCCACGTCTTGGAGTTTGGCCACGACGACGCAGAGGAGGACGAGGCTCGCGAGAATCACGAAGAACGCGAATTCCAAGAAAAGCATGGCTTCTTTAACTCGCGCGCGCCGGGAAAAAGACTTTACTGCATTCGAGCGTTACGAGAGAGACGGAGTGGGGGGGAGAGGAGAGAGAGGGATTTTGCTGTGGAGAGGAAGCGCATATTCTGCTTTAGCATTGGCGGAGTGGGTCCCGCTTTTTGTGGTATATATAGGATTCCTCGGAAAGTACTAAGTAATAATTGGAAAGTACTTTGGCATGCCCTTGGACTTTTCCCTATTTCCGATTTATACCCAACATGAAGTAAAATATTGAAGTCTTGACCCTTTCTTTTTTGGGTGAATTGTTATGGGTTCTCTCCCGACCATTATTGGGCTTGGGAATAGGAGAATCTGATTAGGTGCACTAAAAATGTAAAAGAAATTTTAGGCAATCGTGATAGGCATGTATGAAAGCTTAGAAAAATTAGTTAATGAAAAATATTTTCATTATAAAAAATGATAATTTATTTATGTAAACGATATTGGCTATTTTTTGGAAAATGTTTTCCAAATCTTGAATTTTTTTTTAAACAAATGTACCTGTAATTTGAATTCTCACACATGTCATCTATGTAATTATGTTTATCTGAATTCTTTTGGTATCGGAAAACAAAGTTAGAGTATCTTTATTTCTTATCTAGTTGGTATTAAAAATTATGTACATAATTTGTCTATAGAGAAACTCAAATCTAGGGAAAACTGTCCAATTTTTTTTTTAAAAAATTCTAAATTTTCCAATTTGTCAATGTAGTCCTAAACTTTTTGATGATTTTCTAATGTAGTTTATCTAACCAATTTAGATCGAAAATCGCTGACATGGCGGTTCGGTTAGTGTCGGTCGTCTTATGTAGCATGACCAAAGATTTGACTTGTTCGACTTTATTTAAAATGATGTTATTTAGATAGATTTTAAAAACTTTTCTTTGTTTCTTTTCATTTTTTCTTTTCATCACTGTTCATCTTCTAAGATGGAGTTGATGGGGATAGCTTGAGGCCTCTGATTGTTGAAAACCTTTGCCTAGCACACCCTTACCTATAGCCCACAAGGGTTGTCGGCTATCGCTGAGGCTTTGGTGATCCTTGTTGGCTCTATATGCGGAAACGAATAGTGAGGGAAATGGCATTGTTTTGAGTGGAGTTGGACACGTCTATTGCCAGTTATGCCATGTAAAACGGTCGGCAGTGATTAGACCACCACGTCAAGGATTTTCTTCCTAAATTGGTCAAATGGACTACATTATATAATCCTAAAAAAAAAATGTAGGATTATATTGGTCAATTGAAAATTTTAGTATTCAATTGACACATATACAATAGATTTAGAACTTTTTGAACTATTTTCTCTTTAAACCTATGTGGAAATTATGACATAATTAAAAGGCTTTCAATAAACAAACTATGGAATTTGATAAGAAGGCTAAGTCATTTTGTAACCCTATGAGGTATACATTGTGGAAAAGGATTGAATTTGTGTGTGTAAATTTGGCGCGTTATACAGATGCAATTCTCATCCCATGGAGTTTAAAATTCCATGTTGGGCCATACATTCAAGTTTTGATTCTCGTTTTACTGGTTTATTTGGTTAATACGACCATAGTAAGTCAATTATTTATCATGTAGAATCAAAATCAAAATGTTTTAGACCAACATGACTTTGCACAAATTACAAATATGACTATGATACATCGACACAAATTGCCAGACTTAATAGATGATAAATGGTTGGCGACGAGTGCTACTCCATTCGAATAGGAAATCACGTCCTTGTACAATAGTTTAAGCATTTTTTGGGAATACATCTCACAATTTCTACTTGCATAGGAGTAGCCCATGTTTTACTGATATTCCTCCAAAACCATTATTTTCTCTATAATTTAATCATTAGGGGAGGTGTTAGAGTAATAGCAAGTATATTAAACTACTGAATCATCTACTATTCTCAGTTTAAAAAACCGGAAAATTCGTGAAGGAAAAATAGAGGATGCACAATTAGTGTAAGTAAACCATCGATTTGAGGACCTCTTGTGTGAATAGACGATAATCATGTATTCTCTCGTATCAATGGTTATAAGACCTCTTGTGTGAATATTTCTTTTCATACCGCCAGAGTTTGCTATAATTCCTCATATATTACGAGGAAAGATGTTTAGGATGCAAATTTAAGTAACTAAAGGACTTTTGGCTATAAAAAAAAAAAAAAAAAAAAAAAAAAGTCTATCGGGGAGTAATTTGCAATTCCTCAAAAATATATAATGGAAGGTAATGTGTGAAAAGGACTCTTATCACCAAGAACGCTAACACCCACAGACAGAGATTAAGTGGATAGTTAAGGTATCAGCTTTCAAGGACCTACCGACGGCTGTTAATTGACTTTGAGCGAAGTCAGGAGATGTCTTCTAGCACTAATTCCCCTAAAAAGCACCAATTTTAATTCGAATCTCAATTTCTAATCAAAACTTCTTTTTTTAGGCGTCATAATGAAGCACCTTAGCTTGTACTCCATATTTAGGTCCCATCGAGTTTCCATCCAATGATGTCATTAAAGATGCAACATGTCATTTCTCGTGTACTTGGCGACTCATGTCTGAGTGAATGTGGAAAAGGAAGACATGAAAAATGATGAAAGGGAAAGAAGATAAATGATAAATAAGAAAAAAAGAAGAGACATATTGATTCATCATATCATGAGCAATCTTTGAACTGCCATATTTGAATACGCAGTTACAATCTCTAAATTTAACAAAAGTACCTAGATGAGGAACCATCCACACGTACTTTGAATTGAAACTGTTGTAATTTCTTGAATGTAATACAAAACGCTTCACATCTTTAAGCAGGACTCTTACGGGTTTTTGGATTTGTTTGAAGGGTAATAGTAGCAAAATAATATTTGTATCTTTTTTTGGAGCATACCATGTTAAATGTGAAGAGAGAGAGAGAGAGAGAGAGAGAGAGAGAGAGAGAGAGAGAGAGAGAGAGAGAGAGAGAGAGAGAGAGAGAGTAAACGTTAGAGACAAACAATTAATTTTTAGATATACATCCAAATATTTTTTTATTATGGGAATAAAAGAGGATAACTTGGATTAAAAAGTAGTTTTGAATTGTATGTTTACCTAAGGTTAAGATATAAATATTGATGACAGGGTGACGATGCCACAACTAGAAAAAAAAAAAAAAACAAACACAGATAAATTAATCAATTGCTTTGGAAGTAAAATAGTAAAATCAATACTAGATCTAATAGTAACAGTATGAACACAAAAATAGGGAAAATTACTTAATCAGTTCTAAATCTATTGTACGGATGTCAATTCAATCTCAAATTTTTTAATATTTCAATTTAGTCCTTAACCTATGTATGAAAGTCCAATACAATTGTTTCGCCGATTTTTGCCATAAATTACAAATGTGATGGTTTAGTTATTGTCGGTTGTCTTACATGGGTCGGCAATTCCAATGCAATCCTCTGGCTAATTTTCTCTAGAAATTGATAACTTGATGATTTAGTTGAGCAGCGATGATTGAACTGTCACATTAGCGATTTCCGGTGAAATTGGATGAAAGAATTGCATTGAATTTTGGCATAAGTCTAGAACTGATTTGGCAAAATTAAAAAGTTTGAGACTCAATTGATATCCACACAATAGGTTTAAAATTGATTGGACAATTTCCTCACAAAAACACAAGCACACTTGTTACATAAAAATAGTTTTAGTTTCAAAATTATGCATATAACTCGAAAATAACATCATCAAGCAAAGTATAATTAAAATGCCATGTCACCAAATGATTTTTTATTATTTATCCATGATCAATATTGAAAGAGAGAATATTAAAAGCATGATAGTTATTCAAAACAAAGACTAAGATTTTTATGTAGAAGCTCTATTTATTTTGTGGAAATGAATGATCTAAAAAAAAGAACAATCACTTATATCGATTATAAAAATGAATGAATGAAAAATATTTTTATCATCTCAAAAAATATTTAGACATAAATTATTATCAATAACAAAAACATTTTCTACCGACTAGTTATTTCAAGTGATATAAACGATTATTTTTATGAATAAATATTTTTTAAATCGTCCATTTTTCGCAAAACAAATGCAGCAAAAAGTTCACTTCCGAACATCGAGTTTGCTCCAAAGTGAGACCCAAGATTCGTTTTGAAGTTAGAAGAGACAGCTTAGAGGAAGAACTAGCAGAAGGTGAATGGCCTTCTTCACCTAATCATCGTGACTTCTTACTGTTTGAACCAGAATAGTTAAGCATTCTCTTTTCGGTTTTCGAAGGGTTTCAAAGTCTTGGTGACCTTTTGACCTAATCCTTTATTTTTGGGAGGGTTTCGCTAACTCCCTTTGTGGATCAACAGTCCATTGTAATCCTTGTAAGCGAGTCAGAGCGTTCCACCTCGCGATTTCAGCCATTTGTAATGGTTAACTAGCGATTTTGACATGATCCTGCTCGGTGAGCGACTTTGTTTTGATTTGACACGATTTCCTCTATCTAGATGGTGAAATCATACAAGTTTAGGATCAAATAGCATATGACCTATTCGATAAAGCTATGATATGGACGGTAGACCCTTAGACCGGGGGCTTCCGATCGGGGCATGAACATGACCCCCCATCCTCACTTTTTTCTCAAAGTTTCATTTAAAATTCTTGAAATAGGAAGAGATTGATCCCAAAGAAAATTTCATTTGAAATTCTTGAATTAAGAAGACATTAGTCCTAAAAAAATAGATGAATTACCCACTTTGAGGAAAACTTATCAAACAAGTTCAAAATTTGTTGTACGAATGCCTATTTAGTCATACACTTTTTAATTTGACTCAATTTAGTCTCAAACATTTTAATGATTTGCCTATATAGTCTTTCTAGTTAATTTTAATTGACAATTGCTGATAGTGGACACTAATCGTCCTATATTGCATAGTCAGCACTGACTTGCATTTTTTTTAGAAATCATTATAAATTTTATGAATTATATATATATTGAAATTTTTTATTCTTTTCTTTTCTTTTATTTCTTTTTTTTTTCATTGTGGGTTGTCCACCCTTGCCAGCTACACCAGGTCTGGTGAGGGGCTTGTCGCATATGACCAATGACTCTCCCCAGCCCATTGTTGAAAGAAAAAAAGAAAAAAGGAAAAAAAAATATATAGAATATTATAAAAGTTGCTACATCAACACCATCTATTTACGACATTGATTTGGAAAAAATGATTACGTTTTCTCTCAAACTAAGGATAGGTTCCCTCTTGCGTAAAAATTCTTTGTACCGTCAACAAATTCTATGATTACTCATAGATGAATAGGTCATATGGAAAGTCGTCTTGTGGACAAGAATGTTAGGATATTGAATAAAGTCGAGAAGATAGTCAAGTCTCAACTTAATGGCCATACATTTTTAAATTCCTAAGGCTTGTTTAATCGTCTCGATTTTTAACTATGATAGGATATAAAATTCAAAGATTTTGTTGTATTCTATCAATTATTTGGTCATTACAATAATAAAACCGGATATATTTATATCATATATACATATAATGATATATTAATATAAATGAACCAGTAAAAGCCTCTCACAACATTCTTGTCTACTTTAATTTAATTTAATTTTTTAAAATTTTATTTTCCTATCTTTTTTAAATTAATTTTTCTTTTATTTCTTTCTTCCCTTTCCCTTGTTCTTTAAAAAAAAAATTCTATTAAATAGTAAACTGTTAATAATATACCTAAAATACCTAAAATATAAAATATATATTTATATTTATATATTGAATTTATATTATAAGATATGATTAAATTCGAATATATAAATAAAAATAACATTAAATTATAAAAATAAATTGTTATTTTCTGTTATTTTGAATTTCTTTTAGTAGAATTCAAATATTATTTATATTAATATCCACCTTTATCCCACCTTCCTCATAAGATAATTTTATTTGGCCTATATCACCATTATATCCAACTTTATCCTATCTTGAACAGGTACTAAACACATGATATGATAAATTTTATTTTATCATGAATTTTATCTTGATTGCCAAACGCAGTATAAGTTTATAGATATCGTATTGATGGAAAGACAATTTTATAATCATTATTTATGTCTTCGTAAATCTATTCATCTATAAATGAGTCTGATCTCCCACTATGGGTTTTTTAGTAAGAGTTCTTCAACCATACTTTTTTTTTTGGGGGCGAATTCTTCAACCTTACTTCACAAAGAGAAAAAATGCATGCGGAAGGTGGATTAACATGCTAATTTACCTGGAAACAGTGAAGTCCTCCTAAAATTTTATCTAACAAAAATATTGCTCATAACTTCGAGTAGAAACTAACATGCAAATTAATCATAAAGCAAACGAAAGCACTAAATTAAGCAGTAAAAATAAAAATTAAAAAATTTAGCGGTCAAAGCATGTCTAATTGTTTCATTATCTCAAGAGGATTCAAAGCCACACTCAAGAAAGATGATAGAGAACTGCTCTAGTTTTAATTTCTGCATTGCATTACTTCTCTTGAGTCTTACCTTATGTTAATATTACATGACTGTGACGAATTTATTTCTATTAAGGTTTCGTTTTTATTCTCCATATTTAAATTAATGGATTTATTATGCTTTTATATTTCTTGATTGTCATTTCAAGGTATACGACACAAACATTGCTAGGAATTTAATCTTGCTATTAGATTCTCAAAACTGCAAATATTGATAGGCTAGGTATCTAGGCAATCTCGTCTCCTTGGAATTGGATCTTACAAAAAAATCTTTCAGTGAAAGTCATTCTTCGATTTTTTGTGAAAACTCTAGACAGTAAATATCATAAGTAGACAAAAAACAACATAACTTTATTTCAGATAGAACTATACAAACTTAAATCGTGTCGAAATCTAATCGATAACAAACCTTGCAAAATATAGCCACTTCCATAGAACCGAACAAGAATAAACTATGCCATAATTTAATCGACAACAAAGCTTGAGCACACAAAGTTGTAACACCAAAATTTAATGATGACACAACACATAAGATAAAGATAAATGGCGGATTTTAATCGAAGATGTGTGTCTGGAAATTGAAAGTTTAATGTAAGAAAGGAAAGATAACTCAACAACAATAAATTTGTTTCTTTGTGTGCGAGGGGATGTCTATAGTAGATGAACATGGTATTTATGGTGGTTATGCCATAACCGTCTCTAAATAGTTCACCAGTGGTTGTAGCCATGCTCCCTCATCTACAAAAGTTTTATGCCCATACTCTCATGATGCCGTTTAAATAAAGATCAATCGTTAGCCTAAAAAATCAAACCCACAATTTTATAACGATTCAAATGGGAGAGCTACCTATTCGGGAAATATCTAACACTTTAATTGAACTGGATGAGAATTGAATAATCACAATTTAGGCAATTGAATATTTAGATCAATATAAATTTGGAAATTACCTTAATGGGATTTCAATCTAGATGATAACTGATGATGAGGGCCATGCGGCAGTGATCGGCAAGGAGAACGGTGACAATAGGTGGCGTTGGAAAGAGCTAGACACATATTGAGAAAGTTGTAAAAATCTCCTATATTGTTTTGAAGATGATAATATTTAAAGGTTACTAATATGTATAGATTGAGTAATACCGAATGATATATACACAAGTCAATATGTAGATAATGTCATAATTAGTATCAAGTGAGCTTATATGAAGAGTGCTCTACCACTATCAAGAGTGTTTGTCGATATTGAGAAAACGCTACTGATATTATCGATTAATAAGGTATAAGGCGTCAAGATGTCTATAAGTTGGAAGGACCTTGAGATAAGGTGAATATCTAGAAGGACCCTAATCAAAGGTGAAATAAGTCTATGAGAACAGGGATGTTCATGTTAACTTAGAGATACTTAGATATGGTGAATAGTTGGATTAACAAGCCTAGAACGAGGACCTTTGATAAAGTTGGGAAGGATCATGGTAGGTGAATGACACTTGGTAGAGTCATAGTCGCCAATATGCTTAAAAGGACAAGAAATTAAACATTTGATCATTATTGGGAGTAGCGAATGGTCATCAAGGCAGCAGATTATTGGCCGAAGCAGTCATTGATATTAGATGAGGTGAAAGACTGAGATGATACTGCTAACCTATGTGACTTTGGTGAAGATTGATGAAGAAATTGACAAGAGGAAAACAAGTATGATGAGGATTTTGTGAAGATTTGGAGGTACCGTGGTTAATCTTTGGGAAAAGGACACCACAAATGCCACAATTTTCATACGATACTCATTTCAATGTCATATTTTTTTTTCTTTTTCGATTACTAGAGAGTTATGTATAGTACTCACTTGAGTGCTATAACTTCTTTTTTTTTTTAAACTTGAGTATCATAAAACTTTTCAATCAATCATTTGAGTGCCATAACATTTTTTTAATTGTTCACCACATTATGCCACATCGAATTTCCAGCACACTTAGGTGAACAGTTTTTTAAAAATTTGGCCTTTAATAGATCAATTGAAAGTTATGGCATTTTAGTGAACGTTTATTAGAAAATATGACACTTAAATGGTCAGAAAAAAATAGTTATGACACTCAAGTGAGCACTGTACGAAATTATAATACTTACGGTGTCTTTATCCCATCGATCTTTTATTATTGATAAAGCTATTGACAAGAGGAAAACAAATCTATTATGATGAGGATTTCATAAAGACTTAGAGGTATCATAATCAATCTTTCATCAACTAGAAGTCTTTAGAAGCTTATATAATTAGAAGGATCATTGGATGATGATCGCAAGCTACTACATTAGGTTTGACTATGGACAACACCAACAAACTAATAATAACGAGCACATCCTAGTTATAGGTAATGGACCGTATTCATATAAGTCTTCGACGGTGTTAATCACTTGCTCATTTAATTGGAAAGTTGATTAACGAAAATAGCCATTGGCAGGCTTAGAATTCGCAAAAAGAGCATCGGAGTTGATTAGGAGCAGTTATGGCAATTATAAGCAAGAGACAAACTCTAACAAGAGTAGACTTGACTATTTTAGAAAAACTGTCACTATCAAACGTTTTGAAGATTTTGAGTGTTGGAGAGACATTTTGTTGCTCATAATAGTAGAACCAATAGGTACTTGATGGAGTTGAGTAAGAAATGGTCATCTAATGTTGGATGGCTATATATCCAATCCAAGAGAAGTAGTGGGGTTGGATGGAAATGAACAAAACTAGCCTTTTGCTTTAAGTGTTCTTCTTTGCTTTGTTTTTGTTGACAGTAGTTGTGTGTTGCTGATAATATCTCCATGAGGTGCTATTGATTTATAATCCTGATAAAGTCGAGTGTATAAGTATAAGATCAATGGTTGTGTGATGATTGTGTGATCTATCAATTGATATGAGCAATACTTACTGATTATAAACTTTAAAGATTAGTAGTGAATTCTAGGCTTGTTGTGACTATTAGTCGTATACAGTGAATGTAGGCTTGATTATAAGCTGAACTATTATAAATCTCTGTGTTCTATGTTTTACTTGTTCATTATTAAATCTCTACTTTACCAATAGCACAATGTGTAATTGTCATTATGTGCATTAGCTGATTTCCAAGTCAACATCTGATATTTATCTATTTATTCCTGCTTGCAATATCTTCCATACCTTCACTATCATCAACTCCCCCCCCTCCCCCATTGTGTAAGTTTAATCTTGTTCTCTGATATTTCGTGAGATCGACCACGACATAAATGCAATATTACCTTTAGGTATGGCTATTTGAAATCCATGTTTTATGGGTTCCGGGCTTTTTTTTTTTTTAATGCAAATATCTTCATGAAAAGATTGACATAGTACCACATTGCGATGCACATGATTCTTTCATCTTGATTCTTGAAGTATATTTGATAAATGTATTTATGAAGTGTGCAACTAGATTTCATCTATATAAAGTTCACAAGATTCATGTATAAATAGAGTACATATGTATAAACTTGGATGTATAAAGTCAAAGTTGGGTAGAAAGACACAAAAAGTGCCAAAAGTTGTGTACGATACTTACTTTAGTGCCAAAAGTTTTTTTGGGGATCACTTAAGTACCAAGTTCGATCAGAGTCGGCAAAAATCTGACGTGGCTCACCGGCTTGCCTAGTTAGCATATAACCCCCAAATGATGTCATCTAGAAGGTTTTCCCCAATTTTTTTTTTTAAAAAAAAAAACCCTATATTGCAACTTACAAGGAATTTCCCATATTGAAAATCCTAAATCGACCAACAACCCCAAATCGAAACCCTATTCAATTTGCCCCCAATCCAGATGGAGGAGTAGGGATTGGGCTTGGAGGTGGTGGATTGGTGGTGGGATTTAGCCTTGAGCTTGCGCTTCTCTTGCTCGCGAAGCTTTTGGATTTGCGATCTCAGAGGGCTTGAAGCTGTGCCAGCCGTCGGTTTCTTCAACAATGGTTTGGTGCTTCTTGAGTAGTTCTTGCTTGAGATGTCCATTCTAGGGTTTCGTGAGTGGTGACTTAATGGGCAACGATGGAGAGGATGGTGAAGGAGGAGAAGAAGACAATGCAGTTTGTAGAGAGAGGGAGAATCGAAGCAAAGAATGTCATCTTAATTTAGCAAGCCATGTAGGATTGCGCGACATTGTTTTATCTATCCATGTGGATTAATTTTTTTTACATGACACGTCATATTAGACTTTTAATTATAAATGTCATGTACTTATTTTGACCGGAATTTATTGCCGAAGGTACTTAAGTGATAGTTTTTTTCTCCGATTTGGCACTTAAGTGATTCGACAAAAGTTTTTGGCATTAAAGTGAACACCGTATACAATTTTTGACATTTCTTATGTCCTTTTGCTGTCAAAGTTACAACTTTGACTGTAAGTCGTAAATGGTTCATTCCTTAGTAATAAGGTATACTACATATGATCTGTGATTGCTGGAAGTTGCTTCACAATTGAGAAAAAGTCCATATGAGGTGATCGACTAGTTTCGATATCATATTATTTACCTAAAAGTTATGGTGGGATAAATGCCTCGAACATCGAGGTAATATTATTTTGGTGATTTCTTTTTTATACATTGTTCGCATATATGTGTTGTTAAGATTTGAACAACATTTATTGAGTTGAGGTGCATTTTGATTGATGTCTAACAAATAATTAAATCATAGGCACAGTCAAGTCCATCTTAACCACGGCCAAAAGCACACTAGTTGGAGAATAGACTATCTTTTGTACTACTCCCGGATTATCAAATTGCAACAGACTTGAACAAGGTGGCTTTTAGAATTTCTTCATTATGTTTATAGGTTGAATCAGATCCCAATTTATATATCTAGAAATCTTTAGAATTCGTTCATTTATGCAATGCCACTATTAACTATTGATTGCAGAATATCCAACATCAATCTTCACTTGAAGAGAGGCTTTGAGAGTGGCATATTGAGTGCAGATGACGTGTAAATGGAAAGTTAGATATGGTAGTAGTATATTCAAAACTTTTTTTGCTCCTACTTTCCTTGATAATATCAAAGTTTCAAAAGAAGCAATGTAAATTCGAGTGATTTGGTTTCATTAAAACATTGCAAGGAGATGAAATGAATATTTTAGTAATGTATGTCAGTTGAAAGGATTGAAAAAATCTAAATTTTACTTTATCGCCTATTTTATCATAAAGTGTACTCAAACTTCTTTTGTTCCCTTTGATGAGTAATAGCTTTGCACTTGACCTTTAGGGATTTATTTGATGCTAATGAAGCTAATGCAATCTATTATCTTTGCAATTCAATCATCATGGACAATCAAGTAGAATGTTTCGTTCAACACTCGAGGTTGTTGGGTTTATTATAGAGTCTTTCATTGCTGAGGAGATATGAGTCATTCTATATGGGTAAGTTATCAAAACCCTAAATACTTAAAATGTGAATTGGTTATTTTTTTCTTAACACTTAGTATGTGATTTCATTTGGGTGCCAATTCAGTAGATAGGTCCTACTACTGCAGCAAAGGGTTTATCGAAGAGAAACATAACTTCTAGTAAGGAAGAAGAAATTTCTCCACCCAAGTTATTAAAGATCTCTAGTGCAGAGTAGTTTCTGAATGTTCCATCTAAAACTAGTAGAAGTGTTGACAATACTAGTGTGGGGAAGGCAAATCCAGAAACCAACGCTAAACGTTTTTTTGGAAGCAACAACCTCATGAACTTCTTGCGTAGCGGATCGAGGGCACAAGATTTCTCCTTTGAAGCAAATCTTACAACTTAAGAGAAAAGCGAGCTCCTTATGTCTTCTAATTAATTGATTATTTTCAATAATATAAGGCTATTTGACCCAGTCAAAAGGCAAAAAATAAATATAAAAAGAAAAAGGAAGAAAGTCGAAAAGTCAACGAAGAATAAAAGGGGCGGGGGAAGAGATATAAAAAGGGAAAGAGGACGCTCGGCAAGACACAGAACACCAAGACATGACTGAGGAAAGAAAATAAAAGGGGATGAAGAAGAGAGGAAAAAGACAGAGTATATGGTTTATGAAATGTATTCGAATTTATGACATGAATTCTAAAGTTGAATTTTGGTATGGGAGGATGCTAGTTTGATACTTGTTATTGCCGTGAACCCGGTTAGGTGTTTCCAAGTATGCATATAATGGTTTCTGAATATCTTTCTAGGCCAAGCCATCGATTGACAATAGATAGGGACCTTACCAAGGGAAAATCTTGGTTGCTTTGTCACTTGGCAATATATCGTGATCATGATTGAATATTGAGCGTGAGATTGATCAATGGATTAGAATATTGATGTTTGTTTAGATAGTATTGATTAAAGGAATGTTTCATATTTGTAAATGATTATACTGAAGTGATATAACTCATCTTAATCTTGTACGTACATTATCTATTGGATTTGGGATAAGTGAGTTATGATATTATTTTATAAATATGCATAGTGGATGCTCAATCTGCTTAGAAGAGATTTGTATTTCTCATTGAACTATGTTTGCTCATACCATTCATCTTACAACTTTTTAAGGTTCTTCAACCAGCAACAAGTAAAACGAGAGCGCTATTGATGGGAACTTTTTGGTAGTTGGGATTTGAGTTTGGTTTGAGACAATTGTATATATGTCTGTTGATCTATTGGGTTCATCCAAGTTCTGTGGATTATAGAATTTGGGGGGAAAATTGTCCAAAAAGTCCTAAACCTATTGCACTTTTGCCAATTCAGTCCTAAACCTTTTAATTTTGCCGATTGAGTCCTAAACATTTTCACTTCTTGCCGATTTAGTCTTTCCGACCAATTTTGGCTAGAAAATGCTGACGTGGATGCCGGCGGTGCCACGTAGGACTGCCGGCGCTGACGTTAATAATTTTTAATAATATTTTAATATTTTTTGAATTTTTTGAATTTTTTATTATTTTTTTGAATTTTTTTTCCATTTTTTCTTTTTCTTTTTTTCTTTTTTTCTTCCGTCTTCTTCCTCTAGCCGGTCACCGGACCTCGGCGATTGGCCAGAGGCGACGGCCGGCAAGGTCGAGGTCAACCTCGCCAGCCACCTCGCCAGTGGCCGCGAGGGCGGCCTCGCGCTGGGCGGTGAGGCTCGACCATGGCTGGCGAGGCTCGACCTCGCCAGATCCGGCGAGGGCGAGCCTCGCTCGCCCGGCGCGAGGCCGCCCTCGAGGCTTGGGCGGTGAGGCTCGCCCTCGAGGCTTGGGCGGTGAGGCTCGCCCTCGCCGGATCTGGCGAGGGTCGAGCCTGGCCCGACAGATCGCCACCGCGGGGGAAACCAGGCGAAAATCCGGGGTCAGAGCCGTGCGACCGAGGACACCCCGAGCTCCTGTAAAGCCCTAAAGACGACGGCGACAAGCGAAGGGAGGAAATTTCTAGGGCGAGATTGGAATCTGGGAATAGAGCGGGGAGAGTTGGCCTCGCGCCGAGCTGGCGGGGCTCGCCCTTGCCGGCCCTCGAGGCCGCCGCCCAGCGCGAGGCTGCCCTCGCGGCCACTAGCAAGGTGGCCTCGACCTCGCTGACCGTCGCCTCTGGCCGGTCGCTGAGGTCCGGCGACTGGCTGGAGAAAGAAGGCAGAAGAAAAAAATATAAAAATATAAAAATAAAAATAAAAAATAAAATATTCAAAATATTCAAAAAATTCAAAAAATTCAAAAAATTCAAAAAATTTAAAATATTATTAAAAATTGTCCACGTCAGCGCCAGCAGTCCTACATGGCACCGTCGGCGTTGGCGTCAGTATTTTCCAGCCAAAATTGGCCGGATGGACTAAATCGGCAAAAAGCGAAAAGGTTTATGACTCAATTGGTAAAGTTAAAAGGTTCATGACTGAATTGGCAAAAGTGCAATATGTTTAGGACTTTTTGGACAATTTTCCCGAATTTGGGTGTTGCAACATTCTGTTTTTCATAGATATAGTTGTATATATTTTGATAGCAAGGTTATGGTGGTTTCTATTTGAGAGTGCGTCCTTCGAATGGGAGAACGATTGTGTCATTCCCTTATACTCGCAAAAGTCAAGGTATGACATGAAGAGAGTTATGCCGTTGCTCTCCAATAATGAATTCTTGACCCTCGAATGGATGGAGCTTAAGCATTATTCATACGCGCAGCTAGTATGGCCAGTGAAGGAGATCCTTCCGTATGACAATTCCAGTATAAAGAGATAAAAACAAATGGTACACCGGATGATGTTGTGATCGTCACTGAATTATCTCTGCTGATTTCAATATAGCTCGGAAGTTACAAATTCTAAACGAATCTTGGGTCTCACTTTGTAGTTAGAAGAGAGACAGCTTAGATGAATGGCCTTCACTTCATCATCATGACTTTTGACCGTTTGAACCGGAATAGTTGAGCATTTTGTTTCTGGTTTTCGAAGGGTTTTGGAAAATTGGTGAGTTTTTAACCTAACCCTTACACTAATTCACAGTGCATTATAATCCCTGCAAGCGAGTCAGAGTTCCAACTCATAAATTAAGCCATTTCCGCTAGTTAACTCGCGATTTTGACCTCATCCTCGGGGAGTAACTTTCTTCGATTTGATTTCCTCGACCTAGACCGTAGAATCGCACATGTTTAGGATCAGATATCGTATGACCTATTTGATAAAACTATGATATGGAGGGTCGACCCTTATTTCTGATCGGAGTTCGGTCCTTGAGCATGGCCCCCCACCCCAACTTTTTTCCTAAGAATTCATTTGCATTTCTTGAAATATGTAGAGATTGATCCTAAACATTATAAATCAACGCCCACTTTGTATCAAGAACATAAACTCATTCTGGACTTGTGCGTCTCCTGGTTTAGCCATTCCCTTTTCTTTTTTTTTTCCTTTCTTTCCTCCCATTTAGGGAGCTTTTCTCTTTTGATCTAATTTAGATATACAAGCTTCTCTCTTCTGTTTTGGGGAGGTTTTTATCCCAATTTAGTCCATATCTATGGATTTTTACGTGTATGTTTTTAGGGTTTTGCAGGAGATCAAAGAAATTTTGTGAAGGTTTTGCTATTACGGTTAGATCTATGCTCAATCAACCATTTTACTTTGAATGGTGATCATGTTAGGGACGTCAAACTTCGGCATGAACCACAAACAGGCAAAGTCATAATAACAGGTGAAGTTTTCAATATGTGCTTATTACTTGAGACGGATTTGGTGATTGACTAATAATTTTGATTTAAAGTAGTCACAGATTTGTTTTTAGAGTGTATGACCCCATACCCTAATTTTGTTTTGATAATTCATTTTATTATCTAAAGCATGCTTTGCTTTGAATTTGGGATTTATTTTAGTTTGCAATTGGACTGTTATTTTATTTTAATTTTTTTGGTGAAAATGAATGAAATGTTACTTTAAAAAAAAAAAGGCCAAATGGGTACCCCGAGTAGCTTTTATTTGGGGGGAGCTCCAAACCTCCCTCACCATGTAACTGACGTTTTAGGAGACTGAAAGTTAATAACGCTTACCAATCCCAACAAGTAAAACAGCAATCCGACCAAAAAAAAAAATAAATAAAACAAGTAAAACAGCAATATCATGCATGGAAAATGAAGAGCGTCAAGTGTCCTTTTAGGCAGAAAGCGAGGTTAGAAAATAACCTGTCAGGTCTCCAAAGTCAGCGAAAAGAGATGCAAAAGTATGATTCACATCAAGCAGCCATTGAATCAAACTGTTGAAATACCAGTTTGGGACCGTACCAACTGAAATAGGAAAATAAAGTGCAATTACAACCTACAAAAAAGGAAACGAAGTCCCAAACTTCGAGACAAACCAAAGTTAACTAGATACGATACGAAACCAATTCAGTCCCATCAGGTTCAGTTGCAAAACCTCACTCAATTCGCTTCCATTTCAATTACCCCCAAATTGAATTCAGTTCCACGTGCAATTCCACATTAAACTGCCATATTGCCATAAGAAATAGCATGTCTTGACAAATTAGCAATTTTCACTGAAATGGAGTGCTGTTTTATCTCTTCGGCATCCCTGCCGATTGCCTCTGTCCTTGGGACAACTCTCGAAACAGATAATTCTTGATCCCAGAGAAATCACTGAAAAAGAAAATAATAACCCCTCACAAAATCCATCTAATGTCAATTAATACAAAACAAAGAAAAAGGATGTCAGACCAAATATCTTACATTACTTCCCATCGTTCCTTTCTTCCCTTATAAACTTAACTGAAAGCCCTTCAATCATCTCTCAGGGAAGTAAGTTCCTCCAAAACACCCCCCCCAAAGACCCCAAAGAATTACTTGTGCCTATATTATTCTCTTGCTGATGTATTCATTGCAGGGTCACAAATCTCATCTTAAAAAAAAAAAAAAAAAAAAGATAACAGAAAATTATCAAATGCAAGAGGGCAACAAGGAGGAAATGATTAAAAGACCCTATAATGCTCAAATTCTCAAAGCTCTATTGCTGCCTCTAGGATTGCACAGCCAGCCTCTGAAGGTGTTCGATGAAAACTTGAAGGCTCACATCATCTGTGAAAATCACGTCCGACCCAGCAGTCATTTCATGGGCATTATTGTATGTGGCTGATGGGTTCAACTTTGCCAACAAGAACCTTGCCTGTTCATAATGCAAGAGAGAATAGAAACTGAGTTCTCTAAAAAAGGTAATGATAGAGTTTAGTGCGTAATCTCAGGGCAGCCCAGTGCATGCATTGAAGCATCTGGAATTTTGTGGCATGTCAGGAGGATAAGTGTAGTTAATAAGGTATCTAACACCAAATCAGAAATTTCTGGGACAATTGAGAAGTGCAAGTTATTAATTTGTGGATATGCAGAGAATTGAGGTAAAAACTACAAGGAATGTATGTCAAGCCAAAGGTCATAACTTTGTACATAGGCCAAATGTACTCAAGCAAAATTAAGAAATGACTGTTCAAAACAAACACTAAACTCATTTGCAGTTTTGAAATAAGCTTCTAAGAAGTATTATTAATATATAGTCTCTTTGGCTTGAGAGAGAACAAGACGCACATAATGTCGAACATTGAGACAACAATTTTTTACCTTATGTCATAAGAATAAGCACATGAAACAAAACAAAATGTTTTAGAATGAGACTGTAGCAAGGCAAAAAAGGAATTAGATAAAAGTGCTAACCTGTGATCCATGCTGATCACATACAACCAATCTGGGAACAGGAAACCGTTCTCTAATGATCATCTGCGCATCATCCTGAGGAGCTTGCAATAGTTGTGCAAATGCCTGTAAGTAGGAAAACAGAGTCAGATGGTACAACTCGAGCCAAAAGCAGCACTAGGCAGCATGCTGTCCAAAAAGGTTTTGCTTGAACTTTGGCCTAGATACCAACAGATCAAATCAGTTACTGCATATTTGTAGTGTTAAGTTACACAAAGGCAGCAGAACAGAGCAAAAAATCCCAATCAATGTTGCAATATATCTAACCAAGTAGATTTAAGTCTTAGATAATTTATGTGCTGAACAACAAGCATTTAGGATTAGTATTTACCAGAACAACACACAGTTAAGCAGCACCATATCAGATTCCAGCAACACCACTTGAAAAGGACTTACACAAACATAAACATCAAGCAAAAAAATTTACAAAAACTTTCACCAACACATCTTCCCATGTAAATCCCCTGTTTTATCAAATCAGGAACAGACCAAATCAGGAAGACAGACTCTGCCTTAGGTTGAAACCCAACATGAGGCACATTCACTAATAGAGCCATCTGGACACATCTTCCCACCACATAAGCTATTCCCAGGTAAATAAAATAAACTAGAAAAAGCCCAAACTTCAGTTTTACTTTCCATTCCTGCACAAGGTCACATGTTATCGACAGCATCAACTTGATTAGTACATCAACAGTAGTCTGCTTCAGTCTGTCATTACCATTTTCACACATTAGCTAGGGAATCAACAGTATCTAAGCAATGACATGGCTACATCGTAAGCAATTCAGTCGATAAGGTTTCCATAAACTGTATCCTAAATAAGCTTAATCAAATCGGCTAACATAAAACATAGGCTGGTCAAGTTAAGAAAATCGGCAAAACAGGGTAACTAAGCTTCCATTATAAAATCCTTGCTTGACATTTCTATAAATATTTGTATTATAGACAATCCAATTGGGGAAAATTAATCTGCCAGACTGCCAAAGCTAAATTTTAAGTGCTGTAGTTATTTAGGTACATACACCATCTTGATAGATTAAACAGTGGTTTGAAGCAGAAACAAAGGCTTAAGAATGGGCTCTTTTTACTAATTTACCTTTACTATTGTTTTATCACGTGTATTTTTGAGTTGTAAAGTGAAAGCAAAAAGACAAAAGTTTCACCTAGAATGATCACTTATCTACAAAAACATTATACTCTCCTCGAAGATTTATGGTTTAAAATTCTCTAAAGACAGTTTAAAGCTAGGGCCTTTTTATGCTCTAGAGACTAAAAAGAAGATTGTCACTAGAGGTCATTCATGTTAAGAACAAAATTGTATTAATACGAATAGCAGTGAGCCTCCAGATAAATAGTAATGCGCTTCTCCAATGGTCTGAGTCTTGGGATCAGTAGTCAGAAAAGGATGAACAAATCTAATTTGCACAGGCGCAGGGCAGCTAGAATCATTTAATAAACTCATTGGAGATTAAACATAAAGTGTAAGCATTATACGTTACTGCAACAAATTATCAATGACTATAAATTGCATCAAAAGCAAGATGCGCTACTAGCATTGCATCTTTTACACTCTAAACTGAAAACTTACCTTAAGATTTTTACACAATGCTAAAAAAAGAGTGGACATCAGAAAAATTCCCTTTAGGTATATAATTAACTTATTGTGTTTCATTGAGAACCCAGTACACAGGGAAACTAGTCCCAGAAGCTCTAACGCACTCCACCCCAACCAAAACCGGAAAGGTATAGCAGCAGTCTTCTCAATAAATAGTACAAAGCCTATATTTCCCATCTGACTTATAAAAGATGTCTGCTGAAGAAGCTAATACCATAGGAATTCTTGCTTCTACGAATTTTAGGGGAACCGAAAAGCAGTTTAACTCAGCACACAAGCATTCCAACACCCATTGAATCCCATGGCAATTCAGAGAACAAACCTGGTGCTCTGGTTGATTCTGGTATCCCATGTTACGCCATTGAGCTATCGTCATTCCATGGAAAATGACAACACTAAAATATGAGTCTAGCAATAGAATACGATCAGCTGCTATGGAAGCTACATCCAGCAAAGCTGGCGCTGGTAATGAATTGAATGAATATGATATAAGTGACGGTTGAATCATGACCGCAGCATTAGCAATATTTTCACGGTTTAACAGCATCCGAAAGTAGGCAGTCTCATCTGGACTATTGTTGAAAACCTGCCAACCACACAATGGCCTCCGTAAAAAGGTCAGTCAAAACAAAATCGATTCACTAAGAAACACACCAAGATTACCTGTACAAACTGTGACCGCCGTAAATTGAACAAAAATTGAGGAAACAATGAGAAACATGGATTTAATGTAAAGGATGCGGGATCATCCTTTCGATAGTCACCAAACTTGGAACATAGGCGAATAAGTTTCCTATCCAACCACCGAGTAGCATCAAATCCTTCCTGCTTTGATTAAAGGAAAAATCAGGAGAAAAATGACCAGAAACCAGGCAACAAGGAGCAGTTAAAAAGGATACTTGGCAAAATAAAATTGGAAATTAGGGTCATGCAAGCCAATTCTCCAGCTGACAAGAAACAAGGAAAGGAACACCACCAGATGAGATTCTCATCACTTCTTTCCTAATTTTTGCTCAATGATATTATCATAGTATAAATGGCGTGTTTTTCATTTAGACAAGAACAGGAAACGAATTTTGAGGAGATTAAACACACTTGAGAGGCATGTGAGTTTCTTTACCTCCATCTCCATTTTGAAGGAAGCTATTCTTGCCATTACCACAGCAGCCGTCTCCTGATCAAAGCCTTGTACCAGGTCCTGGTAGCAGATGTTTTTGCATTTAATGAAGGACAATATCCAAACAGTCAACTCTGACAATTAGACAAGACTAGGAGGTCCACATAGAACTGAAAGAAAAGAATACACTCTAGATCTATTGTCATTAGTTCTTACACAGTCAACAAAAAATATCTAACTATTCAGACTGCCGAATCATGTCAGCAGTCCGAATGCAGTTTCAATCAACAAGAAAGTCAATTTTGTTCTCTCTTGAAATAAAGTCAATGACAAAAGACTTGGATAGAAAGTGAGTAGATGGCAATTGCTCAAGACCTTACAGAAACATCAGTATTACACGATTGTGTCCAGGAAAAAAAATAAAAAATTAGGTGACAATGGCACTTTCATAATGGTAAGTTCGAAGTGGACATATAGTACTATGAATGTGAACGACCTCCAATTTCCACATTCAGGGAACTGTGAGAAGTATGTAGTAATATACATGAACAAAAGAGGAAGAGATGCACAACGATCGTAGATGTGGAAGCTAGTGCAAGTGGTCACCATAAGCAAAATACGTCACTTGATTGGTCAATCAACTGTAAGATTCACCAAAATCACCAACAAAAAATCAATGGACTAATGGGGAATTTCATCAACAAAATTGATAAACAATAATGTCACCTTTGGCTTTCAAAATGTTCATATTAAGCATGAGCACATACCTCAGAGCTAACAGAACTGTCTATCCACGTTCGAGTGACCGTTGTAACTCTAAGCATTGATTGGCCTTCAGGGTTCTGATAACTACAATTGATACATAATACAAGTCCATCAATGAGTGGAAGTTGCAAAAGCATAAAAGGAGCAGAAATATTCAAGTTTCTCATCAAAATGAGTCACTTGTAATACCTTGTGAGGAACTGCAGATACAACTGTGGGTTCACAGTTCCAGGAGCAGCAGACCGTTCACTGGATGAAAGATCAAACAAGACAGTAAAGCAAGTACTCTTGTCAAGGCCACACATTTTCCATGCTGTAGTGCCACCCTCCCCAGTGACTGTGTCTGCGACAGCTGGTCCTTTCTGCAACGCACATAGAGCAACTCTCATCCTAACCAAACCTCATCCACAAAATATACAAGCTTAAAAGCAACTTGGGAGGTACCCTACCTTCTCCAAAGATGTGCAAGGTCCAAGGATACCTTCTATTTTGATGTCCTTGGAACAGTTGATCTCAAGTGTGCCACTACAAAAGTAAAAGGAAAAGAACTTGATATTTCATAATGTGCCACATCTTGGAAATTCACATAGTTCTTTAATGGGACCATGGCAGCATATTTTTCAAATCAACACAAGATAGGAATTTTTTCCTGGCCACATGAATTTGCGTGCCCCATGGATATGTACACATACTGGCTACGATCACAAAAGCATTAGACACTCCGAAAAATTTCTTGTAGAAGGGATTAGGTATAATGTGAACATGATATAGCCAAGGCCGGGATCTAGCTACCACGGTCCATGTTATGAGCTTAGACTAAATGCCATTAAAAAAACTTTTCCTAAGCTATCAAGATTCATACATGTTAGATACCAAAGGCACAAGAGAGAAAGCACCTTAAATGAATTAAATGTTCGAGCAAATTGTGATACCAAAACTCAGCAACTGACAAGGACAGAAAAACATTTTACAAAAGTAACTGTGTAGTTTCATTCTTAAAACTTCTTTAATCAACACCCTGATAAAATCCCTAAAGTTGGTGATTTATGCAAGCTGTTATCTACTAAAGTTTGCATGACCAAAGAGCACACAATAGATAGTCATAAAATTATGAGAATTCAGTGGTTCCACACAAAAAGAATCTGCTTCTTATTATGCTTACCTAACTTTTTAGCATAAGCATATAAGTAACTATAATCATTCTAGTCAATCAAGTGGATCAGTGGTAGGTTAGCATGGAGTTTGGCCCCATTGAGAAAATATCTGAATCTGTCCCTAACAGATTTACTTCTCCAATTCCTCCTTGGCAATAGAAGGAAAGCATTGGCTTGGACTTGGAACTAGTAAAGTGATTAATCTTAACATAATGGTTCCACTCATATATAATCAAATAAATGAAATCAAGAGAAGAAGAATGCAATAAGACACCATACATAAGCTAGAAAGTTGAATATATGGTTGAACACCTAAAAACCACATACCACATCTATCATCTTTAGCAATAGAGAACATATCATCTCCAAATGCACAAAGATTGCCTAAGGACTTGCAACAAACTTAGCTTGCACAAGTCTAACAGGAAGCAACCACCACTAAAACTGAACGAAGGAGAGAGATCAAAAAACTTACTTGAAGCAAAGTCCAAGAGATTGTTCCCCATCTTCAAATACACGTTTGAAAGAGTCCTTAAATACAGAATGACCAAAACTTTCTGCCAAAACAACCAGACCACCGGTTCTTTCAACAGCAACCTTCATTTCTGCAACCCCAACCTAAAAAGGCAGAAAATTTAAGCCATTAGATCAAAGAAAAAAAAATCAAGAACAAATGTGAAACTAGTCAGAAACTGCTTAAGAATTTTTAGAGATAGTCATTCAATGCCCAAAAGGCATCTGGCAATTTAAGGCAGTGCTCTCAGTTTAGACAACATCCAGAGACATGCATGTGTTCCCAATTGCAATATCGCAATCTTGCAAAATGCATTTTGAAAACACATAACCACTAGAATCAATACAAGTGCTAAAATGCCAATGTACAACATTGTTCTAGTTCTCAATCACACTGCCACTATTCAGTCTCAAGGAAAATAAAGAAGAAATAAAAACCAAAAAAATTAATTCTTTTTGACAAATATTGTAACATAAATCAAGTGCTTAATACCATTAATTGAGGGGTGACAGAACAATTTATTAGTTGATGCAACAGTGGCTGCTGAAACTGCCCAGCCTCAACAAATCCCTATTTGGCCACCGTTCTATCCATATATTAAGTTCACAGCTTTTTCTTTTCTTTCCGCAATCCGATATTGTGGGTTGTGAACCAATTTGCTATCCCGATCCAAAAAAAAGAAAAAAGAAAACACAAACTGAAATTTTCAAGTGATCCATCAAGGAGACGGAGAGATGGGGCCAAAGCCAACCCAACCAGATAGTAAGTTCACTTTTCAGACCCCAGCTGAGTTTAGGATTATTATTATTTTATTTATTATTATTAATTTTTTTTTTTTGGGTGTCCACGTAGGGTGTGCTAAAAATTGTGATATAGCGTACAGCTAGAGTTAACCATGATTATAGGTCACACCAAGTATACCATGTATATTTCATGTTGTCTATTTTACTACTATAAGTCATCAATTCACAACAGTTGTGATGTGAAAGGAAACCAGCACTACAGATGATGGCTCACCATTATTTCCACAATGGCCACAAGTAACATTCTCCTGCACATAAAGGAGAAAACCTCGCCTGCCTAATCAGTTTGATACCTTTATCAACTAGTATGTAGGTTCAAAAGCACAATCTCTACCTCCAATCAAATTTCTAGTTTTATTTTGGTGATGTTCATCATCCATTCTATCAAATTCTTTGTGGTGAAGCAAACCCAAAATCTTCACTCTTCAAGTTGCTTGATTTTGAATTCACCTAAATCAACCCTTGCAGGGAAATTTAGGACACAATAAATCTTTTATCTTTAAGAATTAAGGCAATCTACATGCACTTAGCAGCTACTTCTGAATTCTACTTACATTGACAACAACAGTAGTGTATGCACAGATAAGATGCACAAAGGTTCTTTTTAAGTATTACATTTGTTAAAAGGGTGTAAAAACTTGCATCTTAGCTCGATTTTGTGATAAGGTCCTATACAACTAATCAAGGATTATGATTAAGGACTTTTTTTATTGCTAGTCTATGAAGTGTATACTAAACCAAGGTTTTCTACATCATTGAACTTTTATGGATGGAGACATGGTTTCTGAAGAGTCTTATCTGATCTATTTGACTTTATGGCAGGGCCTTGGTAATCCACAGAAATATTCAGAACTACCTTCCGGATCAAGTGTCTGTTCCATTAGATTTGCATACCTGAGTTTGGCAGGCCATACATGTACCAAAACTCATTGTTACACTTATCTTAGGTAATCATTATATTTATTAACAGACTATAGTATATTAGTATGTCTACTTAAAAATGTACATTAGACCAAGCATATCTGCATTTTGAACTTGCCAGGCTAGTTACATTTTCGGAAAGGTTCCGTGTAGTTTACTCAGTTATATAGTGAGCCTAGAGTGCCGGAAATACAGAATAAATAGACAGCATATTGAAAGTTGAATTGCTGGACTGATTGAAGTTTTATGGTGGCTTCCACAAATTCCACTAGTCTATGGTGATTTCTATACATAAGGCAGTGCATGCAAGGTTTGAATCATAGATTCATCCAAGTCTTTCAGCCAGTGGCATGTAATCCTGCTTTGTTATGTCCACTACGAAAATCTTTATAAGCAGATATCAGAATATGCTTTTAACCAAGTGCTTCAAATACTTTATAAGTCTAATGGAGGTGGCGGAGATCGCAGGGAAAACTGTGTCATCATACTAATTGGAAGTACAATATGTAGTGTAAAGGGTCAACAATAAGATGGAACACAAAGAGCCATTAGAATCTATCCAGCAACAAAAAGGCTGACTGTACTACCTGATCAAGGGCTGATGCGAAAAGATCTACAACATGGCCCTGGCTGACCAGCTGCTTAGCAAGACTATCATAAAATTTAACTGCTTTCTTGAAATATGGTGCAGCATCTTTGTCAAGATCTTTATGTGACCGTACAGGATCCGATAAGTCTTTGGATACAATCTGTAAAATTCAGCATGATTTAATTCACTACACAAATAATGAGAAAGTAATACCAACTTCAGAGGAAACACTCAGAAATGATCGTCCCTCCTCCCCGCTCTGCGGAATCATTCTGCCCCCCCCCACAACAAAAAAAAAAGGATAAAAAAACCCTTTCTCCCTCCCCTCCCCCCAAAAAAGAAAAAAAATCAACATATGACGAAATTCTCGTCACAAAAGAGAACATGCTTAAGGTTAGGCATCCCTATATGCTCAAACAACAGATATCATACCCCAAAAAAAAAAAAAAAAAAAAAAAAAAAAAAAAAAACTCATCTTTACTTATATAAAGAGCAATATTTGTAGACAGAATTTCAACAACTGCTAGATGTAGACAGAAATCATCCTTTTTCATTCAATCTATCTCAATCCCTGTAAATCAAGGTGCATGCAACCATGGGATCTATTAATAACAACCATGAGACTGCAATGCTTATTCAACAAAAGCAATTAAATAAAATGATAATTTATCAGAACAGAGAATTAATACAATCATAAACGGATTTAAATCAAGGATGAATCAGATAAGTCTGATTATCAATCATGGACCACAAGCTCAAAAGAATATAGGAAAAAGTAACAAGAGCAACATAAGAATTATCTGAACCATCAAGTCTCCAGAAAACAAGGGTATTCCACCCATCCCCAGACTCCAATAAGCTCAAGCAAGTATGGCTCTTATTTCATCTGCAAATACAGACTGACAGAACTTGACTTTCATTTCTATATCTCTCACCTCTCCAGCACCTAAATATGTACCGTGCAATAGGGTTAAATTGACTTGCTCTAATCGCTTGAGAGGGATCTACCACAGCCTCAATATCTTGAAGCAAAGGCAACAAGTGCTGGGGAAAACAAAGCTGACTGGACTCACCGTGCCCGGTCCTTCAGTGCATGGTCCTCCAACCAAAGCAACTATCCGAGCTCCGGTCCCAGGCAGACAGGCCCCAACTAAGCCAGCCGCAACACTCAATGCAACTCCCGTGCAGCGCGCCGCCCGATTACCTGGCGCAACGGGCCACTGATCCGTCTGCAGTTCATCCAACAACTGCAAAACGAGCACCAAACTCAATCAATAAATGATTCACCCATAATTCCAACTGATAAAGCACGAAGAACGCACCGAATTGAGTGTGTACTCGCACTCAGACGCCGGCAACAAGAACCGGGTAACAGCAGAACCTCCTGGGTACCCATTTTGCACCATCCCCTTCTGGAAACCAGCGCCTCCCACCCGACTACGCGCAGAAACGCCCAGACCCAGCTGCTCCAAGACCTGCTCCTTTGCGATCTCCTTACTGCCTCGAAAGACATAAACTTTAGACATATCAGAGAACCCCAACTCGTGGACCTGGACCTGCGTCCCAAAGGAGACGAATCCGACGAGGGCGTTGTCTGGCAACAACCCGATCGCCTGCTTGAGGGCTGACTTGGCGAAGCCCAATTCCTCCTCGATCATGCAGGTGTCGAGGACGAAGATGAAGACGGGGGAGGCATGGGCGTGCGGATCGTTGGGGTTGTTAGGGTTCATGGAGGGGAGAGAGTACTGAATTGTGGTGTACTGGGGGTAGAGCTCGCCAGGGAGGTTGGTGTCGGAGATGGCGGCGTAGTGGGGAGGGAAGTGGTTGCGCTGGTAGCAGAAGGGGCAGATCCAGATCTTGGCGGTGAAGTCGACGCGGGAGAAGGGGTTGAGGACGGCGGAGCAGGTCTTGCAGCGGAGCGGCGCGTAGGGGAGCGTGGGGATGTCCGGGTGGGGGCGGAGGGGGGCGATGCAGGCGGCGAGCGGGATCACGCACTTGCTGGCCTCCACCTTCGTGCGCGGCCACACGTTCCAGCTCATGCGGACGCCGTCGATGCCTTCGGGATCCACGTTCGACATCTCCGAAGACATGGTTTCCGAGGTCTCGGATTTCGATATCGATCGAATGCGGTCGAATTGATCTCTACGTCAATCCGATCTCGGCGGCGGTGACGACGATCTCTGTCTCTCCGGGCGTGGGTGGGAGGTTTTTTGTTGATCTCACCGAGAGATTTCGGTTTGGAAAGAACGAGAATGCTAATGAGGCTCCGACGACTGGGCGCAGTCCGGAGGACGAAGACGAGACGAGACGACGGGTTGGCTTGGGCTATTTGTAAATTGCCAAATCTGCCTTCCATTCGTCGGTATTTACAAGATTGCCACGCTTGCGGCGACTGCTAGTTTCGCACGAAAGTCGGTGATTGTCGAAAATTGCCTTTTCACACCCAGCCCTTCTCTTTGGTTGAAAAAGAAAGGAAAAATATTAAATAATGATCCAAAGTGCCTCCCATTTCTCAAAAGAGGATTTGATGTGAAATTTACCTCAAATAAAAACCCAAAATGATCATTTAGTCTCAAAGGAGGACCTCACTCGCCGGCCGGTAAACAGATGCATTTCCTATTCATATTTCGGTAACTTGATTAGGGGTATTTTTGTCCATTTCTTTTAAAAATTTTCGATTGTCTTATTTTTTTTTTTTTTGGGTCAATGGTTGCACTGTTCATCATCTTCTTTATCCCCATTTTCGTCTTCTTCTCAAGACCATCGAACTTGGGAAGGGCCGGCACTCGTTGGTGAGGGTCGGCGAGGGCTGGATGCCCATCGCCGGTAGTGGGCAAGGGCTTGCAAGCCAACCCTCGCCAGATCTAGCGAGGGTGGCCTCAGCATCGGCCGATGAGGGCCATCGAGCCCTCGCCAGCCTTTATCAGTGGCCGATTCATCTAACCGCGGGCGGAGGCGGGGAAGGTCGCCCCTCGCAAGGATTCTACTATCACCTAGACAATGACTAGCTAAGCTCGATTGATATCATCTCCGTCAAGTGTCGTCGAGAGGAAGGAATTATAGCTAACATACGCAAAAATTTTGAGTCGCGTTCTGCCGTGGACATTCTTCTAACATCCCCGGAATTAGGCTAACGAAGGAGAGATGAAATTTTTCGAGAGAAATGTGAGGGCATACGAAAATGAGATTTTAATTAGGAGAGAGAAAATGGACTGAGAATGAGCATGGCGTCGGTAAGCTTGATTTAATTGGGTAGCCTAATAAAAACCAAGAAATCAGATATAATTTAGAATTGCTAATACTATCAATGAGTTTATGTTACCTATGAAAAAGTGCATATCGCAAGCTTACGAAGATTTGGATACAAATATCCCATGATGGTCTTTATTCGAATATTTTTAATAGCTAATCCCATATTTGGAAATCCAGAAGATTATTCGAGGAAGAGACCATCAGTTTATTACCTATTATTCTATAGTATAGCAAGTTCGGGTTATTTATATAATCATAGAAGGCTTAACCCCAAACCTATCTTTTGATCTCAATAAAAAAAGTATTCTCTCTTTTACCAACATAGTATAAGAGCATAACATTCCTACGTGAGAGAAGTCAACAAGTTTTGGTTCTCTTGCTCAACCAAGCCAAGCGTCATTTTTTGCTGCTTGCTGTCCAAGGCGTCGTTTTTCCTTACTGCTACTAATATGATGACGCTTCCAGTCGAGTAGCCCTACTTTTGCTACTGCACCATAATGATATGCTCCTATGCCTTTGTTCCCCTAATGGTGATGAAGCCGGTGTCCCATTGACGTCAAGGCTCCTAAAACACTATTATCATGCACTATTCAATTGACGTCAATGCCCCTACTTCAGCCAGACAATGCGTTTTGATCGGTGTTTATGGTGATGTGATAATTAGATCAAATCAAATAGTCTAATAATAATGAATCTGCAAAGCAAAGGTTTCCTTAAATCTCACCCTCTAGTGCTCTTAGTGGTGTTGTGGTAGTATGTGGTGTTTTATTATTGGTTTATGGATATGTCTATTGATCTAGCAAGCTCTTCATTTATTGTTTCGGGGTGATTCCCCCTAATGTTATTCCTAGCTCAGGATCTTTCGATACCTATCATAGTGGTACTCATGGTATGACGGGCTTACACGTTACCATGGTTAAATTGGATGGTACCAATAATCCTATTTGGTCAATGGCTCTTTCTATTTTTATTTATGCTAATCGCCAATCTAGATGGCTTGAAGAAGAACTGCCTTCAAATTCAGCTAGTCAAAATTCTTCCATAATTTTGTTAATTCTTCCATCTTATCAATCGAATTCTCTCTGTCAAAGACCAATCGGGTTTGGTTATTACGGATCCTAGCCAAGTGCCGCATGTTTTTGTGTCATTTTTCTCGGATCTCCTTGCTTCGCATACTGGCATGTCCAAGCCTTCGCTGCAAGACCTGTCTACTTATTCGGAAGCCCCTTTCGGATGACCAGGTATGTTCTCTCGCCTTACTGGTCTCTGATTCCGAGATCAAGAATACTCTTTTTTCGTCAGCTAAGGGCAAAGTCCTAGGCCCGAATGGTTTTATGGCTGAGTTCTTTAAGAACAATTAGGATATAGTCGGCTCTTTAGTCCTAGAGGCTGTCAATGATTTCTTCTCTTCGGGCTGCCTCCTTAAAGAAGTTAATGCTACCATTTTGGCTTTAGTTCCCAAAGTGCCCAATGCTTGTGCAGTGAATGATTTTGGACCTATTGCTTGTTGTAATACTGTTTACAAGATCATCACGAAGATCCTGGCTAACCGTATTGCTCCAGTTTTAAATGATCTAGTAAATCCGTCTCAGAACACCTTTGTCAAAGGAAGAAGAATCAGAGATAACATCCTGCTTGCCCAGGAGTTGTTTGCTAGGTTCCACCTTGACCCATACCTTCCAAAATGTGCGGTCAAAGTGGACTTTCGCAAGGCTTATGACACGATCGATTGGGATTTTTTGGAACTCACTCTCTTAGCCTTCCGGTTTCCTGAGTGGATCATCCATCTAATTATGGTCTGTGTTCGTACACCAAGGTACTCTATTTCTATCAACGGTGAGCTTCACGGCTTCTTCCTAGGTGGTAGAGGCCTTCGGCAGGGCGACCCGATGTCACCTTATATGTTTACTCTAGTTATGGAAATATTCTCGGGAATCTTGAACCTCAGGACTTCGGTCAAGGAATTCAAGTATTTTTGGAGGTGTAAAGCGACTAAGCTCTCTCATTTGTTTTTTGCCGATGATGTTTTCCTATTTTGCCAGGCTAACTGGAATTCTGCTGTGATTCTTAAAAGAAGCTTGGACATTTTCTCCTCTTGGAGTGGATTAATTCCTAATAAGAGTAAGAGTGACATCTTTCTCTTGGGTGGGCTACCTTCTCTTCGGAACAATATCCTGTTGGCATTCAGGTTTCAAGAAGGTAAGCCCTCGGTTCGCTACCTTGGGGTACCTATTATCTCATCAAGGCTGGGGAAGGTCGACTGCTTACAATTGATCGACCGCATAACTGCAAGAGTCCAATCTTGGACGCATAGATTTCTATCATTTGCAGGGAGACTCCAGCTCATCAGGTCAATGCTTCACTCAATACAAGCATTATGGGCAAGTGTTTTCACCTTGTCGTCCTCGGTTATTTTGGGTATCGAACGTATCCTTAGACAGTTGTTATGGAAAGGCACTTCCCTTGATAGGGGGTGCCAAGGTCTCGTGGGTAGATGTTTGCCTACCTAAGGAGGAAGGTGGTTTGGGTATCCGTTGTTTAAAGGATTGTAATAGAGCCTCCATGCTCAAATATATCTAGATCCTCTTCACAGATAAGGAATCCCTCTGGTGCCGTTGGATTCACTCCAATTTTTTAAAAAAAGACAACTTCTGGGTTTCCTCTCAACCTTCAGTTTGCTCCTGGGCTTGGAAAAACATCCTCCAGCTTAGAAGTTCTTTAGACAATCGTTCCGTTAGGAAGTTGGTAACGGCCGTTCTATTTCTGTTTGGTTTGACAACTGGCTTCCATGCGGTCCATTACACTCTCTGGTTCCCGCCTCCCTTATGGATGACTCTAGCCTCCCCGTTCATGCAGTTGTGTTTGATCTTTTCTCCTATGCTGGTAACTCGATCAAGTCTTAGCTGGAAGACTGGGGTCTCTCCTTTCCGTCCTTGTCCCCCATGAAGGACCGCTTTTTATGGCGTGGGGAGTCTTCTGGATCGTTCACGATTGCCTCAACTTGGAATCTTATCAGAGCAAGAAAAGAACCTGTTCCTTGGGCTCCTCTCGTATTGGATGGCGCCATTGCTCCTCGGTTCCAATTTCTCTTATGGCTTATTATGAAGAATCGGTTGCCAACACAAATGCTCCTCCTCTCGTATGGTAGGATTGAATATACGGTCTATATTTTTTGTAATGCTCAGTCGAACTCTATTGACCATCTCTTCTTCAAGTGTAATACCTCAGCCACACTGGTTTAATTCTAGGCTTCCAGATGTAACCTACCTTGGAGAAACAGCACTTGGGCCGACAACCTTTCCTAGGCAGTGAAGTTCCTTTCCGGTAAGGACTTCTTTCACAGCATTGCTCGTTTCTCTTTTGGAGCATTGTGTTACCTTATCTGGAAGAAAAGGAATTGTATGATCTTTCGAGGTGAATCCTTAGCAATTCCAGCTCTCAAGTATCACTTGATCAAGGTTGTTAAGGACAAAGTGATCACGTACAAGAACGTCCCTGCTTCTTCAAGGAATCGTAGACTTCAAAGAGGTTGGGGCTTCGACCCTTTCGTGTTTATCTAACAGCCTCGAGTTGGTGTTTTTCGTTGAGTCGCTCCTTCCTTTGCCTCCTGCCTCATCAGCGGTCTTCTCTTTGGTGTGTGTAGAGATTCGGTTGGACCGCTCCTTGCTGTTCCTTGTGCTTTGTTGTTGCGTAGTCTAGCTTTGCTCATTGTATTGCCCTTCGTGGCTTCTCCTCGGCTCCCTTCCACTCTTCTTGTATTTGCAGCTAGAGTGTAAGTTTTTGGCGCCGTTTTGTGTACTTTTGTCCTAAACTCAATATAATTTCTTACTTTTACCAAAAAAAAAAAAAGGTCACTGATGTTGCATTGTGTACTCTTTTCTGAGGAAGTATGGCTGAATCTATCCACCATCTTTTCATGGATTGTGTGACAACCCATGAGGTGTGGACAAAATGTGCTTTACTCTATTCCAAATATTATGCTCGCTTTTTGTCTTTATATCAGCATCTCAAGTTCTACTTTCCACCGACTGCCACAATTACTTAGATGCAGCAACGAGAAGTGGACATGGTGGTAGTCCTCTTCCTCCAAGGTCTTGGTCTAGATCATAGTGCTCTTCAACAATAGATTACTTCTCTTGGCTCTCTATCGCCCATAGAAGAAGTGTGCTATTAAGCTGCTCCCAAAACTTCAACCATATCAGACAATAGTGATATGGTGGCCCATGGCATTTAAAGAGCTCGTGGTTGTGGTAATGGTCATGAGATTTGGAACTCATATAGTTTTAATCGTGGCCGTGAGAGTAGTGTTCAAGATCGAGGTGCCCCTCACGGTGGTGGTAATAGTGGTTCTAGAGGAGCTCACAGGAGTCAATTTTATCCTTATTGTTAGCTTACAAGTTATACTATTGATTATTACTATGATCTCCATCCTGAGCTGTGGGGCCTACATGCTTCTATTGAGATTAGGCCTTCGTCTCCTTTGTCTAGATCTCCTTCCAAACAAGTATGGTGAATTTAACTCGTGTAGAATATAATGAACTGATTAAGACACAACATGTTGGTGTTCCTTCAGGTCCCGTTGCTAGTTTGGTACAGCACAATGAACCTACCTATCTCTTGTCCACTATAGCTACTCCTTGTCCTTAGGTTATTGATTTAGGTGTTACTCATCATATGACTAGTGATCTGCGTCTCTTTACCTCGATCTCATCTATTCCATCCACTTTAGTCACTTTGGCAAATGATTCTTAGTCCAAGGTGACAGGTTCAAGTTATGTATCATTAAGTTCTTCCATGTCCTTACTGTTTGTTTACCATATTTAACGCTTTCTTTATAATCTATTATTTGTCAATTCTATAATAAGTGATTTTGACTATGATATTATCTTTTATTCCTCTTCGTGTGTTTTTCAGGATCAGAAGATTGGACGCCGAATATGTGGTAGGTGTGATGCTAGTAGATTGTACCCTTTGGACCCTGAGATTATTGTTGCTGCTATAACTGTTCATAATAAAGATATGGATGACTTTTATTGATTACATTGTTGCCTTAGTCATCCCTCAACAAACGTACTCCAATATTTTCCCTTTATGTCTAGTTTTAGTCTTTAGTTTGATTGTGAATCATGTCAGTTGGGTAAGCACAATCATGTGTCTTTTCCTTCTCGTGTTTTGAGTTGTGCACCTTAGCCACTCAAGTTAGTCCACTCTAATGCTTGGGGTCCATGTCATGAGTCTTCACTTGGTTTTCGCCATCTTGTCACTTTTATTGATGATTGTAGTCGTACAACTTGGTTATATTTAATCCGAGATTGTACCAAAGTGTTTCATACTTTCTATCATTTCTATAATGAAATTTGTACTCAATATGGTTATTCTATTAAGTGCTTGCGTATAAACAATGCTCATGGATATTTTTCTTTTTCCTTCTTTTTTCCATTTCTTTTGTTGCATTGTAATTTACATTAGAGTTCTTGTGCTCACACTCTAAAACAAAATGGGGTTGCTAAACGAAAGAATCGTCATTTGTTGGATGTTGCTTGTTGTCTACTTCTCCACACCCATATGCCTAAGTCATTTTGAAGTTATGCTCTTCTTATGGCATGTCATCTTATTAATTGTCTTCTGTCCTCCATGTTGAAGGGAGCTATCCCTTATGCTCTTCTTCATCCTGATCGTCCTTTATGGTATGCTTGTCCTCATATTTTTTGGTGTGTCTCTTTCATCCATTCTTTGTCTCCTAGGTTGGATAAATTATCACCTTGCGTTGAAAAATGTGTATTCATCGGTTATACTCCTGTACTCAAAGGGCTATGTTTGTTATAGTCTTACTCGTCGTCAGAAGTACTTTATGCCAATGTGACTTTTTTTGAGAATTAGGCATATTTAGCAATGTTTCCCTTTAAGCATCATGGATGATGGATCTTTTGCCACCTACCACACCTTATTAGTTGACGCCATCACTCCAACTGCATTTCCCAATACTTCTCAGCCGAAGCCACCACCTGTTCCTTTTGCTAGTGCTTTGCCCAATTTAGGATCACCTGCACTAACTCCACTTCAGGTATATACATGTGGTCCTCACCCTGTTTGGGGTTGTGCCTTTCCACCATTGGACGTCCCACTACTACCTTCGACCTCAGCTTTTGATCTTCTTCCATTAGCTCCTGTTGATTCTTCTATTGCTCACCGTTATTGGTCTTGGTATCCTCTTTCACATTTTGTATCTTATCATAACTTAGCCTTGCAAATGTCTCTCTTTCTATCATCCCTTGCATCTGTCTCTAAGCCTAGTAATATGCAAAACGCTTTGGCCCATCTAGGTTGGGCCCGTGTAATGGAGGAGAAGATTGCCGCATTACATCATAATAAGACTCGGGAGCTGGTCTCGTTGCCTCCTAATAAACAATTGGTGGGTTGTCATTGGGTCTTTGTTGTCAAACACCGTCTCGATGGTTCAACCGAGCACTTAAAAGTGTGTATTGTTGCGAAGGGCTATACTCATAATATGGTATTGACTAAGATGAGACTTTTTTTTTTTACATTGGCCAAAATTCTTTTTATTCGTATTGTTATTTCTTTGACTACCCGGTTTAAGTGACTCCTCATTAGCTTGACGTTAAAAATGCATTTATTCATGGTGATCTTCATAAGGAGGTCTAAATGGAGCAACCACCTAGGTTTGTTGCTTAAGCGGAGAGGGTGTGCTAACTACAAAAAGCCCTTTATGGACTGAAGCAATCTCTTTGTGCTTGGTTTGGTCACTTTAGTGATGTGGTTATTACTTTTGGCATGCATCAATGTAGTGTGGATCACTCCATGTTTAATATGTCCTCTTTAAAGGGGCGTGTTATTCTTGTTGTTTATATTGATGATATTATTATTACAAGGAGTGATATTGAAGGTATATAACAACTCAAGCAGTTTCTACAAAATGAATTTAACACTAAAGACTTGGGATGCCTTTGATATTTTCTTGGCATAGAAGTTGCCTATGCTTATGGCAGTATTGCTCTCTCTAGGGGAAAGTATACTCTTGACATTCTTAAGGAGGGGTGCTTGCATGACGCTAGGCCTGATGACACCTATGGACCCTAGGGTGAGGTTTGATAATGAACATAGAGAGCTTCTTCATGATCTAGAGTATCATTGCCGATTAGTAGGTGAGTTAAATTATCTCACCATTACTCTATGAGGTATTTCCTTTGCTTTTAAAGTGGTGAGTCAATTCACGAACTCTCCCCGTACTACTCACTAGCAAGCTATCCTACAAATTGTTCGCTATTTGAAAGGAGCTTCAGGTGAATGATTTGTATTCTATAATCAAGGTCATTTTTGTCACGCTCCGAACCCCGGGCACGCACACATCCCTCGATGGTCGATTAAAATTTGCGACGTTCCCAAGATGCGTCGCCGACCCATTCATTTTATGCACATGCGGAAGCAAACTCATAATTACCCAACCAACAAACAAACACATGGGATAGTAAAAGCAGGACATTAATTTTCACGAACCACACTTCATAAACAAACCGAGTTAAACCTACATGTTCATATACAAAGGTCTGTCTCCCGAAAAGAAGTCCTAACCAACCTATACCCAGATCCCTTCAACTTCGACTCCGGATTATCCATCCTAAGGACCTGAAAAAGGGGTAACCACGACGGAGTGAAATAATGTCTCAGCGAGTCAACACCCTAAACCCCGATTAGGATGAGAGTTCACTTAGAGGTAGCCTAACATGCACCATATAGGACTTACCTTGCCTCAGCACCTCCCTGCACATTAGTACATCATATATCGTATGCATACAGCCAACATATTCAATAATTGGAACACCTCATATCATTCATTAAATAATCACAAGGGTCCCGATTATAAGGCCAAACCGTTATGACACGTCACATTCCGTGCCACACAATTTTGTCCTATAATCAAGCGCGGCTATCTCAATCACTCAAGCGTGTTCCAATTATTCAAGACCCAACGGCCACGGCCAACTCATAGTCGGTGGTCATCCGGCATAATTAGGCGTCGTCCCGCTTCATCGGGCACGGCAACGTCTACTTCTATACGACATTCCACACAAGAGCATCGATCTAGCCTCCACTGCAACCAACATCCGTTGTCAAGGGCATTCCACAAAGGAGCATCGGCCCAGCCTCCACTGCGACCGGCATCCGTTGTCAAGGGCATCTAAACTTAATCAGGCATCGCCTCCCCGATTCCCGGTGGATGACGGTTTCCAATAGTGATTACACGCACATCCATACTTGGCCAAGAACATCGTGCTTTGCACTCAAATACTTCCATTTCAAATAATGGACTTGGCCAATTTTCTTCGTATTAAAAATTCCCGGTAAAATAATTGTGCGTGGTCAGACCTTTAAATCGAGCCAATAAACGTGGTACTCTCCCATTTCAAAATTCTACGATTTTATATAGTACATAAAATGTTTTTTATGTCAAAAATCAACACCCGGTATTTTTCTATTTAAATACCATAAAATCTAATTTTTGCAATAATAGTCCATAACAACAACCAAGCACCCAATTGCACAATTAAGCAATCAATTTCACATATTAAAGCATAAGCTCTAAGCATGCCAAAAGTTAATCACATCACCAAATATGCATTGCCCAGCAAGCACAACATTAAGAATAATCACAAAACCACTACCAGTCCTAACCGGCAAAAATTGGTCCACTCGCGCGTCTCTAAGTTTAAATCTAGAAACCTAATCAAACAAGTTTAGAAAATTCTCAAATTTGAATATGTTGTAAAGGACACTTAAAATAACACTTTTTATGAAGACGCCTTAACCCATATATTTCTAGATCAAGAGTAGAAAATCACCCAAACCGTTACAAAAACTGTGTCCCTGTCCAAAAAGTCTATTTTCCAAAATCAGTTTGGTTTGAGGTCCAAAAATTTTCCGTTTGTTATGAAATTTAATTATGTTAAATTAAAATATGTGATAAACAACTTTTGTGAATGAAATCTTTCGAAATTCGAACTCTAAGAGTTAATACAAATCCATTGAACACCAAAAGGTCACAAGTTCCAGTACAAACAGAGGTTCTGTTTTGATTGAAACGAAGCTGCAATATCATTCTTTTTAATCCATAAAATCTTGAGTAAAATATATGTCATATTTGAAGATGTCTAGAACATTTCTCAATAAGGAAGAAACCTCAAAATTGCAGCATGTTTTTCCCCATAAAAATAGCAAACGGCGAGGGTCCAATAACCATATCCGAGGGAAATCCACTAAATTAGACTAAACCACCCTCATTAGTGCTAATCTAACCAATTAGATTAATAATAATCCATCTTAAGGCTAATATAACCAAACTAGATTAACACTAATCCATCTTAAGGCTAATCTCACTTAATACTAATTTAACTAAGCTAATTAGCACTAATCTAACCACATAAGTGCAATTAACAACCTAATCAAGGATTAGGGAGTTAACTCATCGGATTAGTGAGGTGACGGGTTCACGGCGACAGCAGCGCGAAGACAGTGAAGACCCGAGCCTACGGCATCTCCAACGGAGGGTCGGCTGAGGCTGAAAACAGCCAACCAAGTCTCAACCCAAGCTGAGATTCGGTTCTGCTTCTGTGGTTGCTGCTGGTCGGTCTTGGCGGTGGCTTTTTGGTGGAGTTGGCGAGGCTGGTATGAGGTGGTTGTGGGCATGAGGTTGAAGTGGCGTTGGTAGGTGATGATGGAGGTGATGGGAGCTGCTGGTTGTGACTGTTAGAGTTGGACGGTTTGGGCAGCAGCAACAAAAATAAAAGGGAAGAAGGGGTTGCTGTGGTGGAGTGGTGTGCGGCTGAAGGGAGGGGAAGGGAAATGGAAATGGCGTGAGGGAGGGGATGAGCGTGGGGCTTGATGGTAGAATAAAAGAAGAGAAGAAAGTAAGAAGAAGAAGCAGAAGAAGGGGGGAAACAAGGTTCGGTTAGCTGAGGCAAGAGGGGAGGATACACATGAGGGGGAACAAGAGGAGAAGGAAGTCAAGCATGGAACCAATGGGAGCCAAGCCCAAAATATCCATGCACTTGAGTGTGAGCCTCAAAAGTCTTCAGCCACAATAGTCCAAGCATCATCCGATGGCAATTTTTCTTCCAAATCTTCATAAATTAAACAATTTTGGTGGCCAAAAAGCCTAAGGAAGCAGCCCATCCGAATTTCCAAAATTCCTATTTGCCATTTTTGATTGTTCCGCAATTTTCCAGGCCTAACGGAAAATTCCTGGAAGATGGGATGAGGTCCTAAAAATAACTCGTGACACGCTCGAACGTTCGATTCTCGAAACTGAATTCAATTTCGTGGTTAAAATCGACCGGACGTGATTTTAGTACAACCTAACCTACCGGGTAGCTTTTAGGGATTTTATCGCGTTTGACCCGTGGTCAATAATTTTCGATCCACGTTTGTGCATCTCTGACTCGTCGGCGACTCTCGGTTGTCGTAAAAATCTCAATGTTTCAATTACGGGCACCGAGTACATAATTGACAATAAATCGGGTTAGTGCCGTTCGACGCGAATTTTGCAATCATGTGGAATCACCCACAATTTAATTACGCCATTCCATCGAATCAACCTATATCCGATCACTAATTGATTACAACGGTGCTGTATTGACCCTTGCCGATTATCACGGTTGAGCAATCAATTTCTGATTGAATTCTCAAGTCTGTTGTGTTTATATCCCTTAACGGCTTCACCTGATAGATAGTTAACTTGTGAGTAATCAGCTCAGAGAAAAAGGACCATAGGCACGTCGACGAAATGCCAATTTCATATAATCGAGATGGGGTCGAAATTCAGGATGTCACAATTTTCATATAACTAGTTATTTTGACCTTGAGTCTTTAGAGGTGATAGCATATTCTACTACAAATTGAGCCCGTTGCCCTATAGATCATCGGTCAACTTATGTAAACCGTGTTTTTCTTGGTGGTAGTCTTGTGTAATGGAAAAGTAAAAAAGAATCCGTTATTTCTCGATCTAGTGTAGAGGTCGAGTATAGTGCTGTGGCTAATGTTACAAGTAAACTTCAATGGGTTTGTATGTTGTTGACTAAAATTGGACTGCCTATGACTAGATCATCTACTCTTCATTGTAATAATCAATCTGCTCTTCACATTGCTAGCAATCCAGTGTTTCATGAGCAAACGAAGCATATAGAAGTGGATTGTCATTTTGTTCGAGAAAAAGTGAATTGTGGAGACATACGGTTAGTGCACAAACATTTTGAGGAGCATCTAGCAGACATTTTCATGAGGCCTTTCAACGTGCATGAATTCTTACATTTGCCACAAGTTAGGCGAATTGAAGTTCAATTGAAAATATGAGTTTAGCTTGTGGTCTCGTTTCAGTAGGAATATAATGAATTTGAACAATTTTTATGCACAATTAGTCCACTTGAGATAGTCCAACTGCATCTCATTTGATCATATTCATATAGAAATATTTGATTTCATTTAGATTGGGTAAAATCAGAAAAATAAGAACAAAATTTGGATGAAAATTCAACCTGGTCAACCCGACGTTGATCAAGTTGACCAGATTTGATTGGTGTTGACCGGCGAATTTTTCCAATCAATTTTTTGGCCGAAACCACCCTCAGCTAACCCACTTCATGGCCAATGCATTTATGCCCTTAATTTTCAATTTTTAAAAAATTCCCCGGATTTTACGAAATTTACAAATTTGCCCCCAAGTTTGGTGAAATAACAAAAGGAGCCCAACTAATCCTTTATCTCAAGATTAGATCATCATCGTCCATTGAGAATGCATCGTGGCCATTGAAATAGACATGTGCTCAATTAGGGTGCTCTCAACAAATTTAACAAACCAATTAGTTAAGGAGATCCAACCTTAAAGATTTGGTCTTGCCCTAAACTATATAACCAACTTTCCCTCCAAAATGGAGGGGGCCATTTTCCAGATCTACTTTCTCTCACTACTCTCTCTCTACATCCCTCTCTACCTCTCTCTAAGTTCAGGCCTAAAGAAAAAGCAAAGAAACTCTTCGCTCGTGATCTTTCTCGAAAGAAGATCTTCACGGATTTTTTTGTTTTGTTTTTTTGTGTGGATAAATTCTCCATTAATTCTCTCTCTTCAAGGACTTTTGTCGTGGACTTTTACAAGTTTTTGTAGAAACTTTCCATTTATTCTCTCTCATCGGGCTTCTTCATTTGGTTGAGGTTTGGAAAAGTGGAACAACTCCACTTATTCTCTCTCCGATCGAACAAGGATCAAGAGATAGAGAAGCGGCAGATTTTGGCGATTTATGTAGAAGGAAATGAAGATTGAAGCAGATCTCCATTGTTATTCAACTATCAATATCTACGAAGATGCTTCGAAGTTGCTGGTTTTATCTTAATTTCCAGAAAATTGCAGAACAAAGATTCAACTAAGTCTTCACAATCTCTACTTGTATATTTGTTGCACTTAGATTCTGATTTTAGCAGATTTTGTTGACTTTGATCTTGCTGATTTCATTGAAGTAGTTGAGAAAACACTCCTGGATTGCAACACCAAAGACGCGGTTGTGATCTTCAAGTTTAAAGCCGAGGCGTTCGTTGATGAGTCTTGTAAATCAAAGATTGGAGATCGACGTCGAATGAAGTCCAATCAATTTGAGATTCAATGAAGTTCAATTAGATCCTTTCTTTAGCGATGATAGACTTGTGATTCGTTTCTTTGCTAATCCGTGATTTGAAGTCTTCTATTTGGAGATCACCTTCATTGATCGAAAGGATATTGTCAAAGTCTATACTTGACAGAACCAGAAGATAGACTCTATGTTGAAACTAAACTTATTCAGACTGTGTCCAAACCTTAAGGCTAAATCTGTTCAGAAGTAGAATATGTTCAGACTTACGTCCAGATTGTAAAGTCTACTTCAGTCTGAAGACTGTCAGACTTTACATCCAGAATGAGACACAAGTCCAGAACATAACAAGGCCCCAAACGAGACACAAGTTTAGAATGTAGCAGATTTAGAACGAAACAACTTGACAGAACGTAACACAAGCCCAAAACATATAACGGCTAGTGATATGATTTGGATTCCACATCAGGATAGATTTAATTGACTCAATCTAATTAATTGACAATTAGATATTGAAGACAAGAACTTTATATACGGAGAAACTCTACTTATGGAAACCAATATTCTGTTTGCATGGGCGATCAGAATCAATTTGGGATTCTACTTCTATCACTCAACGTCTACCAAATCTTCTAGATACAAATCTGTCCAAGGGTAGATTGGAAGACGATCCTTTAGATACTGTCCAACGGCTAGTTTGGAAGTAAAGGAGTATTTAAAGAGATCAAGGACCGATGAGCAAGTAAGAGACGGAGCGTAGAATTTATAATTACAAAGTCTGAGTGACCTTTGTTCATACACTTGTCTTTGGTGAACTTAAACATTTGTGATAGTGAGAGAAATACCAAAAGAGTGACTTAGTGAGATAATGTGATCTACCACTGAGTATTTGCACTCAAAGTTGTAATCTCTTGTTGATCGCATAGTGGAATCTAGCCAGAAGGCTGTTAGCGTGGGAGAGTGGACGTATGCTTAATCTAAGCTGAACCACTATAAATTATGTATTCTTATTCTCTTCCCTGAACTCATTTATTTTGTTCGTAGTTCTATTTAACTGCTAAAGTCTGAACTCGCTCAAAGTCTGTTGTTCTTCAAACTCAGTTTCAAAAGTCTATTGTTTTTCAGACTCAATTTCAAAAGTCTATTGCTCTTCAGACTCAGGTTCAAAAGCAAAATATTTTTACTATTCTTTTGCGAAAAATTTTCTTTACACCTATTCACCCCCTCTAGGTGTTCATACTAGCACTTTCAAAGACCTTCATGATGAATGAACTGCATGTTGTCTGTGTTCAATTGATGCAAGATTTGTAGAGTTTTGGTGTTGTTTAGTGCATTAATTGCATGCATCAATGTAAAAGGATGTTGCAACAAGATGAAACTTGTTGATGCATATCTATTTTGCCATTTTTGTCACGATGCACATGATCTCATTTAGATTTCAAACTCTTAACAAAAAAACGTTCAGCGTCACATGTTCTATATATGAGATTTTTTGTTAGATTTTTGCATGTTTTTAGGAGTTTGAAATCATATTGACTCTGTGATGTTAAAGTTAGAATTAGACCTTATCATGTATGCACAATCCCATGCTCGTTCGAGTCATCTAGGGACCAAATCTTACAATGGTTTCTCTTGTCATTTGAACTACACGTTACAAGGTTCATGTATATGTTTAGGTCATTGCATTTGAGTGCCATCTTGAATGTTAGATTTGTCACAAAAGTGCTTGTTACATTTAGAAACTTCTAAGCATGTCATTATGAATCTCGAATCATCTTGTATTGTCATCGAATTGTATGACATCTTTTGTGACATCCTGGATTTTTACTTCTGCTTTTAATTAAATTAATCAGGCCTTTCATCGACGCGCTTATAGTGCTGTTCTCAGAGCTGATCACTCATGAGATAACTAGACTATTTGGGGAAGTCACTAAGGAATTTTAATGTAATAGACTTGAGGATTCGACTAGGAATCGACTATTCGACCGTGCTCATCTGCAAAGATCAATACGGCATAGTTAAAAATCGCTTAGAGATTAGAGATAGGTCGGTTCGACTGAGATGTGTGGTTAAACATGGGTGATTCCACTAACTTAAAAAATTCTCATCAACCGGCATTAGACTGATTTTTCTATCGTTTTAGTACTCTGTGTCCATACCCCCTATCTAAACCGGTTCCCCTCCTTTTTCCTCCCCTCCTCAACCCGTCGACACCCTTCCTCCTCCTTCCCCTATGCCGTTTGAACGCTAGCAACTGCAAAGGAAAGCCAGCAAGCCGTCAAGCAGCCCGCCGGACACCCCTGCCATCGCCGTTCACCATCACACGCCTTGCGCCTGTCGCGACCCCGTCATGCGTCGCCCCTCCTCTCTGTGTGTCATCTGCCTTGTTCTCACCATCTTCGGACTGCTTCAAGTCGCCGCTCAGCCCGTCGAGGCTCCATCGTTGCCGTTCCGACTGACTGGAAGTCCGCCGAAGCTCTGCCTACCCATCGCCGGTCCTCACTCGCTCAGACAGCCACTGATCCAGCTTCTCTTGACCTAGACCAGAATTGGACCAAGTGGATCTCTAGGCCACTGTTTGGCCCGTTTTCGGGCCGTTCCTAACCCCATTTGGCAGTCTCGCTTTGGAGTTTATTGATCCTTGCCGTGTCCTCGTCGTTTTGATCCGAGCGGATCATTAATCAAGTGAGTTTAACTCATTAATCCTTGCTTAGTAGGTTAATGACACTTAAGGGTTGTTTAGTTTAGATTAAGTATGGATTAGGTAGATAGTTAGATTAGATTAGCAATTTAATTAATTGTTATTGCATGTTAGGGGTTAGAGTAGTGTAATTAGAGCCTAGATAAGCTCTAGTATTTATCTAGAGTGGTTCGAAAATTTTCGGGGCCCGTCAAGGTTTTTAATTAGGCTTTACGGGCCTAAGTGTGCATTTTTGCTATTTATTGGCATTTATTAATTATTTTCAATAATTATTTAATTATTTAATTATTTTCCGAAAATTAGACCGGGATAACCAATGACCGAAATTTTATGCTGATTACAGTGGTGTGATTTGTTTATTTAATTGAGTACTAGATTGTGCAAATTGAGTGTGATTTGTAATTTTTGGTATTTATCCCAACATTTAATTTATTTCAGCATTTAATTAGAAAATCACCAGGCATTGGTTTACAGTGCCAAAAATATTTTTATCGACTATATAAATGGTGGGAATTTTGAAAATAAAGATATTATATTTTTGGCTGAGGCCGACCGTATGCCCACACATGATTATTTTATCTGGAGTTTTTAACACGAGAAAGTATGCCAAGGTATTATGTTGATTGAGAAATTTAAGTGTGGATTACCACGTTCTTGGCCATGGGTGATTAATTGTGTGATGGTTTATAGTCGTAATAAGATGACTATTGAAAGTTGTTGGGCATGTTGTTGGGTTAGATCAAGAAGACCACCGAAATATGGCTGTGCTCATTAGGCCGTAATCAACCACCTCATAGAGGTTGTGCCTTTTGGGCCATAATCAACCACCTCATAGAGGTTGTGCCTTTCGGGCCGTAATCAACCACCTCATAGAGGTTGTGCCCATTGGGCCGTAATCTACCGCCTAACTTGGACAGGCTGTGCCCATTGGGCCGTAATTCACCGCTAAACATTTAGTAAGATGTGCCCGTTGAGCCGTAATCAATAGTTGGAGTGAGTAATTGAAATGACCGTGTGATGGTCTTGTTGACATGTAATCGATTGAATCGATTGATCGATGATTCGATTGGTTTGATGATTTGATTGATTGAAGTGAATTGGTGAACTTGTGAATTATATTGACTTGCAGGAAGGAACTGAGACGAAGGTAAGACCTCTGACTCATGTTTGTGCTTAGGCAGCCCTTAGGGCGTATTTTCATCCTAATCAGGGCTTAGGGGGTCGAACTTGTTGAGACGTTGTCTCACCCAGTTGTGGGATAACATTTTCAGGTCCCTAGATGGCGGTCGTGGAGGACCGGAAGCCTTGGAGTCTGGGAAGGTGGAGATCGAAGAATCGGCGAACGTGTTTGACTAGTGGGTCATAGGACAGTTCCCTTTTTGTTGAACCAATGTTTTTTGTAAACAGCCTGGTATTGTAAATAAACCTGTTTGTTTATAAAAGGCTTGTTTTGATTTGAAAATTTGGGGCCCTACTTTCTTATCATATCTTGTTGTTGTCTAGGGATTCTATATTTGCTTCCGCATGTGCATTAAAATTGAAAGGGTCGGCGATGCGTCCCGAGACGTCACTATTTAATTGACCGAGAGGGATGGGCACATGCTCGGAGGATCGAGACGTGACATCCCTGTTAAAGTGGTATCAGAGCATGGTTAGTGATTGGAGTGATAAGGTGCGATGGTTTATGGGATAGTTAATAAGAAAGGCCTTTAATTTCATGCTGATGCTTGTCTGTGATAGCTGATTGATAAAATTGTCTATTGTGTGGATCACTCAATTTCTAATTCTGTATGGAATTGGAAACAAGTTTTGTAGACAGACTACATTATGAGTGATCAGGAGTAGAGGAGTTCTAAGAAGAGTACTGTCAGGCCTGCAGCTCGGGGTAGGACACCAATGAGGATCGGTACCCAAGGAGGCCAAGGTATAGCGCCAGCTGAGGCTAGCGCAAGCAGAGTAGCACCACCTCCCGTTGGTGTTGGGGTAGCAGCCCCTGGTGATTCGGGAGCTATTAGGATCACGCAAGCTTTGGACGCGATGAGAGAGATGATGGGGCAACAGGCCCAGAACCAAGCCGCCGCCTTTATTGCCGCCGTTACAGCCGCCACTACTGCTGCTACCAATGCTGTTGCTACTACCGCACCTGTCGCCATACCTGCTGAGATTCCACCAAGGAACATGGCCGCTGGGAGGCCAATGCATAAGTTGGTGGAACAGTTTTTAAAGCTAAATCCCCCGAAGTTTACCGAGGCAGGAGACCCCGAAGCTGCAGCTCTTTGGATCCAAGGCTTGGAGAAGGCCTTTGCACTGCTGATGTGCACCGAGGCTAAGAAGGTAGTCCTTGCAACCTACCTACAAGTACGTGGTGGAGAACCACTCAATGAATAGTGTTTCCCGAAGGCGTGGTTCCGGAGTGGAACGCCTTTGTTGAAGTCTTCAACAGTAAGTACTTCTCTAAGACTGTCAGAGAATAGAAGATGATAGAATTCTTGTGCCTTCGCCAAGGTACTATGACCGTCGATTAGTATGAAGCGAAGTTCGTGGAACTATCGCAGTACGCTCCAAAGTTGGTTGAGAACCTGATGAACCGGGTTAGGAGATTCAGAGACGGACTCAGACCGGAGTTGAGGAGTCCACTAATACTACTCAACCTGAGGAACTACAATGACCCGTATGAGCGGGTCCAAATGATCGAGAGAGATCAGAATGAAAGAGTCGCCATATCTGGATCGCGGTTCGGATCGAGTAGAGAAGCGATCCAACATAGGAAGAGACCCATGATCGAAGGAAGATTTCAAGTCCCGCCCAATAGGAAGAGTGGAATTGGAAAGGTAGGGCCTAGTCAGAATGGTGTGTGCCGCTTATGTGGAAGGTGACACAAATTAGCCCCATGCCAATCTAGGTTGGGTACTTGTTTTGGGTGTGGCCAGCCGGGTCACATAACCAGGAACTGTCCCAGAAGATAGAGAGGACAACCACAGTTGCCACTGCCGCCACAGATGGGTCAGATCAGAGGTTACACGCCACAAAACGCACCGTAGGGTGGACAGATGAGACCCCCAGCATAGGGAACAATTTTTGCCATCACCCGAGGTTAGGCAAAGGACGCGCCTGACGTGATTATAGGTACAGTTTCGCTGAACGACCATACTGCTTATGCTTTATTTGACCATGGAGCAACTCATTCTTTTATTGCCGAGCAGTGTGTTAAGCTAATAGGATTAAGTCCTAAGTTGCTGGAATCAGTGGTTAGCATATCTACACCATTAAAGGATAATGTGTTGTCTGCTTTGGGTTGTTCTGGTTGCAAGTTAGCGATTGGTGAGCGAGAGGGGAAAATAGATTTGTTAGTCCTAGCCATGTATGACTTTGATTTGATAATTGGCATGGACTGGCTCACCAAGCAATGAGCTAAGATGGACTGTTATCGTAAAGTGATTCAGTTTGACCCGTTAGAGGGTGGAAGTTTCGAGTTTGTTGGAAGTCGAAGAAGACCCTCGATTACATTGATCTTGTCACTTGAAGCAGCCCGTTTCTTAGACGAGGGTTGTCAGAGTTACATGGCAACTGTCGTGGATACGACAGTTGAGGAGCTGAAGATAGAAGATATCATAGTAGTACAAGAATTTCCAGACATATTCCCGAAGGAATTGCCAGGCTTACCGCCAGAGAGAGAGATCAAGTTCGTGATCGAATTGGCACCTGGAACAGAGCCAATCTCTAAGGCTCCTTACCAGATGGCGTTATTAGAGTTGAAGGAACTGAAGGTGCATATGCAGGAGTTGTTGGATAAGGGATTCATACGTCCTAGTGCATCACCTTGGGGAGCACCAATTCTGTTCGTAAAGAAGAAAGATGGTTCGTTGCATTTGTGCATTGATTATCGTCAACTTAATCAGGTGACGATCAATAATAAGTACCCACTCCTGAGGATCGATGACTTGTTTGATCAGTTGCAAGAGGCGTCGATATTTTCAAAAATCGACTTGAGGACAGGATATCATCAGCTGAGGATCAGGAAGGAGGACTCCAAAGTCAGCATTTCGTACTCGATATGGTCATTATAAGTTCACTGTAATGCCGTTTGGTTTGACGAATGCTCCAGCTGCTTTCATGAATTTGATTAACCAAGTGTTCAAGGAATATCTGGATCAGTTTATGATCGTGTTCATCGATGATATTCTGGTGTTTTCAAGGAGTGATGAAGAGCATGAAAGTCATCTGAGATTAGTACTGCAGACTCTGAGAGTTCATCAGTTGTATGCCAAGTTCAGCAAGTGCAAGTTTTTGTTAACTCGTGTTGCTTTCTTAGGTCACGTGATTTCAGGTGAAGGAATTTCCGTGGACCCATCCAAGATTGAAACAGTGATCAACTGGCCAAGACCGACTACAGTGACAGAGATCATAAGTTTTCTAGGTTTGGCAGGTTACTATAGACAATTCGTGGAAGGTTTTTCAACATTAGCGTCGCCATTAACTCGACTTTTGAAGAAAGAAGAAAAGTTTGTGTGGATAGACAAGTGCGAGCGTAGTTTCCAGGAGCTTAAGTAGAAGCTAACTACCACACCTATGCTAACCATTTCATCTGGTCCTGGAGGATATGAGATCTACGGTGATGTATCATTTAGAGGACTGGGTTGCATGTTAATGCAACATGGTAAAGTTGTTGCATACACGTCTCGTCAGTTGAGACCTCATGAATAGAACTACCTGACGCACAACTTAGAACTCATGGCAATCATTTTCGCCCTGAAGATTTGGAAACATTATTTTTGCGAAGAAAGATTCCAGATCTTCACTAATCATCAAAGTCTCAAGTATCTATTTTCTCAAAATGAGCTGAATATGAGACATCGTCGTTGGATGGAATTATTAAAGGACTACGATTGTGATATTCTATATCACCTTGGGAAGGCGAATAAGGTCGCCGACGCTTTGAGTCAAAAGTCTTCTGTTGCTCACATACTAATTAAAGAATGGAATTTAATCGAGAGATCTCGAGATTCAGTGTTCAAATTTGAGTTAGGCCACCTTTCGAACTTTATGGCCACCCTCAGAATTGAGCCGGATGTTCAGATCAGGATCAAATTACTCTAGCCGACAAACCTAGATGTTCAGAAGATTCTATAAGAGGACACAGATAAAAGGAAGGCTGACTTTCAGATTTCTAAGGACGGAATAATAAGGTTCCAAGGGCGATTGGTTGTACCTTATGATGTGGAGCTTAGAGATGATATATTATCAGAAGCTCATCATAACAGTTATAGCATTTATCTTGGCAGTACGAAGATGTATCAGAATCTGCGTTAACACTATTGGTGGTCTGGTATGAAGGCAGACATCGCCAAGCATGTCGCCAAGTGTCTGACGTGTCAGCAAGTGAAAGCTCAGCATTGCAAGCCGGGAGGACTTCTACAACCTCTCAAGATTCTAGAGTGGAAGTGGGAGCACATCATAATGGATTTCATGACCAGTTTACCGAGGAGTCAGAGAGAAAATGATTCCATTTAGGTAGTGGTCGACAGATTGACAAAGTCGGCCCACTTCATTGTGGTACAAAAGGACCTCAGTTTAGACAGGTACGCTGAGTTGTACATGCGCCAAATAGTTCGATTGCATGGAGTGCCAGTTACGATCACCTTAGACCGAGACTTGAAATTCATAGCTGCATTCTGGAAGAGTTTGCAGGCTGCTTTAGGTACGAAGTTGTAATACAGTACAACATATCATCCTCAAACGGATGGCCAGTCTAAGAGGACAATTCAAACCCTCGAGGACATGCTGTGGGCTTGCGTACTAGACTTCAAGGGAAGCTGGGAAGAACAACTTTATTTAGTTGAGTTTACCTACAACAACAGTTATCAGCAGAGCATTCAAATGGCTCCTTTCAAAGCATTGTATGGCAAAGCATGCAGAACGCCAGTATGTTTAGATGAAGTTGGGGAAAGAAAGATCACAGACTCAGAGTTGGTTCAGCAGTCAGTGAATGCAGTGGCAGTTATCAGAGGCAGACTAAAGACCGCTCAAAGCTAAAGAAGAGTTACACAAATAAGCGCCGAAGATCATTGGAATTCCAAGTTGGTGATCACGTTTTTCTGAAGGTGTCACCAATGAGGGGTACTTCGCGCGTTGACAAGAAAGGAAAACTAAGTCTGAGGTACGTAGTTCCGTTTGAAATTTTTTAGAGAATTGGGACCCTAGCGTATCGTCTTGCGTTGCCGCCGAGATTGGTGCAAGTGCACGGCGTCTTTCACATGTCGATATTGAGGAAGTATGAGCCTGACCCGACTCACATGCTTAATTTCGAGGAATTGGACGTGGACAACCGAGTGTCGTACGTTGAAAGCCCAGTTCAGATCGTGGATCAAAAGGAACAAATTCTACGTACAAAGATCATCCCGTTGGTCAAAGTGGTCTAGCAACACCACAGCACTAGAGGAGCAACCTAGGAGAGTGAAGAGTCGATGTGACAGTTGTACCCCCACCTTTTTGTTTAAAGATTGTAATGGTTTAAATTTCGAGGAAGAAATTTTTATAAGAGGGGAAGAGTTGTGACATCCTGGATTTTTACTTATGCTTTCAATTAAATTAATCGGGCCTTTCATCGACGCACTTATAGTGTTGTTCTCAAAGTTGATCACTCCTGAGATAATTAGACTATCTGGGGAAATCACTTAAGAATTTTAATGCAATAGACTTGAGGATTCAATTAGGAATCGACTACTCGACCGTACTCATCTGCAGAGATCAATACGGCACAGCTAAAAATCGCTTAGAGATCAGAGATAGGTCGGTTCGACTAAGATGTGTGGCTAAACGTGGGTGATTCCACTAAATTACAAAATTCTCGTCGACCGGCACTATATTGATTTTTCAATTGTTTTGGTACCCTGTGTTCGTATTTGAATCCTCGAGATTTTCACGACAACCAAGAGTCACCAATGTGTCGAAGAGGTTCATTGTGGCTAAAAAAAAATCGACCACAAATCATTTGTACTAAAAATTTCTAGAAGCTACCCGGTCGCCTAAGTCACACGAAAATCGCGCCAGATTGAAATTAAACGCGAATTCGGTTCCGATTTCATAAATTGAAAGTTTTGTCATGTCACAAGTCATTTAGGAACGTTGACTCAGTCTCCGAAGATTTTTCTGCAAACCGAGATTTTTGATGAAAAAGTCGAGGTAAGGTCGATTTTGTCCAGAAAAGTTCGAGGTCCATTTCTGATTGCGAAATTGGGACGCAAGTAGGTTTTATTGGCGAGGAAAAATACCAATTTGATCGAAATCTCGACAATGGAATTTATAGAAGCCAAATGAGATTGATTCAAGAAAGAATTTAAACCAATTTGAACCAATGTGCACAAAATTCGTATGCCCCCATGACCCATGACCTTTGGACCACTTTAAGCTTCTAGAAGAGGAGTGTTTTGGCTGAAAATGGGATGTGGATGACAACAAGCAAGGTGGGCCAAGTTCAAGGGGACAAAATGGGATAAGAGAGACCAAAGGTGGTCCCCCTTATCCAAACCGGTTCCCCTCATTCTTCCTCCCCTCGTCAGCCCGTCAACACCCTTCCTCCTCCTTCCCATGTGCTGTTTGAACACCAGCAACCGCAGAGGAAAGCCAGCAAGCCATCGAGCAGCCCACTAGACACCTCATAGAGGTTGTGCCCATTGGGTCGTAATCTACCGCCTAACTTGGACAGGCTGTGCCCATTGGGTCATAATTCACCGCTAAACATTTGGTAAGTCATGCCCATTGAGCCGTAATCAATAGTTGGAGTGAGTAATTGAAATGACCTTGTGATGGTCCTGTTGACATGTAATCGATTGAGTCGATTGATCGATAATTCGATTAGTTTGATGATTTGATTGATTAAAGTGAATTGGCGAACTTGTGAATTATACTAACTTGCAGGAAGGAACTGAGGTGACGGTAAGACCTCTGACTCGTGTTTGTGCTTAGGCAGCCCTTAGGGCGTATTTTCATCCTAATCGGGGCTTAGGGGGTCGAACTTACTAAGACGTTGTCTCACGCCATTGTGGGATAACATTTTCAGGTCCTTAAATGGCAGTTGTGGAGGACCAGAAGCCCTGGAGTTTGGGTTGGTGGAGATCGAAGAATCGGCGAACATGTTTGACTAGTGGGTCATAGGACAGTTCCCTTTTTGTTGAACCGATGTTTTTGTAAACAACCTGGTATTGTAAATAAACCTGTTTGTTTATAAAAGGCTTGTTTTGATTTGAAAATTTGAGGCCCTACTTTCCTATCCCATCTTGTTGTTGTCTGGGGATTATATATTTGCTTCCGCATGTGCATTAAAATTGAAAGGGTCGACGATGCGTCCTAGGATGTCGTTATTTAATCGACCGAGAGGGATGGGCACGTGCTCGGAGGATTGTGGCGTGACATCTTTGAATGTCGACTTAGGGTTAAATGTCACCCCAATTGTTTGTCACATCCAATTCTAAGTCGTGTATGATTTTTTTATGCCATTTGTGCATTACTTGAGTGAGTTTAAGGTTCATTAATGCATGCTTGTATTATTTTATTTTATTTTTAATTACTAACATGCACACTTTCAAAGATCTTGCTCTTAAAGTATCAAATTGACCTAGTTAGGACTCAAGCCCTTCTAAGAAGTCATAAAGTGCACCTAGAGGTTTCTAATATCGTGTCAATCGATCATCGTTAGGACCACTTTCCATTTTTTCCAAACTAGGCCATAATTTGGACATAGGATCAAATTCGGACCCTGTTCTAACCCCTGTCTAGACAGATCTTTGATGCTTTTGTTCCATTTTTCTATAAAGATTCTGCACTTGGTCCATGAATGAAACTCGTTTGTTATCACGTTGGTCATATTGTGTGAAAATTTGGTGATTTTTAAACCTGTTTTGATAGGATAAATCCTTGTGATAATCACTGAATGTCTTGATGACTTGACAAATTTCTGATGAATTGTTGCTTGTTGTTTGATTTTTGTAAAATCACGTGTAGTTCATTTATGAAAACTTTCTTCACAAAAGATGTCCATTATCATGTCATGCATATTATGAAATTTTTCCATAGCTAGGTTGTCGATGGGTATCATCCAAATTTGCTAATTTGTCATGCTTGATTTGAAATTTTCTGATATGAACTTGGTTGTGATTGTTTAGTTAGACTACTTAGTTTAGTTTGTGGATGAATTTAAGCCATGTCATCTTCATGAAAGTTGCTTCAAATCCTTTGATTTTCATTGTTAAACGGTTTCTAATGGTTCATTTTTTCAAGTCATATTTTGAAAATGCTACATGTGGTGTTTTCAAAAGCCACATTTTTAGAAATTATTTTTCAAAGCTTGATTTGGCTTAGGAAAAGTCATGGTTTGGACCATATTCAAAATATATGCAACGCTTGTGAATGCATTTATGTGAGTTCCAGGCTAGCCTTTGCAATTGAACGTGTTCCATAGTCTAGATATTCTTTGGTCTCAAATATTTTCAAAATCTTTTTCAAAACTCTATTTAACATTGTGAAAAGTCATGATTTAAATTGTATTCAAAATGCCTGCGACACTCATGAGTGCATTTATGCAAGCCAGGAGCTAACCTTGGCAATTAAATGCCTTTCATAGCTGAGATATCACTTTGTCTTAGAAATTCCTTTTGTGGATGATTTAATTTTTTTTATTTGAAAGATCACATATACCCTCATGCATACAATCACGTCATTCACTAGAGATGCTTGTGTTTGTAATTGGCACATGCCCTTGATGAATAAGTGACTCGCTGATGGTTTGCTTTCTTACTTGATTGGTTGAGATATAAGGTCCAAAAGACCTGCATGTATGTTTAATTTTTGCAATACATGTGACTATTAGATGTATGATAGAGTCGATGTATGATATCGAGAGAAAACCTTGGGATTATATAGATCGCTTAGTTAAGAAGCTTATAAGTATCATTGGCTATGCGAGAACACAATTGGTCAATGATAGCTGTAAATCATAAAATGAATTGGGTATGAATCTTAGAGGGACCTACGCATGAATTACAAAGGCTGACCCGAGGTCCAAATCTTCTTTTTGAATTGGACTTCCTTTAAGTGATTGACTTTGGCATGATGTTGTGCTTTTGATTGTTTTGAGACGCTTGTTTATTTTCATTGTATGTACCTAGTTATAGTTCTTATACTAGGTTTAGATTAAGATCTTAAAGATGAAGAAGACATGAAGACGATGGAGGTTGATGTCCATTTCGACTATCATTCTGTACAATTTATTCTTGACATATGTCTCGGGTTCTTATTGTCTATATAAAAACCTGACGAGTTGCGGGTTTTTTTCTTTCTTGTCCTTTAGTTCTATTTCTCTTTTTATCTTTCTTAGGATTGCATGATAGATTTACTACTTTCTTTGATTATTTACTTACTGTATCGTAATTTCAATTTCATTGATTGCTTTCTTTTCTCATTTTCTAGAAATAGAATAGCATGTAAATGACCAACCACGCATGATTGCCTAGATTAGGATAAACAATCCTTAAAAAAGAAGAAGACATGCATGGACACGTTAGGTAACGCAACATACTGTTAGGTACTAAAATGGCATTAATAGAAATATTGGCGTAACCCAAGTCCTTGAACCTAGATATTTGGTTGCATAAGAATCGATGGAATATTCCCGACCCTCGATTGGGTTTTCTAGTCAACTCCCCAAAAACGAGGCTAGTGGCAACTCTTGTCTTATTTCTACGTTGTCTTAAATAACTAGATCATATAAATGAATTCGTCACGAGGGGTATGGACCTTTAGAAAAGATTCACAATTATGATTTAGCATACTCAAGATGGTGAAGTCGATAAAGATGAAGTGATGCCATCTTTGATGGATGTACATCTCGAGAGAAGGCTATTATGGTTGTAAAAGTACCCTTAAACTCACCTTTACACCTAGTTTCCTTTTCGACCTTAAAACCGTCGATTGGGAAGTATCGTGGCATTGAGGTAGAGTTGCAACACTCTATCATGCGAGATACGAATTGGGGAGAGCTCACGATCATGATTAAGTGAACTCACAAAAGGTTCATCCGGGGGTAATGTGATGACATCTCTATGGTTGAGAACTGTGAGAGAACTTTCATGGTTAAGTATCCCTTAACCCGACATTTCCCCTTTCTTTCCTCGTGAGAGGGATTGGCGGCGAGATCGGGTCATGACAACCATCATATGTGCCCTCAAACTATCCATAACCCATCACCTAGCTACATACGGCTCAATCTCAAAAAGTGCCAAAACCATGCCTCAAAAAGGGACCCCTACCACCTCTTGTCATCACCCTCTCCTACGGCACCCCACCGACATTGTCGTTGTCGTCGCTACTACTACCATCCTCAGAGAAAGGTAGAGGACCACTCAGATATCCTCTAATATTGGCATAGAAAGCCACGAAGCGGTAGACAATGCGGCTAATCGGTGGACTTGCATATATCCTAAGTGTGGTCGTGTAGTGAACAAAAGAGATAAAGGGAAAGTGCACATTAGTAAACTCGTGTAACTATCTCTCAAGCTTTACTGGGGCGTCGTAACGTGCAGTAGGAGTTGTAAAAATCGCATCCATGTCTAAGGATATGAAAAATGTGAACAACATTAAGAGTGACCTAATGCTCAGCAATGAAATATGCAAAACACCATACCATATGATTTGCCTCTCACATGAATGGAAAATCTGCCTAAGATATGCAACACACTTACCCCCAAACAGGACTATAGAACATTATCCTAAGGACCAATGAACTAGGCAGACAGGACCAAAAGCCTAGTCTAGACTCCTGACCAGAATCACATCATAAAGACCTATCGACCTCGATGAACAATGCAATTAGGCACACGCACACGATTCACATAATTTTAGTTTTCACTTTTTTTTTTCACTCCAAGACATATGTTTTCGATGCACTCGCCGAACCAAGCAAGGAGGAACACTCCTGTCTAGTGGAATTCTAGTGTGTACTCTAATCCGCCGTTGTGGCATCCTAGAATTTCATGACAACCCCTGGATATACCATGAATCATGGATAGGCGATGGAAGCACCATCAAGTTGTATTGTGGCCATTTGATCCATGATTTGTAATAGATGAAGGCCGAGCATTTAATGGACAATTATTTTGTTGGAAATGCATCCTATGTCCATGTGAGACTAAGGATTTTATTGATGAGGAAATTTTGTTTTTGGCCATGAACTTTATAAATTGGATTTTTATTGATCTATGTTACAAAGTTTTATGGCCATATGAATTTGTAATTTAGTATTTATATAAGTGGGAATTAAGGTGGATTATTAAAAGTAAACATGGGCTTATTTAAGAAAATTTTGGGCCATTTAAGTTTGGACTTTAGGCCCAAGAGTGTTGGACTTAAAGTGGGCCAAAAGGCCGGCCCATGAAGCCCATTGGGCTGTCGACCGAATGGAGGGGGGGAGGAGCCGGATGGCCTCCTCCATGTGTCTTCAACAAGGAAGACACTTGTCTCCTTCTTGGTGACAAGTGTCCCTCCATGCAAAAATGGAAGCATGCAAGGGTTTTATTCAACCAAAAGGAAAAGGAAAAGAGAGGGAGAGTGGGCGGATTGAGAGAGAGGGTTACCGAGAGAGAGAGAGTGAAATCGAGAGAGGGAGAGTGTGCAAGAGAAGAAGGAGGAAGAAGCAGGCCCGTGCTACCGATCGTCCACCTAGTCGCCGCCGTCGAGTCCGCTTTGCCCCGCCGTTGTCTTGCTGTGTTTTGCTTGGATTAGAGGCAAGTAGAGTCCATTGATCTACCCTTTGCTTGCTGTGTTTTGTGTGTGATGAATGGTGGATTTCGGATGTGGATGAAGTGTGAAATCTCGAAGCTATAAGTGTTGTGTTCTAGCTTAGTGTTCTGTTTCTGGAAAAACAGTCCAACCTTTGATGATTGCGTTGAGTTGCATGCGATGTTCTAGTGGGAATCTGGCTTCGACTTCTTGATGAAAGTTGTAGAGAACTTTTTGGAGAGTAACATATTAAAATTTCAGAATAAATTAACAAGTATAGACCGGTGAAAATATTTTTCTTTGAAGAAGTCAGATCTGGAAATCGTAATGCTGACCTAGTGTGATTCCGTGAATTTTATAAAATTCTCCGGTTGAAATTTGATCTCGTGTTCTGAATGAAAGTTGAAGATAACATGTTAAGGAGTAACATATTAAAACTTTATAGGAAATGGATGAGTTTAGGTTGGTGAAACAATCTTTATCCGAAACGGTCAGATCTGGAATTCGGTGCCGAGGATTATGGACGATTATGGTTGTTATAATTCTTAAATTATCATAAATTAGACTTCGAGTTCTTCATGAAATATTTACTTCTGGACATTTTATATAACATATAAAAATTTCAGAATTTTTGGAGCTGATTTAGGAGTTTTACCGAATTTGTGAATGAAACTATGTATGGCAATATTCCGAAATTATAAAGACTGTGATGCGTGGACTATACCGAATTGTATGATGTTCTTTTGATATGGTGTTCTTCACGAAATATTTTCCTCTAGATCTTGTACATAACATGTCTAATTTTTAGAATTTATTAAGGCTGTTTACTAATTTTTCCAGAATTATGACCAAAGGAGTGCAATCTGTTTTTATCCGAAAATTGCTGCACTTTCAAAAATAAGTGAATTTGCTCCATGTGATATAATGTATTGAGTGGTTGATTATGCTGCATATGTGGTGACATATGGCATGTTATATGACATCAAAAGCTAGTTGAGACCTTTGATATTGTTGCATCAAATGCCATGTTGAAAATGAGACATATATGTGAATATACATTGAGATAAGGATGATACCGCCGGAGGTGTGAGCCGACGATGCCCCGGGAGTCGGGATGCCCAGAGGTTCGAATGAGTCGATGCCCTTTCGATGCCTAGTTGTATAATGAATACATGCCCAGAGGTTTTCCCCGGGAGTGTCGGGATGCCCGGTTGTATTATGATACATGCCCGGAGGGTGAGGGGTTGTATTATGATGCATGCCCGGAGGGTAGGGGTAACCATTTTCCATGGCGAGCCCCGAAGATTCCTCGTGATGCCAGGTGGGATGCGAGATGCCCGGAGGTGTGTGTCGGAGGTTCCTCGTGATGCCAGGTTGGGTGCGAGCGATAAATGAGGGATGCAAACATTGGTCCCTAGAAAGAAAAATGATGTGATCCAATTAAAAGATAAAATTGAGAATTGAATCATGCGCATGAATGTGTGCATATGGCATGGGATGAACCTCATGGAAATGCAAGCATGAAGTGCAGGGTGGTATATGCACGTTGCATGGTGATATATGCATGGCTGCTTGATGATATATGTACAAGTGCATGGTGGTATATGCACGTTGCATGGTAATATATGCTTGGCTGCCTGATGATATATGTACAAGTGCATGGTGGTGCATATATGGATGGCTGCTTGATGATATATGTACAAGTGCATGGTGGTATATGCACGTTGCATGGTGGTATATGCACGTTGCATGGTGATATATGCATGGCTACTTGATGGTATATGTACAAGTGCATGGTGGTATATGCACGTTGTATGGTGATATATATGCATGGCTGTATGGTGAGGTATGTTCGAATACATGGATGATATGTGCTTTATTCGTGATACCTTGATTGTTCTGTCTGACGCATCGTGTAGTTTGGTGGATCTTTACTGCGAGTGGTTGTACTCACCCCGTTTGGGGACTAACATTTTAGACTAGATAAGATATCTCTGCTGCCACTGCCACCGGTAGATGAATCGAGTGGTTGGATATGACTACGAGGAGGAGGATAGCAAAGGAAGGAACTTTTGGACGCCAACACTGATCGATGGACTAGTATACGACTGTTGGAGGAGATGTCGGTCATCTTTTGAAGTATAGCCGAGTATAGAAGACCTTGGCATTTTGATGTACCGATGAATGATGTCCATCCGATTTAAGTAAATAAAAGTGTTCGGCTTTTACTTATAAATGTTTAGTAGATGTGCATCGTTTTCTGAATATAAGGAAGAGAGTTGATGGATGTGCTTCCGCCATATAAATTGCGCAGGGACCAATCTAAAAGATGTAAACCCCCAGGATTGATAGACCTTCAGGTCAAGCAAGAGAATGGTAATCGCACTATGGTGACCTTAACGGTTCGAGGGCCGTCGAGGGGTGCCACAGCCGTAGTATACACCAGTACACTCTCCAGCCCACGCAGGTTAGTGGTCCACTGACCATGGCATCTCTAGTCCAAGGCATCTAAGGTACACTCTCCCTAGGCATCCTAAAATCCTCTCCAACTCCACGAGGCATCGTTGGTGTGCTCTCTGACGATATTCATCACATGGTATGTTAAACACACAATCCATGTACCATATTTTTTGGCTTAAGCATGCAAACAATGACCACATCATGCGTATGTAGGGACTTATACCATCATGCACTTAAGAACTCCACCTCTATTACAGAAGCAGAAACACTATACCTCAAAGACTTGAAACCAGACTAGCCTTAGTAGAACTAATCATGCAATCAAAGACTCAACACCATCCAGCACTAGTGGAATCAATCATGTAGTCAAAGACTCGACACCATCTAATATCGGTGCCCTTGAAGTCGACGACCCTACTTTACTAACACTAACCAAACCCATGACCATCGAGACCCATTACAAACTGAATCACACCAAGGCTCAAATAGAAATTCGTGTATTTCTAAAAACGAACAAAACATAATAGTTTCAATTTTTGAAATCAGTGTTATTACCTTATTAAACGAGCTCGAAAAATTATAAAAATTTATTATATTATATAGAAGACCTTATATAACATTTTTTTCATGGAGAAAGCCAAGTCCCAATCATTCTATGGAAAGAGTAGTAAATCACTGAAGACAACCCAAAAAATTCGTCCGTCGAGCAAATTTAACAACTATAGAGGAAAACCCATTTCAATACCCAAATCTTTACAAAACACTTTGAAATTTTTAATTATTGTAAAAGTGGATGTCCTTTACAATTTTATGAAGGAAATATGTCCATATTCAAAAGGAAAAAATTTATAAAAATTCGAGAAGATAATCAGGTCACTGTTTTTTACTTTACTGGACAGATTCAACATGGTAAATGAATAGGCTTTCTTACCAACTATTTTACCTCAGAAAAATCTGAAATTAATGTATGTTGTAGATCAAAATGTTTTGAACAATTTTCATGAGAAAAATTCACTAGATTCAGACCACAAAAAGCTCTACAAAATCAGAAAATAACAAAGGTCCAGCAATTCCAATTCTAGAAATCCAAGCTAAAGTACTATAATGGATGCAAGATTTGAACCACATGAGCTCACTACTTAAAAATGACCAAAACCATAATCTACTACCACATGCAACATCACACAAGCTCCAAAATCCAACATGCAAAGGTTCTAGTTCCTTAAAGCATGATTCTACATCCTATTATCAGCCACCACTCGCATCTACTACTCAATCTCCAGCTTAAAATAGAACATGCAAATTAAGAAAATTGAATGACAACAAATAATAACTTAAGACCAGCATTACAGCACATCAAAGACAAACTCATTCATCCGTATAGCGAACAAATCAACATAGCACGGAGAATCAAAATTTCACTTGCCTTAATGAGTTATCTTAACTTAGTTTTGCCACAACACTGAGCTTTAATCCCTCATCTTGGTTGGATATGACTCCATAAAGCTCGATTCCTATGGATCTCTTGAATGGAATCAAGAAAACAAAAGGGATGACAGGTTGGGTGATCAGCAAAAGGGAGAGAGAGAGAGAGAGAGAGAGAGAGAGAGAGAGAGAGAGAGAGAGAGAGAGAGAGATATATATATATATATATATATATATATATATATATATATATATATATGAAGGGGAGAGAGAAAATTTGGGTCTTTTATTCCTAATTGGTTTTCTTGCATGGAGAGGCAATGACAAGTGTCTTGGCCGCAAGGCCAAGTGGCAGGGCGAGAAAAGCAAGTGGTGAGGCCACTTTGCCAAATGGCGAGGGGGGGGAGAGAGAGATTGGACAAATGCGAGAAGAGAGAGAGAGAGAGGCTGATCATTAGGGGCAAAAGGCACTAGTCGTGTCTAATTTTATACGTTCAATGTACACTAGGAATCGAGAATTATAACCACAGTTCACTAAGTTAGCACACAAAATTTCTTGGGTAATATGTGGGCCAAGTACCGTTGCTTAAAAAATCTATAATTGACCATCCCCTAAAAATATTATTTAAAATAACCAAATTATAATTACTCATCTCACTAGACTGATGGGTCTAAAAAATTAGCAATGCCACACTTCTTGAGTTAACAATCATTATGATTAGCATTCTTGGACTAGGTATTTTTGAAGGACAAAGCAACACCATATCTCCCAACTTTGATGTGATAGATTATGATATTGGCAAGACTAAAATGAAAGCCACATAATTCTGGATGTGGGAGGTTGTCCTAAATGATGTGAGTGATCCAATGTCTAGTAGAACTTCAACCGCAAATGTGACTACAAGTTAGGAGACTCAAATGAAAGGAGACTCTAGCCCAATCGACCCTCACTCCTTAAGATCTCACAATACAAGAAGTTTGGGATGCTAGAGCTTTATATTCACTTTATTGTACTTTATCTTCTACCGAATATGATCATGTTTCTTCTTATGAAAGGGCCAAAGAGATATGAGACAAACTTTAAGTGACCTTTGAAGGAACAAATAAGGTTAAAGAGACCACGATAAATATTTTCTTTGGCAAATATGAATCCTTCAAGATGCAACCTATCGAAATTGTCACTAAGATGTTTATAAGATATATAAAGATTGTCACGACCCCAACTCCATCTCTAGGGTCTCGAGCAGAAAGGGTTATTTTCGTGACGTCCAGGCACCTCACTATCCCGTTTCTTTTTATCTTTTCATTAAGCACATGCGAAAGCGTACATATAATACCCAGACAATAACAAGCAACCGAGAAAACAATCATTTGCACGCAAACAATTACATCATTTACATTTACAAGCCCTTCTATCACGAGCCGTTATAATTACAACCACTACATGTTCTATGCTCGAAAAGGCTGAGGTAAACCTTAGCTCCTCTAGTGAGACTGTAACTCTTCCATGCCTACAATTCTGAAAAATAACAAGGTGAGTCATGGGCTTAGTAAACAAACCTCTAATTATCTACTAGGAGGACATCTCATCATCAAAATCCAACAAGTACAACACTCACAATAAATGTCGATAACAGATCGATAACAAACTTATTGCTATCCTTGACTACATGTAGATGTCCGTCACAACATGCTTCAATCCATACTTACCTTTGGCTTATCAAGAAACATATCGACTTATCATACTTATGCATAACTAGCACTCATGCAAATTCATTTACCGTCGCCCTGGCTCGACCAAGCCCTCTCAGCTTGACTGGAGCTTCTAACTTCTTGTTGGGCTTCCTAGCTCAACCAAGGCATCTCGGGACTAGCTTACTCGAGGCATCTTGGCTCAACTAGGGCATTCTATTTAATGAACGAGGCATTACTGCCAATATTATGTGGTGACGGGTGCTTTTTCCTCTTTAAATGTATCATAAAAGTTCATCACGCAAGTCGGTTCTTACTTTTCTTCTTAGTCTACTCATACATGGCCAGAAGGGGTGCTTATTCAAGTTAGTTTGCCATTGTTCTTAACATCATACTATATGATATGCTGAGCACGATTCTTGGTTCGTGACAAGAGTTGCACGCCTAGGTCAATGTCCGCACCAAGCAAGACTTGGAATTGACACACTTCAATATCAATCTAAGGCCTCATAGCTTAGGCCATCGCGACTTGATGTTGATTCCAAGCCGAGCGAACCTCGACCTCGTCTTGGGTCGTGAACATACTCAAGCATGCAGACATGAGCAAACCATACAAAAGGACATTACAACATATACACAACTTACATAGGTGAGCACATCACTAAACTTGACGACATAGGCTATCGCCCTAGCTAAGAGTTAGAGATTCTACTTACCTTCAATAAATCTCGATAAACTATAGGTGACTTTACCAAGAGAGAGCCATCATGTGAGGCGGTGGGCAAGCACGGCCGAGAGAAGGAGAGGGGCGACGACAAGAGGGCGTGAGAGAAAAAGAGAGAATAAGTGAGGAAGAAGAGATGGGGTGGTGTGTGTGGTGTGGAATTGAGGGGGGGAATGCCTCCATTTATAGGCGAGCCCCTCATAATTTCCATTCCAAGCGGACCAATCACATTACTTTAGGTGGACAATGAAGAGGTGGCAAGCTAAAAAGATGGGTGGTAAGTCTTAGTTCCTTGGGGGGGACCCTTGCTCCTCTTTCCATTGGTCCACTTAAGGGATTGAGTCATCATGGAATGATTTCATATAATGATTGTGGGGACACCTATGCATATGACTCACCTCTCTCATTAATTGCCAATATTTCATTCAATCATTAAGCTTAGATGTGTTCACATTACCCAACTTGCTCTCCATGTTTTTTCTCTTTAACACACTAAGGTCAAAAAACATTTACTGCATTCTTATCTTCAAGCTCAGAAGTCTCTAGATTGGCTTGCTCCTTAAGTTGGGCGTGTGACCCTCTTATCCAGGGGTGAAAATCGTTTCGAGTAATTTCTAAAATCAGCATTGTTATCTTACCAAACAGACTCGAAAAATTATAAAATGTTAATATGTTGTAGAGAAGATCTCAAAAAACATTTTTCATGAGGAAGCCTAGCCAAATTCTTTTTGTGGAAAGAGCAACAAATCATTGAACACAACCTAAAAAAAAAATTGTCTGTTGAGCAGATTCAACGGTCAGAGATAAAGACCAATTTCGAAATCCAAACTTTCACAAAACTCTTTGAGATTTTTGTATGTTGTAGAAATGGATATCCTTTATGAAGGAAGTATGCCTAAATTCAAAAGGCAAAATTTTATAAAAATCAAGAAGGCAACCTGGTCACCGCTTTTACTACACTGGACAGGTTCCAACCAGTAAATGATCGGGCCCTCGTCCCAATCATTTCACCTCAAAAAAATTTGAATGTATGTTATATATCAAGATGTTTTGAACAATTTTCATGAAGGAAGTTTCTCCAAATCCGAAACAAAAAAAGCTTAATGAAATTGGAAAGAGGAAAAGGTCTAGCAGTTTTGAAAAAACTGGAAAGTCAAAACCTATAAAACCCTAGATGGCAAGTCTATGGAGGAGAGGTGGCGCCTTACTTAGCTTCCAAGATCACGTGTCATCATTCTTTTAGGCCATGAGTCACTCCCTTTCATTAATTACTTGGGGCACCTAAGTCTCCATACTCATTACTCTCATTCAATGCATTTGATTCTTGTTCTTCAAGAAGATTGCCCTATCTAGCTTAAACTCCAAGTTTTCTTACTAGGCTTATGACTTACCCTCAAAAATCCAAACTTTCATGATTACCTCCCAAGGGTAAGACCGTTTGTACCAAGTGTCCTACTTAGTCATCAATCATTAATTAACTACCTTCCAAGAGCATTAAATGCATCAAAAGAAATATCTAAGTTTAAGGCCATCTCATTGGGTGGGAATTAGTTGAGTCTAACTACGACTGACTACCTTATTTGGTCTAAGGTTTGTGCGTAAGCCATGACCAAATGGAGCTGGACGCAACCAGGCTCAGTTGGCAAAACCAAGCTTGAGCTCCCTTTTACCGAGTCAAAGGGGCTCGTGACTAGGTCCACTGGCCAATCCTTAGGCTAGTTGACCGGTCCTGTAGCTAGTTTTGTGGCCTACTAGTCGGGATCAAAATAAGGGTCAAAATCGAGGATGTTATAGAGATCATCAATGGACTTGCGTATCAAGGAAAAGCATTCACACCTATAGAAAAAGTGAATAAACTTCTTAGAGGATCTTCCAAGAATGGAATAATGTGAAGATCTCTATCTCTAAAACACGGTGGATCATTCTTCTCACTATTGATATATTGTTGGAACTCTCATGGCATACCAAGCAGAACATATCAATGAAGAAGAAAATCATAAAGGTAAAAAATCAATTGCTTTTAAAACTAACATTCGTGATGCAGATGGCTCAAACATCATCTAATGAAGATGACAATGATGAGGAGATGGAGTTGTTGACCAAAAAATTTCAAAACCTTATGTATGCAAGTTAGATTATTCAGTATAAACAGCTGAAATATGCTGGGAGTGATGCGGTTATGAGCAAGATATATGAGCAATATTTGGTGCTTTTGGTAGCAAGAACTTGTGAGATTGTCAGCTATTGCATTTCCAAGTCTTATAAAAATCAAGAAAAAATATCGTCTTACTTGATTTACTATGTATCGAAGAATCGCGCTTTCAAATTAGTAGAAGCTGTGAATTAAGGGATTTGTAGCTTTTAATGTGCTAGGAGTCTGGTTGTGCTGCTACCATGCCATAATCTATGCTTGCGAATGCTTTCTTTTCTACCTTTTATGTTTTTTAGAAGAAAGTGAAGAAAAGATCCTTTTTCTCTGCAGCATCCTTCTGTGCATGTTTGTAGTTGTCTATTGCCGATTACTTCTTTCGCTAGTAGTTGACTGGTGAATATTATTCTTACTGCATTTTTCTTCATTTTGTAATTGGTGGGGTGGATTTTGGGAAGGTATAGAACTAATACAATTGACATTATGTTCATGTTTAATAGGCTGGCTTTTATGGAACTTCAGTTCGCATGTTTGTTTAGGATGACTTTTAATAATTTTTTTACCTTTTCTAGATTCTGGGGTTCATGCATTTTAACTTTTATTTAATGTGAAGTACTTGAAACCTTTCCAAAAACGCAAATATTCACAAGTAAATTGGTGTATCAATTTCACTTAAATTTAAAATAGAATGTCATTGTTACATTTTGGATTGAAAATCCACAAAATAAAAGCGAAAACAAATGCACCATCACAGTCAAGGGTGCGTTTGTTTCACAGAAATGAACATTTTGGAAAAAATTTGTCAAAAATAATTGCTTGAATAGTTCACATAACTGAATTGTGATATTATATATTTTCATCATCAACAAAAAGGTACGAGTGTAAATTGTTGTTGATCATGAAAATATTTTTCGTTGACTAATTTTTCTAGACAATACAATAATTATTATTGCTAAAATATTATCCATATCTTTTACTTTTCATGAAACATTCCCAACATTTTTGTCCTTATACTTGCTACTAAATTATGCTATAGGCTAATTCTTGTTCTGAATTTTAAATTTTGTATAATTTTTTGTCCTATATATAGTCACTAAGTTGTTATTACTTATATATCTCATCCATTGCTAACTATTTGTTGAGAACCGTGAAATCACGAATAGATTGGGACTAATGTTGTCACAACTTGAGGGGCCACTCATCCTGAACAGCCTTCTACAGTTTAGTTTCAATCTTTAATGATTTTTGTAGCATTCTTTTTAGACACCCTAGAGAGAAATCTGTATGTATGTATGTGAACAAACACGTGGGCACAAATTGACTGACATAGCGAAATGGAAATTCAACCTTTTAAGCGCACATAAGAACCACTCTATTCCAGAAATCAATTTCTTACTAGAAATTGATTTTTCTATTTCTATTTCCCGGATAAATTTCTAAGCAAAATATATGCGTTTGATAACCTTATAAAATTTATAGTCTTGAAATAAAAATTCGTTTGATAATGACATAAAATTTCTTCTTCCCGAGTGATGGTGGGAGGCATCTGGTGATCGGTGTTTGACGTCCGACTATTGACAATCGGTGGCGGCAGGTGGGCAGGTGATGTTTGGCGATTGGCCGAGGGGGTGGCCAACGATTGGCAACCAACGGCGGGCGAACGACAACTGGTGACCAACAGCCGTCGACGACCGGCGGCGGGTGACGGTTGGTCGGCATCCAGTGACTGGTGGCAGGCGGCCGACATCCAGCAGTCAACGGCATCCCACGGCTGGCAACGATGATGAGAGTGAATGATGAGAAGAGTTTTTATTTCTCACTTTTGTTATAAAAATAGAAAATCTACAAATTTTAACTTCTAATTTATGGTCCAAATCTATTTCTGAAGTAGAATTCTAGAAATAAAACATAAAATTACATTACCAAATGGATTCCTATTCCAAACTTGTTTTGGAGAACAAAAAAATAAAGAAATAGAGAAATAAAATGGTTATCATTTGCGGCCTTAAGTTTTGTACTCTTTGGTGAAACAAGTTGCTAGTTGCTTCCTGTTGTGCCATTTCTTTTTATTCCCTCTGAGTGATTTTCCGTTTCCTAGTTTAAACTAGTTGTATAGCATCTTGATGCAAGCCTATGATTTGTTTTTCCATCATATGTTGGTTATGCAGGGTTATGTTTTTTCCTAAAATTTCTTATTGTCTTCGATGAATTATCTGCAGCCTTTGCAGAGTAAGGATCCAGCTTGGATAGGTTACATATACACAGTTTTAGTATTTGTTGGCAGGGTATGACATTAATTATCCTTTTCTCTTACTATCAAGTACCAATTGATTGTTTGTCTTATTAAGTGCTTCAAATTTAGTTCATTTGCTTCTGGTAATTTTTTTTTCTGTGTCGCATATGGTAATAGTTCAATTTGCAATTGATAGTTTTTTCTCTTAGGGTCCATTCGTTTCGCGGAAAATATCATGTCTTCGGAAAATATTTTTCAGGAAGTCATTTTTTTGGATGACTATATTTTCCGGTGTTCGGCTAAAACCTGAACTTTGAGTGGAAAATATTTTCCATCGTCCGTTAGCTGAGTTTGGGACACCTTGAGTGCCAAAACTTGGCACGGAGGGACACTTAAGTGCCAAAACTTCGGAAAGGTACACTTAAGTATCAGTTTCAGAGTAAAGTGGAACACTTAAGTGTCGCTCTGGACAAAATCCGGCCAAATTGCTGACGTGGCAATTTTCCAGCGAGTTGGGTGCAAAACGGCATTGTTTTGCTCGCTGACGTGGCGAGAAAATGCAAAAACGACGTTGTTTTGTGTCTGATCTGTAAATAATTGATATAAAAATTAATTAAATTAAATTTAAACTTAATTTTATTTAAAATATTGTAAAAATTAAAAAACTTAAAATTAAAAAATCTTAAAAAAACCTAACATTAAAAAACCTAAAATTAAAAAAAAAATTTAAAGGGGGGGGAGCCGAAAGGGATAGCTGAGGGCTGAGCCCTCGCCACCGCTACCTCCCCGTCGTTGCCGACAAGGGCCGACGACAGAGGGGAGACGGTCAGCCGGGGTTGCCGGCCTTCGGCTGACCGGTGGCGAGGGCCGCGAGCCCTCGTCGGATCGCGACGAGGGCCGCAACCCTCGCCGCAGATCTAGGTGAGGGCTCGCGGGCCCTCGCCGCCTCCCCGCCGTTGCCAAGAAGGGCCGGCGACAGTGGGGGGAGCATCGACCGAGGTCGCCGGCCGACCGACGGCGAGGGCCCGCGAGCCCTTGCCGAATCTAGGCGAGGGCCGCGACCCTCACCCCAGATCTGGGCGAGGGCTCACGAGCCCTTGCCGCCTCACCGCCGTCGCCGAGAAGGGCCGACGACCCCGGCTGACCCTCCCCCCTCTGTCGCTGGCCCTTCCCAGCGGCGAGGGCTCAGCCCTTAGCCACCCCCTTTGGCTCCCCCACCCCCCCTTTTTTTTTTTAATTTTAGGTTTTTTAATTTTAAGGTTTTTATTTTTTAGGTTTTTTTAATTTTAAGTTTTTTATTTTTTAGAATATTTTAAATAAAATTAAGTTTAAATTTAATTTAATTAATTTTTATATTAATTATTTACACATCGACACAAAACAACGTCGTTTTTGCATTTTCTCGCCACGTCAGCTTGCAAAACGATGCCGTTTTGCACCTAACTCGCCGGAAAATTGTCACGTCAGCAATTTGGCCAGATTTTAGCCGGAGTGGCACTTAAGTGTTCCACTTTACTCCGAAACTGGCACTTAAGTGTACCTTTCTGAAGTTTTGGCACTTAAGTGTCCATCCGTGCCAAGTTTTGGCACTTGAGCTGTTTTTCTACCTTCGTTAGCTAATATAATTGTTTGGGAAAAATTATCAAAAAATTGAATTTTAATATTTTTAATTAACCAAAATATTATTTTTATTTTTTATATTTTTTAAATAAAATTTTAATTATTTATAGTTTTTAAAAAATCAAAATTTTTATTATTTTTTTATTTTTCTTTCTTTTTCTTTTTCTTTTTTCTTTATTTCTTTTCCTTCCTCCTTCTTCCTCCTCCTTCCTCCACCGCCGCATGCCAGATGATGGCTGGTTGCCTGGCAATTGACCAAGACATGGTCGCCAGATCCGTCGAGCTCGAGGCTTGGTCGATCCAGGCGAGCTCAGGTGAGTCGCGAGCTCGCTGGATCTAGCGGCAGAGCTCAGGCTTGCCTGGATTGGGAGCTCGCCTGGATCGAGAGCTCGAGCTCCGCCGCCAAATCCGAGGAGCTTGCGGCTCGCCAAAGGTCGGCAAAACCTCTGGCGAGCTTGGGCGAGGTCCGAGCCCCGCCCAGCTCGCCGAGCTCAGGCGAGCACGGCTTCGCCAGATAGGGCTAGGCGGAGCCTCACCGGCCTAGGGCGAGGTTCGAGCTGGCTCAAGACCGGCCAAGGCCAAGGAAGAAGATGAAAAGGAAAAAAAGAAAAGAAAAAAAAAAGAAAGGGGAAAAAATTAAAAACTCAACAATTTTTTAAAATAAAAAAGAAAGAAAAAAAAAGAAAGCATAAAATAAAACGAAAATGTGTTTGGTGAAAAGAAGTAAAGTGGAAGAAGTTATGGAAAATGTTTTCCACTTTTGAAAAGTGGAAGACATTTTCCTCACTTTTAAAGGTTATTTTTTCCACTTACGGAAAACATTTTCCGTGAAACGAACGAAGCCTTAGATTGTCGTGGGGATTATCTGAGGTTAATAATCATGCTATTGACATAATGAGCCTTGAAATTTTATTTATATCCTCGAATCTTAGATTTCTAATTTTAAATGATTTGGTCTAGGTTTTTCTTTTTTTTGGGTTGGGGGGGGGGGTGGTGGGGTGTCATGTGAAGCTCAGTGTTATCAAAATGTCATGTGTGTCAGCAACCTCTGAGATCTACTTTGGTAAATTTCCTTCACATTCTCCTAGTTGTTACTAAAGTAGGAACTGATATTCTCCTCATCCAAAAATTTTCTATTTTTCATCCAAATTTTTTCAATTGAGTTTGGCTTTTAGACATCCCCTTCGTATCTTTTTTCTTCTCCTCCATTCACATTTGAAAGACGACTGCATATACGAATAAAGGGTGGAATGAATCTTTTTTCTTCTCCTCCATTCACATTTGAGAAACAACATCATATACGACAGCGCGCGTGCATGTGGAAGTATGTGCATGATGAAATGCATTTGTACTTAAACATAGCTTCAGTTGAAATTTTAGGAGTAGCCGTCAATTAAAATTTAAGGCATCTTCCCTCTGAATGTGTAGCTTCTCATATGATCTACTCTTTAGAACATGAACTAATGATATCATAAAGACTGTCCGCGCAGGCCCATGGGGGCACAGATGCCACTACCGCTGATGGGACAACCAAGAGGGAGTGCGTCGCAGAACGCATCGTAGGGTTTTCCGAACAAGTCTCCGATGTAGCGAAGGTGTACACTATCACCCGAAGGGAGGCGAAGGACTCACAGGATGTAGTTACAGGTACGATCTCGCTGAACAACCATGCTGCTTATGCTTTATTTGATCTTAGAGCCATGCATTCATTTATTGCTGAGCAATTCGTTAAGTTGGTAGGATTGAGTCCAGAACCGTTGGGGACAATCATTAGTATATCCACCCCGTTAAAGGATAAAGTGCTGTCTGTGATAGGTGTCTTGGTTGCAAGTTAGTGATTGGTAAGCGAGAGGAAAGGATAGATTTGATTGTGCTGGCTATGTTCGATTTTGATATGATCATTGGTATGGATTGGCTCACCAAGCAACGAGCTACCGTAGACTGTTATCGGGTAGTCGAGGAGGACCCTCGATCACCTTAATCTCGTCGCTTGAGGCAACTCGTTTGTTAGATGTAGGTTGCCAAGGTTATTTGGCAATTGTGGTCGATACGACAGTTGAGGAGCCCAAGATGGAGAACATCGTCGTAGTGCAGGAATTTTTCGACGTGTCTCCGGAGGAATTGCCTAGTCTGGCCCTAGAAAGGGAGATAAAGTTCGTGATTGAGTTGGCCCCTAGGATGGAGCCAATTTCTAAGGCTCTTTACCATATGGCGTTGTTAGAGTTGAAGGAACTGAAGGTGTAGATGTAGGAGTTGTTAGACAAAGGATTTATACGTCCTAGTGTATCACCTTGGAGAGCGCCAGTTCTGTTTGTAAGGAAGAATGATGGTTCATTGCGTCTTTGCATCGACTATCGGCAACTCAATTGGGTGACGATCAAGAACAAGTATCTGTTACCAAGGATTGATGACTTGTTTGATTAGCTACAGGGAGCGTCGATATTTTCCAAGATCGACCTGAGGACAGGTTACCATCAACTGAGGATTAAGAAGGAGGATATACCGAATACGGCTTTTCGTACACGTTACGGCCATTATGAGTTTACCATAATGCCGTTTGGTTTGACCAATGCCCCAGCTGCTTTCATGGATTTGATGAATCGAATATTCAAGGAGTACCTAGATCAGTTCGTAATTGTGTTTATCGATGACATCTTGGTGTACTCGAAAAGTCCAGAAGAGCACGAACAACACTTAAGAACAGTACTTCAGACCCTACGAGAACACGGGCTGTACGCCAAGTTCAGTAAGTGCGAGTTTTGGTTAACTCGTGTAGCTTTCTTAGGTCACGTGATTTCAGGTGAAGGAATTTCTGTGGACCTGACCAAGATCGAAGCAGTTAGAAACTGGCCGAGACCAACGACAGTGACAGAGATCAGGAGTTTTTTGGGATTGGCAGGTTATTATAAATGGTTTGTGGAAAGATTTTCAATAATAGCCATGCCCTTGACTCGATTGCTGAAGAAGGAAGAGAAGTTCGAGTGGATAGATAAGTACGAGCATAGTTTCCAAGAGCTCAAGCAGAAGCTTATTACTGTACCCATGCTGACGATTCTATCTAGTCCTAGAGGATATGAGATCTATAGTGATGCATTGTAGAGATGACTGGGCTGCGTTTTAATGCAATATGGGAGAGTTGTTGCAACACATAATTTGGAGATCGCAGCGGTCATCTTTGTCCTGAAGATTTGGAGACACTACTTATGCGGAGAAAAGTTCCAGATCTTTGCAGACCATCAGAGCCTAAAGTACTTATTTTCTCAAAAGAAGTTGAATATGAGACAGCGTCGTTGGATGGAACTTCTTAAGGACTACGACTGCGACATCATGTATCATCCCGAAAAAGCCAATAAGGTCGCAAATGCGTTAAGTTGAAAGTCATCGATTGCGTAGATGGCGGTTCAGGAATGGATTCTACTAGAAGGAGTTCAAGATTCTGATTTCAAGTTTGAGGTAGGCCACCTTTTAAGTCTTACGACCACCCTCAGAATTGAATCGGAAGTGTAGATAAGGATTAAGACGTTGCAATTGACAGACCCTGAGATCCAGAAAATTCTACAGGAAGATACGGAAAAGAGGAAGGCTGACTTTCAAGATACTGAGGATGTAACATTAAAGTTTCATGGGCGATTGTGTGTACCTGATGATGCAGAACTTAAGGAGGAGATCTTGTCAAAAGCCCATCGTAGCAGTTACAGTATTCATCTAGGTAGTACGAAGATGTATCAAAACCTGCGTCAACACTGTTGGTGGACTAGTATGAAGGCAGATATCGCCAGACATGTCGCCAAGTGTATGATGTGTCAGCAAGTGAAAGCACAGCATTGCAAGCCTGGATGACTTTTGCAACCTCTCGAGATTCCCTAGTGGAAATGGGAACATATCACAATGGATTTTGTGATGGGATTACCAAGGAGTCAGCGAGGTAACAATTCCATATGGGCTGTAGTCAACAAATTGGCGAAGTCTGCTCACTTCATCGTCATATGAAAGGACTTCGCATTAGATAGATATGCTAAATTGTACGTGCGAGAGATAGTTCGTCTTCATGGAGTGCCAGTGACGATCACGTTAGATCGAGACCCAAAGTTCATGGCAGCTTTTTGGAAAAGTTTACAAATTGCCTTGGGAACGAAGCTGCAATACAACACGGCCTATCATCCGCAGACGAATGGCCAGTCTGAGGGGACGATTCAAACCCTCGAGGACATGTTGCGAGCGTGCGTATTGGATTTCAAGGGAAGCTGGGAGGAATAACTTCATCTAGTTGAGTTCACCTACAACAACAATTATCAGCAGAGTATCCAGATGGCACCGTTTGAAGCGTTGTACGACAGAGCCTGTAGAACTCCTGTTTGTTGGGACGAAATTGGAGAGCGTAAGATTACGGGTCCTAAATTAGTTCAGCAGTTAGTCGATGCTGTCAAAGTCATTCGAGAAAGGCTCAAGACCACTCAGAGTCGTCAGAAGAGTTATGTAGATAAGTGGCGAAGACCATTGGAATTCCGAGTTGGTGAACACGTATTCCTCAAAGTGTCACCGATGAGGGGTACTTCGCAATTTGGCAATAAAGGAAAGCTAAGTCCGAGGTACGTCGATCCCTTTGAAATTTTAGAGCGAATTGAGACTTTGGCGTATCGTCTTGCGTTGCCGCCAAGACTTGCGCAAGTGCATGACATCTTTTACATGTCGATGTTGAGGAAGTATGAACCTAATCCAACCCACATGCTGAATTTCGAGGAATTAGACGTGGACGAGAGAATGTCATATGTGGAAAGACCAGTGCGGATAGTGGATTGAAAGGAGCAAATGCTGCGCAACAAGACGATCCCCTTGGTTAAAGTGGTCTGGCAACACCACGAACGGAAGGAGCCACATGGGAAAGCGAAGAATCGATGAGACATCAATATCCCTACCCTTTTGTGGAAAAATTGTAATGGTTTAAATTTCAAGGACGAAATTTTTATAAGAGAGGAAGAGTTGTAACATCCCAAAATTTGACCCCGTTTCAATTATATGAAATGGTTGTTTTGTCGACGCACCTACGGTCATTTTACTCGAAGCTGGCCCCTCACAAGCTAACTAATTTATTAGGTGAGGCCGTTAAAGGATAAAACGCGACAGACTAGAGAATTCGATCAGAAATTGACTGCAAGACCATAATAATCAGCAAGGGTCAATACGACACCATTATAATCAAATTGCGATCGGATATAAGTCGATTCGATGGAATTGCGTAGTCGAATTGCAGGTGGTTCCACACGATTACGATATTCGCGTCGAACGGCAGTAAACCAATTTTCTATCGATATTATACTCGGGACACATAATTGAAACCTCACGATTTTTACGACAACCAAGAGTCGTCTACAATTTGGAGATGCACAAATGTGAATTGAAAATTATCAACAATGGGTCAAACGCGCTAAAATCCCTAAAAGCTACCCGATAGGTTAGGCCGTACTAAAATCGCATTTGGTCGATTTTAACCACGAAATTGAATTCGGTTTCGGGAATCAGACGTTCGAGCATGTCACGATTCATTTTTAGGATGTTGTCTCATATTTCGGTGAATTTTCATCGAGTTTGGAATTTTGCGGAAAAATTGATTACGGACAAAAAGGAAAATGAAAGGGAAATTCGGATGGGCTAATTAAATGGATTATTTGGCTGCCAAAATGGTTTATTTTTTAGGAAATTAGGACTAATTCTCCATTGGATGGCCACAGGACTTATTGGGCATGAAGACTTTGAGGCCATAGTCATGAGTGCATAGATATTTTCCCTAGGTTTCTATTGGTTGTTGCTTTGACTTCCAATTTTTCTCTCTCCAATTCCCCCTCTTCCCATGCATGCATGAAACCCCCCTTCCTCAGCCGATCCTCCCTACTGCTTCTTCCTTTTCCTTATTTCCCCTCACTTCTTCTTCTTCATCTTGTGCTGCTATCATTCCCTCCATCTCTCCTCTGCTCGTCCAACCACACGAACAACACTCACGCCCACCTCACGTCACCACCACCACAACACCACCATCCCATCCAACATCCACCGTCCACTTCCACCGAACGACCACACCACAGTAGCGCCTCTCCACCAGAATTCCACCAACACCAGCCCAACTCCACTCCTCAACAGCCCGCAGCCAATAACTGCCTAGCTCACCACCACCGTTCCACGGCCGCCTCACCACCTCCACCTTTCGCCACCACAACGCCACCTCAACCAGCTCGCCAACAGCCACCGAGATCAGCTCCATAGAACCAAATCCCCTCCTTAGCCGTGAGCTTGTAGGGCTGATTTCAGTTGCCAAGTGAGCTCCGTTCGAGACACGGTAGTCTCGGGTTCTCACCGTCGTCACGTTGCCGTCACAATGAGCCCGCCGCCGTCCTAATCCAATGAGTTAACTCCCTAATCCTTGATTAGGTTGTTAATTGCGCTTAGGGGGTTAGATTAGTGTAATGAGGATTAGCTAGTTAATCATAGGTTAGTGTAACTAGCTTAGTTAGGTTGATTTGGTTAGGTTAGTTAACCATGGTTAGGTTTTAACTCACTAATCCTAGTTTAGTAGGTTAATGATGCATAAGAGTTTATTAGTTTAAGTTAAGCATGGATTAGGTGGTTAGTTAGATTAGATTAGTGAATTTAATTAAGTGATTAGTTAGATTAGATTAGTAAATTTAATTACTTGCCAATGCATGTTAGGTGGATAGTTAGTGCAATTAAGGCCTAGACAAGCTCTAGTATTTATCTAGAGTGATTTGGAAATTTTCCGGGTCCGTCTTGGCATTTAATTAGGCTTTACAGGCCTAAGTTACTATTTATTGCATTTATTAATTAATTTCCATAATTATTTATTTATTTATTTATTTTTCGAAAATTAGGCTAGGATAGCCGGTGACCGGAATTTTATGTTGATTGTGATGGTGTGATTTGTTTATTTAATTGAGCTTGAATTTGTGCTAATTTGGTGTGATTTGTATTTTAGAAATTTATTCCTAAATTTAATTATTTTCAGTAATTGGTTGGAAATTAACCGAGTGTCTGTTTACAACACCAAAAATATTTTGGTGGACCATATGAAATGGTGAAATTTTCAAAAGTGAAATTATGGTATTTTGGCTAGGGCTGACCGTATACCCATACACGGTTATTTTTATCCGGTGTGATAAAAAGGGCAAATTGATTGATGATAAGAGTTGTACAAATTATTATCAGCTTTGGGCGAGCTATATAGTACAACTTATCCACTTTGGGCGAGCGTTATAATTTATCAGCTTTGGGCGAGCATTATTAACATATTATATCGGCCTAGGGGCCCTAATATATCAGTTTAGGGCAAGCAGTATACTATATTACCAGCTTTGGGTGAGCTATACTATCTATCTTCAACTTTAGACGAGCAGTCATGTTTTGATAGGACATTATAGATAGTATTGATTAGGTTGACCGAGAAGTGCTCATGATGACATGTAATCGACAGAGTCGATTGATCGATAGTTCAATCTGAATTGGTGAATTGATGTGATTTGTGTATCTTTGAGATATACAGACTTGTAGGAAGGAACATAGACAAAGGTACGTCCTCCGACCTTTGTTTGTGCTTAAGTAGCCCTCATGGCGTATTTGCTTCCTAATCGGGTTGGGTAAAACTTGTTGAGACGTCGTCTCACCCCATTGTGGGATAATATTTCAGGTCCTTAAATGGCCGCTCCTAAGTTTTTTGGATGACCCAAGAGTGTTACAGAGCAAGCATCTTATTTTCTGTTGCCTAGGAGCCCTAGGGGCTGGACCTATGAGCTAGTGAGGTCCACGGTTTAGGTTAATGCGGGTCTCACCCACAAGGTGCCCCACTTATACAGATCGTGGTATCGCCATGCTCAAGATGGCCAAAGAGAGGGTCCTATTCCGGAATCTGAGATTCCTCTATACATCCTGGAGGCCGTTTTTGGGAAGAGCACAGCTGATCCTCCTCAAGGTTCAATCGTAGATGCAACAGACCCGGCTCTCGCAGTGCTAGAGTCCCTGGTGCAGTCTGCTGAAGGCTCTAACTAGAGCGTGGAAGAAGGAGAGATCAAGGATGATAATGACCCGAAGTAGATCGAAAACCCCAACCCTTGCTTGTAGACTTTGCTTTTGAACTGGCTTGAGTAGAACCCGGCTTTAATAGTTTGTATCGTACTATATACATTATGGTGTGCAATGTATATATTTGTGGTTGTTTCAGGTTTAAAATTTATGATCCTACTTTTATATCCCATTGTTTTATTGTCTGGGGATTATTTATATTCTTTCACATGCGTATTAAAATGAATGGGTCGGCGATGCGTCCGGGGACATCACTATTTAATCGACCGGTGAGGGATGGGCACGCACTCGAGGATCGGGGCATGACATCCCCGTTTAAGTGGTCAGAGCGAAGTTTAGTGATTGGAGTGATAAGGTGCGATAGTCTATGGGATAGTAGTAGGAATGGCCTTTAATTTCATGCTGGTGCATGTCTGTGATAGCTGATTGGTAAAATTGATTGCTTGTTGTTTGGATCACTCTGTTTCTAATTCGGTGTGGAATTGGAAGCAGGCTTTAGTAAAGAAAGCTGAGCCATGAGTGATCAAGAGCAGAGGACTCCTAGTAAGAGGACCGTCAGGGCCGTAACTCGGGATAGGACGCCGACCAGGGTCGATACCTAAGGAGGCCAAGGTAAAATGCCAGCTCAGGGCACGAGTGGAGTGGCACCACCTCCCGTTGGTGCCGAGGTAGCAGCCCATGGTGATCCCAGAATCGAAGGATCATGCAGGCGCTTGAGACCATGAGAGATGTGATTGGACAACAAGCATAGAATCAATCCGTTGTTGCTGCCACCACTACTACTACTGCCATTACCGCCGCCACTGAGGCTGCACCCGTTGCTGCACCTGTTGCCGCACCTGCCGAAGTTCAGTATGAGAATATGGTAACGCAGATAGAGAGGCCGATACACAAGCTAGTGGAGCAGTTCTTGAAACTGAACCCGCCAAGGTTCACGGGTACTAGAGACCCCGAGGCCGCGTCTCTTTGGATCCATGATCTGGAAAAGGCCTTCACACTTTTGATGTGCAATGAAGAAAAGAAGGTAACCATGGCAGTCTATCAGTTGCAGGGCAATGCCAATACTTGGTGGAGAGCCGCCAGAGATACCGTATTTCCAGGAGGAGTGGTCCCGATGTGGGATGTCTGTTCAACAAACAACATTTCTTGAGGAGTGCCAAGGAGTAGAAAATGGAAGAGTTTCAACGTCTTCATCAGGGGACGATGACTGTTGACCAGTACGGGGTCAAATTTACCGTCAAGCATAGCTGCTCGAAAGAAGCCTGAACGAGCAAGTCACCTCGTCTAGATCAAGGTTTAGTTCTCATCGAGAAGGGATTCGCCATGGGAAGAGGCCCATGATTGGAGGTAGATTTCAAGTTTCGCCCAATAGGAATGGTGGAATTGGAAAATTAGGGCCGAGTCAGAATGGCCTGTGTTGCTTCTGTGGAAGGTGACATGGTATAGCTCCGTGTCCTCGGAGACCGGGTGTTTGTTTTGGATGCGGCCAACAGGGTCACATGATCAGAGATTGTCCTAACAGGCCAAGAGGACAACCGCAGTTACCGCCACTACCACCTATGGGTCAGATCAGAGGGTACGCACCTCAGAACGCACCGTAAGGAGGACAGCTTAGACCCACAGTTCAAGGCACGGTGTATGCCATCACACAAGGTCAAGCAGAGGCTGCACCTGACGTGATTACAAGTATGGTTTTGCTGAACGACCATCCTGCTTATGCTTTATTCAACTTAGGAGCAACCCATTCATTTATTGCCGAGCAGTATGTTAAGTTGATAGAAGAAGTAAGTCATGTATTGTTGGAGTCAGCAATTAGAGTATATACACCATTGAAGGATAAAGTGATAGCTGCTATGGGTTGTTCTAGTTGCAAATTAGCAATTGGTAAGTGAGTGGGGAAAATATACTTGTTAGTCCTAGCCATGTATGACTTTGATTTGATAATTGGCATAGACTGGCTCACCAAGCAACGAGCTAAAATGGACTATTATTGCAAGGCGATTTAGTTTAACCCATTAGAGGGAGAGAGCTTCGAGTTTGTCGGGAAATCGAGGAGGACCCTCGATTATCTTAATCTCGTCGCCTGAGGCAACTCGTTTGTTAGACGAGGGTTGTCAAGGTTACCTGGCAACTGTCATGGATACGACAGTTGAGGAGCTGAAGATGGAAGACATTGCTATGGTGCAAGAGTTTCCTGATGTCTTTCCAAAGGAATTGTCGGGATTACCGCCAGAGAGAGAAATTGAGTTCATGATTGAGCTAGCACCCGGGATAGAGTCAATCTCTAAGGCTCCTTACCGGATGGCGTTATCTAAGTTGAAGGAACTGAAGGTGCAGATGCAGGAGTTATTGGATAAGGGATTCATATGTCTCAGTGCATCACCGTGGGGAGCACCAATTCTATTTGTAAAGAAGAAAGATGGTTCGTTATGCCTGTACATCAACTATCGGCAACTCAATCAGGTAACGATCAAGAACAAGTATCCACTACCGATGATAGATGACTTGTTTGATCAGTTGCAAGGAGCGTCGATATTTTCGAAGATCGACTTGAGGATAGGGTATCATCAGCTGAGGATCATGAAAGATGACATTCCGAAGTCAGTATTTCGTACTCGGTATGGTCATTATGAGTTTACTGTAATGCCATTCGGGTTGACGAATGCTCCAGCTGCGTTCATGGATCTGATGAATCGAGTGTTTAAGGAATATCTGGATCAGTTCATGATCGTGTTCATCGATGATATTCTGGTGTATTCAAGGAGTGAGGAAGAGCATGAGAGTCATCTGAGTTCATCAGTTGTACGCCAAGTTCAGCAAGTGTGAGTTTTGATTGACTCGTGTTGCTTTCCTAGGTCACGTGATTTCAGGTGAAGGAATCTCAATGGACCCGTCCAAGATTGAAGTAGTAATCAACTGGCCAAGACCGACTACCGTGATAGAAATCAGAAGTTACCTAGGTTTGGCAGGTTATTACAGACGGTTTGTGGAAGGATTTTCATCTTTAGCGTCGCCATTGACTAGACTTCTGAAGAAAGAAGAAAAATTAGTGTGGACAAACAAGTGCAAGAGTAGTTTCTAAGAGCTGAAGCAAAAGCTTACTACCGCACCTGTGCTGACAATTCCATCTAGTCCTAGAGGGTACGAGATCTATAGCGATGCTTCCTTCAGAGGACTAGGTTGCATGCTGATGCAACATGGCCGAGTGGTTGCATACACCTCCCGTCAGTTGAGGCCTCATGAACAGAATTACCAGACGCATGACTTAGAACTCACGGCAATTATTTTCACGTTGAAGATTTGGAGAAACTATTTGTGCGGAGAAGGATTCCAAATCTTCACAGACCATCAAAGTCTCAAGTACCTATTCTCTTAGAAGGAATTGAATATGAGACAGCGCCAATGGATGGAATTGAATTGCTGAAGGACTACGACTGTGATATCCTATATCACCCAGGGAAGATAAATAAGGTCGCCGATGCTTTGAGTCGAAAGTCTTCAATTGCTCACTTGTTGGTGAAGGAATGGAATTTAATCAAGAGAGCTCGAGATTCAGTATTCAAGTTTGAGGTAGGCTACCTATCGAGTCTTATGGCCACCCTCAGAATTGAACCGGATGTTTAGATCACAATCAAGTTACTCCAACCGATAGACCCTGATGTTCAGAAGATTCTACAAGAGGCCACCGAGAAAAGGAAGGCTGACTTTCAGATTTCTGATGAAGGAACACTGAGGTTCCGAGGATGATTGGTTGTACTTGACGATGTGGAGCTTAGAGAGAATATCTTGTTTGAAGCATATTGTAGCAGTTACAGCATTCATCTTGGCAGTACTAAGATATATCAGAATCTGCGTCAACACTATTGATGGTCAGGTATGAAGGCGGACATCGCCAAGCATGTCACCAAGTGTTTGACGTGTCAGTAGGTCAAAGCTCAACATTACAAGCTGGGAGGACTTCTGCAACCTCTCGAGATCCCAGAGTGTAAATAGGAGCATATCATGATGGATTTCGTGACCGGCCTACTGAGGAGTCAAAGAGGTAATGATTCGATTTGGGTAGTGGTTGACAGATTGACCAAGTCGGCCCACTTCATTGCAGTTCGAAAGGACCTCAATTTGGATAGACACGCAGATCTGTACATGCGTCAAGTAGTTCGTCTACATGGAGTGCCGGTGACGATAACTTCAAATCGAAACCCGAGATTTACCGCTACCTTTTGAAAGAGCTTACAGAGTGCTTTAGGTACCAAGCTGTGGTACAGTACGGCATATCATCCTCAGACGGATAACCAGTCTGAGAGGACAATTTAGACCCTCAAGGACATGTTGCGAGCTTGTGTGCTAGATTTTAAAGGAAGTTGGGAAGAACAGCTTCGTCCGATGGAATTTACCTACAACAATAGTTATCAGCAGAGTATTCAGATGGCTCCTTTTGAAGCGTTGTCTGGCAGAGTGTGCAGGACACCAGTGTGTTAGGATGAAGTTGGGGAAAAAAAGATTATAGGCCCAAAGTTGGTTCAGCAGTTAGTGGATGCCGTTGCAATGATTAGAGGCAGACTAAAGACCGCTCAAAGTAGGCAGAAGAGTTACATAGATAAGCGCTAGAGGTCTTTGGAATTCCAAGTTAGTGATCACGTTTTTCTGAAGGTGTCACCAATGAGGGGAACTTCGCCCTTTGGCAAGAAGGGAAAACTGAGCCTAAGATACGTAGGTCCGTTTGAAATTCTTGAGAAAATTGGAACCTTAGCATATTGTCTTGCGTTGCCACCGAGATTGGCGCAAGTGCATGACGTCTTTCATGTGTCGATATTGAGGAAGTATGAGCCTGACCCAACCCACATGCTTAATTTTGAAGAATTGGACGTGGATGACCGCGTGTCATACGTTGAAAGCCCGGTTCAGATAATGGATCGAAAAAAGCAAATTCTGCGTACAAAGACCATTCCGTTGGTCAAAATGGTTTGGCAACACCACGGTACTGAATGAGCAACTTGGGAGATTGAAGAGTCAATGAGACGTTTGTACCCCCACCTTTTTGTTCAAAGTGTGTAATGGTTTAAATTTTGACGAAATTTTTATAAGAGGGGAAGAGTTGTGACATCCCAAATTTTCAATTCTGTTTTCCATTGAATAAATTGGGCCTTTCATCGACGCGCATATAGGGCTATTCTCAAAGCTAATCACTCTCGAGATAATTAGACTATCTGGGAAAGCCATTAAGGAATTTTAATGCAATAGACTTGAGAATTCGATCAGAAATCGGCTACTCGACCATGCTCATCTGTAAAGATCATTACGGCACAGTTAAAAATCGCTTAGAGATCATAAATAGGTTGGTTCAACTGAGATGTGTGGTTAAACGTGGGTGATTCTACCAAATTGAGAAATTCTCGTCGATCGGCACTAGACTAATTTTTCTATCTTTTTAGTACCCTGTGTTTGTATTTGAATCCTTGAGATTTTCACGACAATCGAGAGTCGCCAATGTGTCAAATAGGTTCATTGTGGTTAGAAGAAAATCAACCACAAGTCATTTGCACTAAAAATTTCTGAAAGCTACCCGGTAGCCTAGGTCACGCTAAAAACATGCCAGAGTGAAATTAACCACGAATTTGAATCCGATTTCAGAAATTGAAAGTTCTATCATGTCATAAATTATTTTAAGAACGTCAACTCAGTCTCCGAAGATTTTTTTGTAAACCGAGACTTTTTGGGAAAAAGCCGGCATAAGGCCGTTTTTGTTTAGAAATCGTCAGGGACCATTTTTTGATCGCACAGTTGGGATGCAAGTAGGTTGTATTGGTAAGGAAAAATATCAATTTGATTGAGGGTTCGACAATTGAATTTTTAGAGGCCGTTTGGCGTCGATTTAAGAAGCAATTGATGTTCAATTAAAATAAAATCCTCCAAAATTCGTAACACCCCTTGACCCACAACATTTGAACCCTCTCTAGGACTTCTAGAAGGAAGTTGAGAGCTGAAATTGAGTGATGGATGACAGCAACCGAGTTGGACTTGGTCAAGGAGACAAAGGAGATGAAGATGAAGGCTTAATGACCCCCTTGCCCCCTCTCTCCCCCCCTTAGCCGTCGACCAGCCCTTCCCCTTTTCTCCATTGTGCCTTGAAAGCTTCAGCAAAACCAACAGCACCGACTGAGCCTCCTCTCCTCCTCTCGAAGCCCGCCAACGCCGTTTGCTGTCCGCCAGACCGCCGTTCGCCGTCCTCACATGTCGTGCATGCCTCTCACCGTCCGCCTGCACCTCGCTGCCATTCCTGGACGTTCCTTGGTCCCAGCAGCATCTCAAAGTCCGCTCCCGTGGCCGTCGGACCTCCTTGCATCGCCGCCATTTCACCACCGTGAGGCCCACCGAGCACCCCTGCTGCCTCCGCCGTTCTTGCCTCACCCAATCAACCCTCGAAGCCACCTCAACCAGCCCTGAACAAAGAGCAAAAGAGTGGGTTTCCAGCAGCGCTTAAAGCCCGTTTTGACCCGCTTCCCAGCTCTGAAAGCTAGGCCTGCTTTGGAGTTAGTTGAGCCTCGCCGCGTCCCCATCGTTTCAAACCGAGCGGTTTGTTAATCATGTGAGTTTAACTCACTAATCCTCAATTAGTAGGTTAATGACGCTCAAGGGTTGATTAGTTTAGGTTAAGCATGGATTAGGTGGTTAGTTAGATTAGATTAGTAAATTTAATTAATTACCGATGCATGTTAGGTGGATAGTTGTGGAATTAGGGCCTAGACAAGCTCTAGTATTTATCTAGAGTGATTCAGACATTTTACGAGTCCGTCTCGGCGTTTAATTAGACTTTACGGGCCTAAGTTGCTATTTATTGCATTTATTAATTAATTTCCGTAATTATTTATTTATTTATTTATTTATTTATTTTCCTGAAATTAGGTGGGATAGCCGGTGACCAGAATTTTATGCTGATTGTGATGGTGTGATCTGTTTATTTAATTGAGCTTGAATTTGTGCTGATTTGGTGTGATTTGTTTTTTAGAAATTTATTCCTAAATTTAATTATTTTCAGTAATTGGTCGGAAATTAACCGAGCGTCGGTTTACAACACCAAAAATATTTTGGTGGACCATATGAAATGGTGAAATTTTCAAAAGTGAAATTATGGTATTTTAGCCAGGGCCGACCGTGTACCCTTATACGGTTATTTTTATCGAGTGTGATAAAAAAGGGCAAATTTATTGATGATCAGAGTTGTACAAATTATTATCAGCTTTGGGCGAGCTATATAGTACAACTTATCAGCTTTGGGCGAGTGTTATAATTTATCAACTTTGGGCAAGCAATAATTTATCAGCTTTAGGCGAGCATTATTAGTATACTATATCAGCCTAGGGACCCTAATATATTAGCTTTGGGTGAGCTATACTATTTATCTTCAGTTTTAGGCGAGCAGTCTTGTTTTGATAGGACATTATAGATAGTGTTGATTGGGTTGACCGAGAAGTGGTCATGATGACATGTAATCGACTAAGTCGATTGATCGATAGTTCGATCTGATTTGGTGAATTGATGTGATTTGTGTATCTTTGAGATATACTGACTTGTAGGAAAGAACAGGAGCAAAGGTAAGTCCTCCGACTTATGTTTGTGCTTAGGTAGCCCTCATGGCGTATTTGCTTCCTAATCGGGTCTTAGGGGAATAGAACTTGCCGAGACGTCATCTCGCCCCGTTGTGAGATAACATTTCAGGTCATTAGATGGCCGCTATTAAGTTTTTTGGATGACCCAAGAGTGTTACAAAGCATGTATCTTATTTTCCGTTGCCTAGGAGCTCTAGGGGCTGGACCTATGAGCGAGTGAGGTCCACGGTTTGGGTTAATGCGGGTCTCACCCATAAGGTGCCCCACCGATACAGATCGTGGTACCGCCATGCTCAAGATGGCTAGAGAGAGGGTCCTATTCCGAAATCAGAGATTCCTCTATACATCTTAGAGGCCGCTTTTGGGAAGGGCACAACTGATCCTCCTCAAGGTTCGATCGTAGATGCAACAGACCCAGCTCTTGCAGTGCCAGAGTCCCCAGTGCAATCTGCTGAAGGCTCTAGCTGGAGCGTGGAAGAAGGAGAGATCGAGGATGATGATGACTCGGAGTAGATCGAAAACCCCCAACCCTTCTTATAGACTTTGCTTTTAAACTGGCTTGAGTAGAACCCGACTTTAACAGTTTGTATCGTACTATATACATTATAGTGTGCAATGCATATATGTGTGGTTGTTTCAAGTTCAAAATTTATGTTCCTACTTTCCTATCCCATTTTTTTATTGTCTGGGGCTTATTTATATGCTTCCGCATACATATTAAAATGAATGGGTCAACGATGAGTCTTGGGACGTCGCTATTTAATCAACTAGTGAGGGATGGGCGCGCGCTCGAGGATCGGGGCGTGACAATAGCAATACTCCTAGATAGAAAACACAATGCTAGAATTTAACGACGACCTTGGTCTTGTGGAAAGACTCCGGAATTTAATTGATGATGTTGAACCCAATAAAGATGCACGCTGGAATTTAATCAACGATGAGAATCTTGAAAACTATAGTTAAAATGCGATATAGTAAAGATAAAGTAAAGATAGTTGTTGTGTTGTGCCGGGGAGGGGGGGGGGGGGAATTCTTCATTAAACGAGTTAGGGTATTTATAGAATGGACTGGTAACCATCGGTCGGTTTCCCATCCTTAGGTGCCACTCTTGATATTCTCCATGTTTTTCAATTCCTCTTGGCACCCTTATCCATAAGCAACTATCTTCTGACTCGTCGATGATGCTTACCTAACCTACTCATAAGTATATAACTACTCCCTATTTTTATGCATATTTCTCGTACAATTATTTTCACTCGAGTTCAAGTGCTAATTCAACTTAATCTTCAAATATGGTCCACTATCCTCACAATTTGACACGTGGCAATCACTTACTTAGCCATCGACTCTAGAATTTGCTCCTAGAATTCCATTGAGACTCAGCTTAAGTAGTCTCCACGAAAGCTGTTTTATCCTTAGCTTTATGAACCAAAATAGGGCATTTCGCTTATTATTCCCTCGTGGCCAACACATGATTTTAGGGTAATTTTGGGTGTCAATATGAGTAGAAAGCAACTAATTTTAAAATGCAAATATAAGTTACCTGCATATATGTGATATGTAAGTTTTGAAAACTAAAGAGTTGATTATTCAGAAGTAAAAGAGTACTCTCTTGGTGTGGATGCCATACTATTATATGAGTGTGTGTAGACAGGTAAGGATACGTTTCCACTTTCCCTGGTTCCATATCTTAGCTTTGTCTTTAACACAAACAAATTTGAGGATTATGCTTTATTATCAACGTCTTTCCAGCTCTGTTTCTTCTATGGTAACAATTGAGATAGAAAATTGAAATAGCAGGAAATCAGTCCCATAGGATGCGGTTGGTAACCATTATGTTTCCGAAAACAATTTTTGCTCAGAAATAATTATTTTCATTCTATTCCCGGAAACAATTTATTAGTTTTTGAAGGCGTTGGGTAACTGTCCAAAATTTCTACTCCCGGGATAGAAATGCATTTAGTAGGATTCTTAATTTTTTTTGTTTCTTTTCATTTTTAATACTTTTATTATTTTTGTATTATGTTTCTATTTTTCTTTTTTTCTTTTTTTGTTTTGTTTTTTCTTTTTCCTTTTGTCTTCTTATTCCTCCTGGGAGGCTCAGCCTCGCCAGATCTGAGCTTGCTAAGCCTCGTTGAGCTAGCAAGGCCGAGCCTCACGGTGGCTAGGCAAGCCTCACATAGCCCAGCAAGCCTCGCCTGGCCGCCAGTGAGGCTCTACCTCGCCGAGCCACTGTTAGGCAACGCCGACCTAAAGGTGACCCGGCGAGGCCAAGCCTGGCCGTGGCTCGGTGTAGCCGAGGGCCGCCAATGCTCTAGCAAAGTCGTTGGTCCTATTTTAGCTAGTCGCTGGCCTTGGCCATCAATAGGCCAAAAGGAGAGAAGAAAAGGAAAGAGAAGAAAAGGGAAGAGAAAAGAAAAAATTAGACTTGATTCTAGGAATTGTTCCTGGAACAAGAAACAACTTTTTTTTACTTTTTGATTTTATTCCAAATCTATTCTCAAGAACAAAAAAGGATCTTTGTTCCTGGGAACAAAAAATTTACCAAATAGATTTCTGTTTTTTTTTTTTCTCGAGAACAATTTAACATAATCAATTGTTTTTGGGAGTGTTACCAAATAGGCCCTTAGTAAAAGCTAGAGTTTGATATTTTCTTATGCATGCCTCTCAATACTATGGAGGATGGCAAAGTTTATTATACATTTATTTACATTTTTGTTCAAATGGGAGAGGAAAGCTAGGAATTGAGATGGAGAGAAAAAGTTTGGGAAATGTAAATAAAGGAGAATAAACATATGAGGGTAGAATCTACTAACTCGAACTTTTCCTATCAAAAAGCAATAAGGCTAGAAACATCTTTAGGATTGGATGGCTTCACAGAAACAATATTTATGAGAAAATGTTTGGAAAATAATTCTTTGCCAATTTTTGTCAATTTTATTTTTTTATTTTTTGCATCATAATTAATACTGCATGTCTTCCTTCTCAAATATAAAGAAACATAGGGAGGCATGTGGGTGGTTATGATCCTCTTTTCATGTTATATCCTTATTGAAGTTAGTTCCAAGCAACACATGGTGAAGTTATTGGACAGATCAAGGTACCCAGGCAAGTTACGACTCGAGCTTCTACAATCTGACATAGCACTTCAATCAGTTGGTTAGGTATAACGCAAGATGGTTACTGTTGATTGACAAATTTTCTCGTAGCTACTAAAAAGAAGACTTCGCTTATAAATTCCCTTGAAGCATTGAATACTTATAAGCCAGTAAAATTGTGAGAGACAGTTTGTGTTTTGTTTCAGCTCTTCTGTAGGACTCAATTAGTAATTAGATGATAAAAATTGTGTATAAGTCTGTGGCACCCCTCGACGGCCCTCGAACCGTTTAGGTCGCCACAGTTCGATTACCATTCTCTTGCTTGACCTGAAGGTCTATCAATCCTGGGGGTTTACATCTTTTAGATCGGTCCTTGCGCAATTTATATGGCGGAAGCACATCCATCAACTCCCTTCCTTATATTCAGAAAACGATGTACACCAACTAAACATTTATAGGTAAAAGCCGAACACTTTTATTTATATTTTCACGATGGACATCTCGGGTCGGTACAACAAAAGGCCAAGATTTTTAACTATACTTGGCTATAGCTCAAAAGAGAACTCGACCCTACATCAAACATGTACACCTCTCCATCAACAAGCGTCGGCTATCCCCAAAAAGTGTCAGCTCCCTCCAGTCACACGTGCCATCACACCTAACCCGATGCATCAGGTGGCGGCGGCGACAGCATCCCTAGCATCACTCCACCACGCCGGATATGAACAGACAAAAACTCCTAGACAACCAGGCCATCAGTCAGACCCACATCGTACATCACCAAGACACGAACTCGAACAAACACCAGACCAGGTACACTAACACAGGAATGCTCCGTGCACTCCACCTCGACATCAGAGGGCAATCCATAATAAGTACCACACGTAACTGGGAGCAAAGGCATCTTTCTAATCTGAAATGTTAATCCCCAAAAGGGGTGAGTATAACCACTCAGCAGTAAAGATCCATTAAACTACACAATGCGTCAAACAGAACAATCAACGTATTATGAACAAAACACATATCATCCATGCATTCAAACATACCTCACCTTACAGCCATACATATGTCACCATGCAACGTGCATATACCACCATGCACTTATACATATATCATCAAACAGCCATTCATATATCACCATACAACGTGCATATACCACCATGCACTTGTACATGCATCATCAAGTAGCCATGCATATATCACCATGCAACGTGCATATACCACCATGCACTTATACAAATATCATCAAGCAGCCATGTATATATCACCATGCAATTCAGGCTTGCATTCTATGAAGTTTATCCCATGCCATATGCACACATTCAATTTTCGATCTTTATCTTTCAATTAGATCACATCATTTTTCTTCCCAAGGATCAATGTTTGCATCCCACAATTTATCGCTCGCATCCAACCTGGCATCGCGAGGAGCCTCCGGCACACACCTCCGGGCATCCGGCACACACACTCCGGGCATCTCGTACCCCAACTAGCATCACGAGGTATCCCCCCGGCACACACCTCCGGGCATCTCGAAACTCCCGATGACATCCGGCACACACACTCCGGGCATCCCGACACTCCTGGGGCATCGTCGGCTCACACCTCCGATGGTCTTGTTATTATCACAATTCATATTCACATATGCATCTCAATTTCAATATGGCATTTGATACAACAATACCAAAGATTTAACTAGATTTCATGTCCTATAACATGCCAAATGTCGCCATATATGCAGCACAATCAATCACACAAGGCATTATATCACATGGAGCACTTCATTTATTTTTGAAAAGAATGCAGCAATTTTCGGATAAAGCAGAATGTACTCCTTTAGTTAAAACTCTAGGAAAATTAGTAAATGGTATTAATAAATTCTGAAAATTTGACACGTTATAGATGAGACCTAAAGGAAAATATTTCATGAAGAACACCATCCCAAAATAATCTCTCAAAAATCAGTACGGTCCATGCATCACAGCTTCCAAAATTTCAACACTACAGTTTGCACAATTTCAGAAATAATTTCAATTAAATACTCATAACAACTCCAAAAATTCTGAAATTTTTATATGTTATAGAAAAAACCTAAAGGTAAAAGTTTCATGAAGAAATCGAAATCAAATTCGTTCCATATTAATATCTATAGTCGATTTAACTCTCCCTATTCTCGGTACTGTTTTTCCCAGATTAACTCCTTTCAAAGAAAATTCGTTTCACTGGTCTACACATATCTATTTATTCTCAATTTTCAGTATGTTATTTCTCAGAATGTCATATACAACTTTCGTTAAGGACACAAGATCAAATTTCGACTGGATGATTTTATAAAAATTCACAGAATCATACTAGGTCGAGGTAGCATTTTCCCAGATCTAGTTTCTTCAAAGGAAAATCATTTCACCAACCAATACTTGCCCGTTTCGTCTCAAATTTTAGTATGTTATTCCTCAAGATGTCCTCTACAACTTTCATGAGGAGACCAAAGTGAAATTCCTACAATAAAATCACATGCAACTCACGAAATCATAGCAGGTTGGTCTGTCCTTTAGAAAAACAGAACACTAGGCCAAACCCTTACTCCCCAAAGCTCCGAATTTCATCACTCCTAACACAACCAATGTTTTTCACCCTTCACAACACACAACACAGCAAGCAAAGGGTAGGTTTTTAGACTCTACTTGCCTCTAAACCGAGCGAACACAGCAAGCACAAACGGAGGGGCGAGGCGGACTCAACGGCGGCGAACGGCGGCAATCGGCTTCCTTCCTTCCTTCTTCTCCCGCACGCTCACTCTCCCTCTCTCTCGATTTCTCTCTCTCTCGGTAACCCTCTCTCTCTCTCCCTCTCGGTCGACACCCCCCTCATCATCAAGCCGGTTCTCTCAATTTTTCTTCCCTTCAATGATGAGCAATCATTTGATTGCATGCAAGACACTTGGTGGCTTCCCTTGGCCACTTGTCATCTTGCCATGCAAGATGATGGGCTTTTCTTGGGCCAAATGGGCCGGTCTCCTCCCCTCTTGGTCGACAGCAGCTCCTCTCCTTTGGGCCTCTTGGGCCGGTCGAAAGGGTGGGGCTATGGGCTGGTTTGGTCCTTAAATGTCCAGCCCACCCTCATCCTAATAATCCACCTTAATCCTTAATTATATGAACACCTAATTGGAATCTATAATTTTTCTGACCAAAAAAAAAAAAATTGGAATCTATAATTTATAAAACTTTATGACTTAATTTAATAAATTCCAACCTATAAATCACATAGCCAAGATAAAATTTTCCTATCAAATAATTATCCATTAAAAGCTTGACTTTAGTCTCAATACAAATCATGAATTAAAGCACCTCTAAGGATTGACAGGAAATTCTAGGATGCCACAAAGTCGAAGGAGGACCTGATGACGGAGGTTACCAGTTATTCTACTCTTTCTAGGAAAGGTGCATAAATGGATTGATGTTTCTTGCAGAAAGAGAATTGGACTTGTGTAGCACAGAGTAGCTTACTCCTGTGGTCTGTAACATGGGAAAGTATCTAACCATGGACAGCCTGAGAAAGACTTGAATGGGCTGTATTTTCCTTCATCCTTGGTTGGAGGAAACTGATGTACTTCACGCAACAAGATGGACATCAGTTTCATTTAATTTTAGTTAAGTTTGCATGGGGTGATATTTATTACTTGTAACCTACAAATTAAATGCATGGTTGGAAGAAATTTCAGATGGAGAGAAATCTTGTCCTAGGTGAATTATGTCTGTGGTTGGCCATGCTTCTTTATAGGGAAATCATCTGTTTTGGTGTTACTTCCAAAGGTAATATTTGCATCTTTAGTGCTGACCGTGTGTGAATTAGCAGATAATTATGGTTCAACTTTGGCAAAATAAAGCAGTTGATGACTTGCTTGATACAGTTGCAGGGAGTATTTCCATCCGTGCAAACTCTGGCTTTTAGTTATCCTATTCATGTGGACTATATATGCCATTAGATAAACAGAATTATTTTTCAGGAGGTTGAATGTACTTGTCAGAAGATCAATATACGAAGCTGTTAATTTTTTGTTTGTTGCTGTCAGTCTTCTTAAATGAGGACAATCACATATTTTTGTTTTCGAAAATTAGGGACGTTGAGTCCTCCTGTATAGGTCTCCATGCCAGGTGTTTTTTCTTTTCTTATCAGTCGTCTCTACGTGACAATGTTTTGAAGCTGATCTAGGTCCAAGACACTCAAGATGCACACTACATTTGCCTCAAGGACAGGCTTTCCCAGTTCTTTCCTAACTTGATACACCAAAGAGTTTCCACACCCTTCTTTGGAAAGAAAGAGTTTCAGTTATATGGTTGGCTGTCTTTATGTGTAGCATCATGTCCATTCTTTTCGGCCAATGAAATTTTTTTTCCTTGGTCTATTTAAACAATGTATCAGTGAATTTTATGCGTAGACATTATTAATCAGATGGAGAACTCTAATTAGAAGAGTGACACTGCAGGCTGAGAAATGTAAAGCTATTTAGCAAGGTTATAAATGGCCTTTCTGAGAATGGGTTGTCTCTAAACTGACCTTTGTGGTGGTTGACTTCTAGATGAAAGTTTGGCGTAAAGGTAATTATATAGATGCATAAGCCTCCCGGTGGTGGAAAATGGTCAGATAACTATTTTATCGTATATTATTTATGTATGCATGTTAGATTATTCAGTATAAACAGCTGAAAAATGCTGGGAGTCGTTGGCTGGTGATTACCATTCTTAGTGCATTCTTCTTCATTTTGTAAGCTTTGGTGGGGTGGCTTCTGGAAGGTATAGAACTAATACAATTGACATTATATTTGGATGTTATATTTGCATTTGATAGGCTGGCTTTTATGGAACTCCAATTTGCATGCATGATAATTGGCCCACAGAGTTGAAAATCACTGTCGTACTTGATAATATATCTCTACACTAGTTCTTATATGTTTGTTTGGTATGACTTTTAATAATATTAATTTACCTTTTTTAGATTTTGCAGCTCATGCATTTTGACTTTTATTTAATGTGAAGTACTTGAAACCTTTCCAAAGATACAAATGTTATGACAATCACAACTCCATCTCTAGGGTCTTAAGCAGCAAGGGTTATTTTCGCAACGTCCCAGGCTTGTCGCCGTCCCGATTCTTTTTATCTTTTTAATAAACACATGTGAAAGCATGAACAAACAAACTCCCCAGACAAACAACAGCTGGAAGACTGGAACATACATCACACAGAACACATTTCTTTATATTATAATAGTACATTTACAAGCCCTTTCTCTACAAGTCCTTTTTTTCCTTTTTACATCACACTACAGGTTTCCACATAGGCTAAGAGAATTACTATCTCCTCTAGCGTGACTACAACTCCCAAAACTAATGTGACATTTCCGTGCCTACAAGTCTAAAAAATAAGGGAGTGAGTCGAGAACTTAGTAAGTAAAATCATTAATCCTCATCTAGGAGGACGACTCGTCATCGAATCAAGCGTGTAGACATCTCACACACTACAACATCGATAGTAGATAAATAGCAAACCATTACATTTCCTCGACTATATACATATGTTCATACCAACTTATCTTCAATGCATAACCCACTTTTAACTTACCAAACAAGCATCGTTAACTTTCTAAACAAGTTACCCTTAGCATACTAAACAAGCTACCCTACCAAGCAAGCTTATCAACAACACATGGCAGCATGCATAACAACTTCATTAATCGTCTCAAATGGTTCTTCCTAGTTCAACTAGGGCATCTCGTACCTTTAGGGCCTTCCTGTATCAATTAGGGCATCCCACCTAAAGCCAAGTATTATATGTGTATGAACCATTTCAACTTACCATCAATACATGCTCTACCTCAAACTTATTAACCAAACTTATTAAATAACACCCACAGAAGCATGTATAAAGAAGTTCATTTATCAATTCAACTGTTCCCACAATTCATCTGGAATCCACCAGGTATCCGAAATCCATCGGGCATCCAGAATCCACCGAGCATTCGAAATCCATCAGGCATCTAGAATCTACCGAACATCCAGAATCCACTAAGCATTTGAAATCCATCAGCCATCCGGAATCCACTGGGCATCTTGTTCTCATAAACAAAACATCGCCGCCAACGCTATGTGACAACAAGTCTTATTTTTTCCTCTTAGCCCATGCATACAAGGCCCGAGGGCGTGCTCATACAAGTATGTGTGTGTCGTGTTCTACAATATCATAACTACATAGTATGCCGGGGAAGGCACAAGGTTTGTGGCTCGAACTGACCCATTTAAGCACCGACCCTCCGCCAAGCGAGGCTCGGATTGACACGCCTCATTATCGATCTAAGGCCCAGCAAGGTTTGGTCCGTCATGCCTTAACACCGACCAAGGGCCAATCGAGACTCGTCCCTGGCCCAGGGCGTGCTTTCACACACAAATCTATAATCATGAGCAAACCATACAAAATTTGCACACGAACGAGCCATGAAAAAGCATCCGTCAATATGACATACATACCAAGCATGATACATGAGCAACTCATGAGCAAACCATAGAAAATTACTCTCCAACATAGGCATACATACAAATAAGCACGATCAAGAACACAACTTGCAATGTAACACAACGTCCTAGCCAAGGGTTATGAAGTTCACTAACTCATGCAAAGACATGACTGGCATGTTTACCGCCAAACCCAACAACGTAGTACATCGCCCTATCCAAAGATTAGAGATTCAACTTACTTTTGATGAATCTCAACAAGCTAGAAATGACTTTGTTAAGAGATGGCCATTCAAGAGGAGGTGGGTGTGAGTGACCAAGAGGGAGCGAGAGATGTGCAAAAGGAGAGGAGGGAGAGAATGAGAGCCAAAGGGTGAGAATGAATGGAGTGGTTCTCCTATTTATAGGCTCAAATCTCATCATTACTTATCCAACTTGCTCTCCAAGCAACTTACTCTCCAAGTTTATTGTTCTAGAATCTTCTACCAAGTTACCTTTATTTACTTGGCCAACTTTCCCTCCAAGTCTGATATTCTAGAATATTCTATCAAGTTCTCTTCCAATTAGTCCACTTAAGCATAACCCAATGACTTCTCCTCCAAGGCAAATCTTTTGGCCATCATTACATAATCTTCATAAGGCCACCTAAGCTAATGTATCTTCCTCATCTTCCTCATCTTCCTCATTTAATGCCCAAGATATGTTAATCATGAAGCTTGAATTTTTAGCACATGTTTCATGCATTTACTTGTTCATTAAGCTAAGCATTCTAGAACCTTCTATTTTGTCTTCCCTTCATTGGTACATTGGTGCTATGACTCATCAACTTAATCCCTAAAGCGAATCTTTGATAATCATTACTAAGTTTATAAATATCCACCTAAGGTGATGAGTCATCCCCTTCATGAATGACCTAGGGGATTCTAGAATGTTCTCTTTTGTCCATTTCCAAATATTATGGCAAACATGGGAAATAGACCATTGGAAGTGCAACCGGGATCGAGCAAAGGCTTTTTGTGTACAACTCCTATCAATCATTCCGACACATCCAAGGTTCGTGGCAAAGCCACCTTGAGTGTAGTTATCAAAAGCAAAAATTGCCTTCTCGACTAGGTCAATGGCCCAAATCATGGGCTCAATGGCCTAGTCCCGCCATTAGCATATTGATCATTTGCCTACTGGTCGAAACTAGAAGAATGGTCAAAATCGAGGATGTTACAAATATTTAAAAGTAAATTGGTGTATCAATTTTACATATATTTAAAATAGAATATTTGTGACATCTAGATTTCTCATAATAATATTTATGTGACATTAGGATTTTCAGTGTCCAATAATAATAATTAGGTTAAAAAGTTGAGTATTATTTAGCTTAGAAATTAGGAGGACATGTAGAAAATCTTAGTTGGCTTGTTAACCTTACAAGGTGCAGAAAAAGCAGAGGATGATGTAATCATTCCAGGTCCAATGTGTTGAAATTAAATTGATGCCCGTTAACGTCTATGATGATGGGTAGAGTAATGTTAATTAACTTATTGTTGTCTTTGTTATCGATGGAGGCAGATATTTTTCAAATTATATTCTAATGTCTATCGAGTTTGAATTTACCAAATCGAGATTTTCCTAGTGTTTGACATGATTTACTCATAATTTTGAATTTGAGATGTCATAGGTTATATGGTTATACATTTTACTTTTAACTTTGGTTCAAATGGATAAAGGTCCACTCACTTACCTAGCTAGAGGAAAATGAGCTCCTCTCTAAATGATATTTTTTAATCTCATAAGCCACATGTCTCTTAAAGAAAACTTGTATGTTGTGTCTAAAATGGAAATGCTTATAAGGCTATGTCATTATTACTTCTACCATTAGGTTTCCACTTTCATATCCTAAACTCTCTCCACTTGGTTAGGCATTGCATGAGATTTGCATTTGTAAATTCTAATTACATGCAACATCACACCTTTCTTTTCTACTAAACTCTTAAGTAGAATTCGAAGTCCATTCACTTGGTCATAGAACTCATTTTACATTTCTCCTCACTTTTTCTACCATTTTCCAATCTATAAGTTGGGGAGCCAAGGTTCCATCTTCCAAAAATTCAAGATGATTAGAGCTTTGACTATCCAAGTTACATTCAAGGTAAGTGAAAATTCTAGGCGTTAAATTAGTTTAATCTACTTAACACTTTGGACTTGGTTGGTTATTGTGACATCCTCAATCCGACCCCAATTTTCAGAACAAGATTACAATAGTGGCAAATCTTCAGAGCGAGATTGCAATGGAGATTGATAGACCACGGAAACACTAAGGAGGTCACTTTGGGGCAAAAACTCGAATTTTCATCGATGGGACGTGAAAATTATGAAATGTGGAAATGGGCCACAGACGAGGACCCACGTAGGCCCAGGCCCACAAGTGGGCCCAATGGGCCCTTGGACCCATGAAGGACGACCCAATGGACCCAAGCCCAAGGTGTGTAGCCCAATGGGCCTCACGTCCAAGATGGGCGGCCCAAAGGAGACCATGTACCACCCAAGCTTTTTTTGGTCTTTTCAAGTCCCTCATTAATGCTCAATGCGTGAGCAGTACCCAGGACTCGTGAAATTACCATTTTGCCCTTCTGCCTAATAAAACAAGAAATTGGCGCCCAATGAGGAGAGGAGAGAGAAGATGATGGCATGCCTAACCTACCCTGCCTAGCTAAGCCTAGCTATCCTATTTTCTAGTCTAGGCATGATGAGTTCATTTAATGTGCAATACATGGTATTAATGGAACTTGGGGATGAAGTAAAATAAGAAGCAATCTTGGCCCTCCATTCTTGTCTTAGGGAGTAAGGATGCATCTTGGCCATCCAATGACCTAGACTTGTGTAGCAATCTTTCTCTCTCTCCCCTTGCTCATTCAGCCATCTCTTTTTTCTCTCATTCTCTCATTTCTCTCACTTTCTCTCTCTCTCTCTCTCTCTCTCTAGCCCTTTGGACGAATTTTCACTCACTCTCTCTCTCTCCATTTCCTTGCACCAGCTGAACCCTCTCATCTTCCCCATCCCTCATCTCACACCCATATCCCTCTCTTTTCCTCTTTGTTGGAGCTACCGTGAACCACCAGAAGCCACACGCCCTTACCGTCGCCATGGCTGAACTATTGTCCTCACCACCTCACGCCACTATCCCTTGGCTATTTTGGCCTTGTTGTGGGCTCCCAAGCACCGACCCTCCACCACCAAGCCTCACCAAGCCTCGCCGTGAGCCGTGCCGCCGGCCCCAACCTTGCTGTGATCTCTTTGGAAGGTGACCAGCCATCGCCGAGCACCATAGCAACCATCCAACTCTTGTCGCACCTTCGCTGTCACTTGCCGAGCTTGGAATCGGGAGTGAGTGGCTTTCTAGCCCTTGAACAAGGTTGTTGTTGCATTTTGGAGTTAGTTTAGAGCTAGATTATGGTTAAATGATGTTTTGTTGATGTGATAAGTGGGTTTTGCATGATAAGTGATCATAGGGTTCTGATAAGTTACCATGCTTTGCCAATAGGTTATCGAAATAAGTTATCATACTTTGCCAATAGGTTATCGCAATAGATTATCATGCTTTTCCAATAAGTTATCATGATAGGATATTGTAGGCTACGATGGGTTATCATGATAAGCCTTTCTAATATCCGATAAGCTATTGAAATGTGATAAGTCGAGATGCGATAAGTTATTATGTTGTGATATGTGATAAGTATAAAGTTATGATGACATGTTCTAATAATGTGAAATAAGTCATTGTATAGGTTATGACAGCATGTGATAGATTATTCTAATACCTTATACACAATTGTAATGATTGATCTTACCTCGATGAAAGTTCTATATGCCATGAGTCCTAATTTGATTGATGTATTATTGGTTGCTAAAGTTGAATATAGTGCATGCTTATGTATCTGTTAGAATAGGAAAATAATAAAGGTTATGGTATTCGTTGATTCTAGCCAATTAATAAGCATGTGAGGTATGTGGAAAGATGGCATGTTGAAGTGTTCAAGTGATGTATTTGGGTGATATGATATGAAATACGAGTATGACATGATGGCATGTGACTAATGAGTGTGCACGTATGAATATATGAAAAGATAGTATGATGAAGTGTTTAAAGCGTTGTTATGAGATAATATGCCGTGAGATAGAAGTATGATTAATTTAACAAATGCATTATTGGGATGTGATCACGTGGCATAACAGCATGTTATGGTTGTATGTAATTAGTGATGTCGCATATTGTATGAGCATTACACACTCTTCCATTGATTAATGAGAAAGATATGAAATGAGCTTGAGTGATGTATGCTCGTGTGATCACTTAAATACCCTGATACGTATGATTATGAGGGGTGATTATATGCTCGTGTGATCACTTAAATACCCTAATGCATATGATTATGAGGGATGATTGTATGCTCGAGTGATCACTTAAATACCCTAATGCGTATGATTATGCAAGGTGATGGCTCCATCCCGATGCGTATGATTATGCAAGACGATGCCCGATTAAGTTCGAATGCCCCCAAGTCAACGGGATACCGTTCGTGGATGGATTTTGGAATGAAACTTCTTATTGGAATGTTGTCCTGAGGCGTATGCATACGCAAGATGATGTCGTGCTCGATGGGGCGAAACAATACCCGGTTACACCGGATGACTGCGAACCTTCAGGTTGGCCTTGGGTCCTGAGTGGCCGTAATAATCTGGACACAGTAATGTGAAAAGTGCATGAGTGCATGAATGCATATTTTGAGAAGTGATGCTATATTTGGTACACATGTGATCTAAGATTGATATATGAGCAGGTTTGGATTATTGCATGGCATGGGCATATGATTACGTTATATTGCACGTTTTTATGTTTGGCTCCTGAGTGTAGGAGGTGTTTCAAGAATTGTTTATATGCTCATATTGATGGCTTTGAGGAAGTGAAATAACCATTCATGTTATAGTTAAGGCAAAGTAGAGGTTTTTTCGCTATTGATCTATCATCGATAGATAACTTGCACGTTTAGGGTATTTCCGAGGTGAATGACTTCCCTACACGAGGTCTAGGGAGTTCACTCATTGAGTTTGTCTCACTCCTCATTGTTTAAACCTTTTTCAGGCCCTAATTGTGACTAGACAAACCTTTTCAAGTCGCTTCGTAGCATAGATGAGCTAGGCTAACCTTCATACCTTTTTGGAAGTGCAAATAACTACGCATTTTTATTGAACATGAAATGGCGTAATGAGTGATGTTGAAGTTTGGATATAAATAGCTAGTATGTTGTAATAACATTATGGATGCATATATGTATATATATGAGTGTGGTTAAAAATATCCTTATTTGTTGATTGGGTGAATTGTTTACACTTACACTTGCATATTTAATCGAATAAAGCGATTGGGTCGGCGACACTTCCTAGGACGTCGCAATCAAATGACCTAAAGGAAATGAATGATGACGAGCATGGGTTGTCACGCGTCTCGACCAGGTCGAGGCATGACAGTTATTGTGTGACTTAAGTTGTCATTAAATTTGATGATAAGTATGACTTTATTCAATAATGGTGTGTTGATATGTTGTGATGTTCTGATTTGTTTTGATTGATATTTACATCCCTAGCAATTGTTCGAGTTATTTCCTTGGGATGTGGTAACGTGTTGCATGTAGAAATGATGATTTCAATTCACTTTTTGAACCTAAGTATATTTACTTTCTGAACCTAAGTTCGACTATATTTACATTCTAAACTTGAGTATATTTACGTTTTGAACCTAAGTATATTTGCTTTCTAAACCCGAGTATATTTACTTTCTGGGTTCAAGTATATTTATTTTCTAAACTTGAGTCTGAGTATATTTACATTTTGAACTAGAGTATATTTACTTTCTGAACCCGAGTCTAATTACATTCTAGGTCTGAGTATATTTACTTCTCGAACCAAAGTTTGAGTATAGTCACTTTCTAAGTTGAGTATATTTACATTCTGAACCTGAGTATATTTACTTTCTGAAGGTGAATATATTTACTTTATGAATCCAAATATATTCATTTGTTTGATCAAATGTTTCTTAGTTAATATTTTCGTTAGCTCGACCACATTTTATTAAGTCTAAAGATGTTCATTTGTACGATAAAATTTTATTGAGTTTGAATATGTTCATTAGTAGATTTTGCTGAGTCTAAACTTGTTCATTTGTTCAATCAGAATTTGGACATGTTCATTTATTCGATTGGATTTTACTAAGCTTAGATATGTTCATTTGTTCGACTTACACAAGTAAACAGCCAGGTCATCAATGGCATTGACCCAGCCCCTCACATAATTCGGCAATGCCAGCTAAACAAGGACTGTGTTCTGCTCAAATTGGCCGGTGGAATCGTCCTTAAAATACAAGATCAGGGCCCTATTGTGAACAAAAAGTGCGTAATACTCTCTCACAAACAAATTTACCCGCTGAGCTTCATTCATCGTGCAAGATGTTTCGGGCAGAGAAACCCTAGCGAGAAGGGAAGAAGAGAGTGGAGACGGCGGAGTTGCAAGATGCATCATTGTGCTAGTTGCCGGAACACATTAGTAGGGAGCAGTGTCCTTCTGTGAGCACTTTCTTTTGGAGGATGCGTCGCACGACGGACTGCGTATCATGACCTCGGTGTTCCGTGTCAGACACACGTCACGGAACAACAAACGGTAACCCAAGAGGCCTTGACTGCCCAAGCGGTGGCGGCAGCCCAAGCAGCAGAGGCGGCGGTAGCCGCAGCTCAGGCAGTGAGGGCAAAAGCCCAGGCAGACCAGGCGTTAACAGGTCGTGGACGTGGGCGCCGTGAGCGAGGGCGTGCACGTGGGGGAGGGCGAGGCAGGACTCCCTGAGTGGAGAGGCTCGAGAAAGGTTGCGACTAGTTATTTTACCAGTACTTTTTCTTTAAGATTGGTAGCCTAGGTTCTCCAGGGCTAAGCCTGCTTTAAATTGCCTACTGCTATTGTGTTAGATGGTGAGATCCGCTAAAGGGGAGGCTCGAGAAAGGTTGGGACTGGGTTTTTTTGCCAGTTCTTAGGTTCTCCAAGGCTATGCTTTACATCGCTTTATATGTTTTGTATTAGATTGTGAGATGTGATAAAGGAAAATCATGGTATCAGAACTGAAAGTTCTGGATTTATAGAGGTCCTAACTGAATGCATCTTATAACTTCTGACAGAAAATGTGTCAGCAATGGCTTCATCCATTAGCTCCAATCCTCTGCCTTCACACCCAAAATGCCGTCAACAATGGCTTCATCCATAAGCAAGGAGATTGAGATGCCGTCCACGGCAATCTAAACTGGTGTTCTTCCTACTGTTAATAAGCTCCACTATCAGTACTCCAAAGCTACAAACATCAGATTCTCAGAAAATATCCCACCCATGAAAATGTAAAACTATCCGGAGAAAGTTCGGAAAAGGAATGCAAACCCACAGGAAAAGGCAGAAACTTAGAAAATATCCACAAACATACATTTACCACAAATTTACAAGCGCAAAAAGGGAGCTAATGACCTCATCAGGAGAGAAAATTGGGTGTAAGGATCACCCTAACCCGCCAAAATTTGCCTTATCAATTCGTGAGCTTTAGATCTTGTCAGGATTAAAGTACTTGGTATGTCTTTCCTTTTCTGCTGCAAATAAACAAACAGAACGGCCCATTAATCCAATCCACTTAAAGCAAAAAATTCAGAGGGAAAAGGAAAACCAAAAGACCAATGAAAATTACAATAGAGAGAGAGAGAGATATTGGCCACGCTTCAGGCAACCACCAACGGCAACCAGTACCGAGGAAACTTTCATTGACGATATTCCAAGCTTCCTCCACAATTCTCTCATTCATCACTCTCAATTTTCATTCCCCAATAAGGGATGAACTCATTTGGCATCCACGGTGGACCAGCACTCTCACGAGTCAATCCCAGAATCAGGTGATCCAGCACTAGTCCATAATACTTGACAACAAAAGAAATAAACTGAAGTCTCCTTATAAAACCATACGAGTTCATGCAGATCATGACAACCTGCAACAGAAAATTCTATCAAATCCAAGTGAACGGGAGGAATATTTGATCAAATCGGACATTGATGTCACGAAAGACTTACTTCTTTGTTGGCACGCGGTGTGCTGACACTTTATTTGTCACAAAGTTTAATGAGGATTATCATGTGCTAGTTCAATAAGTCCCAAACTCCTCCCTTGGCAACTGATTCAATCTCACATCAACACTATATAAATCTATCAACCTCTCCATAGCCAAAATAACCATCTTCACATCATGCATGTTCTAAACAGAGGGGAACAGGAGAGAACTTTCTAGATTCCAACCAGTGCCAATAGTGGTCAGGCGTGAAATGTTGACCATCTTTCAAATAATTATGTTGCAGAGGATCATATTCTCAATAGGAGCTGGAAGACGACCATCCTGTGGATGATCAAGAGGACGCCTGGACCATCAAAGATAAAGCAATGCACAATAATATACGCTGAGGGAAAAAAGACAATAATTGCACACTGCTTCATTTCAATAGTGGTCACAATTAAGAACATAAAAAGAAAAAGTCCAAGCAAGCCCACACACGGTACCTTCCCGAGAATATTGGCTTTCCAACAGTGCCATGCTTCAGTCAGATGCAGCAAAGTCATTCTTGCTTTATTCTGTAGGAAGCCCTATGAATTTAGCATAAATTTGACTCAATAGAAGTTAAAATCTAGAGCTGATATCGCTCTCACCAATCAGTCTTAGAAGCCAAAGCAGTTTGTTCCAAAGGAATTAATTCATCACCATGCCCATTGGTGGTCCTTGTCTTTACTGCTGTAAGATGATTCGCTTTTTTTGCCTGAAGATAAAATTAGAGTGTTAAGCAACAAGGCAAATCTCATGAGACACTAAGGCCAATTCTAACACTATTCAAAATCTCTGGCTGTGAAATTTTTTAAAACTATTCTCCAGACCATAATATATCGGTACCTGTTTCTCAATATCAGCAATTCAGGGGGTGCATGACAACCATTCTGTTCCAAAAATAGTTTCTGGAACAGAAATAGATTTTTCTATTTCTATTTCTAGAAGAGTTTCTAAGCAAAATAACCGTTTGATAACGACATAAAATTTCTACTCTAAAAATAGAAATTCGTTTGATAACGACACAAAATTTCTTTCTTTCGGACGGTGGACCGACGATCGGCAGATGGACGGCCGGCCATGCCGCAGCCAGCGACCGGGCCGGAGGGCGGCGGCGGCGGCAACCGACGATCGGCGACCGGGCGGCGGCGGCAATAGCATGACAACGGCGGCGGTGGGGCGGCCGGCGATCGGCGACCGGCACGGCGGCGACGGCCAACGGCGGCGGCGGCGACGGCCAACGGGCGGGCGGCGGCGACGGCCAATCTGGCGGCGCGGCGGCGACGGGTAACGGGCGGCGGCGGGTCGACAACGACCGGCCAGCGGCGGGCGACGGCGGCGGCGATCAAGGCGGCGGCGACGCGGCCGGCGACCGGAGGCGGCGGCGACGGCGGCCGGCGACCGGAGGCGGCGGCGGCCGGCGACGACCGGCGGCGAGCGACTGATGAACGGTGATCAGCGGCGACGAATGAAGAACCGATTAACGAACGATGAGAATAATTTTTATTTCTGATTTCTATTGATTTCTCTTCCAAACCTATTTCTGAAATAGAAATCTATTCCAGAAATAGAAAAACTGAATAAGTTTATCAAATGAATTTCTCTTCCAGAAACAGGTCTGGAACAGAAATTTTGGTTATCATGCACCCCCTCACTCTCTCTGTTGAGATGGCGGGTTAATCCCAGCCCCACGTATTATCATGAATCTCTGACTGTGTGAGAGCTGAAGTACCAACATTGTCCTTCTTTGCATAATCAGAGAGGATGGAGTCTCTCAAAGCACCTTCAACCTGAACAATGGAAAACTATATTTGAGCTGCTATTATGCCCATTAAAGCAGAGGAAGAAAAGTTGTCTACTTGGCACAAACTAAAACAAAAGTTGAAAAATGTAAAAATGCAATTTTATGAAAAAAGCAAACCATAGTAAAAGGAAAGAACAGAAGGTTGAATACTTTTACCAGCCAAAAAATTGCATGGTCAACAGCTATTGCACAAAACTATCAAACATTCTTTCAGAACATAGGTACATAACTCTAATCCAAACATGCAATACACTAACAGGCACTGAAGAAATTATACACCGAAGATATCACACTAAAACAGTTGACGATAAGACTAGAGAAAGCAGCCAAATGCCAACCACTCCCACAAACATGACAGGTCACTAAGAGCAACTTACAAATATAAGATACAGACTTATCAAGCATTTGAAAGTTCCACTGTCAATGCAAAAAAGGAGATCTTGTAAGATAACAGAAGAACGTAAACAAACAAAAATATACTTGAGCTAGACAGATGGGCTCGACAACCAAAGTTATTTCATTGATAAACGTAATTGCTTTGGATATGCTATGTTGCAATTGCTCAACCGTGTACCGGACATCCTTTTGCAATTGTTCTCTAAGCAAATAAGATTAAAGTAGGTGCCTAAGGAATTCAACCAGAAGCATTTCATTGCATTTCCTAGAAAGTGCAGACTTAGAAAGACCAACAGTTTTCTTTGCAGATATCTAATTCAGCTCATTTGAATCAGAAAAGAAGATTAAAACAGAATTGAATCAGTTAAAATAAGCAGAGGAGGTGTTTTATAAATTAAAGTGAATAGATACTCGGCTCAAGCTTGGTGACCACGGCACTTTTTTTCTCCATAAAGTTGTCAAGGCTAGTAATTCAAAGAATACTTTGCATGGACTCAGTACATCAAGAAGGAAAAGGGCATAAGACAGAGAGATCCTTTGTCTCCTGATGTCTTTGTTTTCTTTATTAATGTCTTGTCTAAGATGCATGGTACATCTTCACCCACTTTGTCAGAAAGTTAAACTCACTCATTTGGCTTTTGCAGATGATATTCTGATTTTCACAAAAGGAAGGCCTGAGGATCTTACAGAAAACTTGACGATGTACAGAAATTCGACATTATGTCTGGTTTTGCTGAGGATATTCTGATTTTCGCAAAAGGAAGGCCTGAGGACCTTATAGAAAACTTGACGATGTGCAGAAATTCAACATTATGTCTGGTTTGAAGGTTGATCCTTGAGAGTCCAAAAATTTTAACTGCTGGGACTTCAGAAAGAAGAATTGCAACTATTGTTTCAGCTCAGTGGAATTAGAAAAGGAAGTTTCCGGTTCAGCCAGGTATCTTGGTTTGCTCTCCTTCCTGGAAAGCTGTCTCTCAAGGGTTGTCAGGCTTTAAGTAATAGAATCACAATTAGAATACGCAGCTTGACTTGTAAAAGACTCACTCATGCCGGGAGACTGAAATGGATTAACTGTCATTCAGAGTGTTGCTAGCTATTCAAATAATGTTTTCATCCTTCCAAAGAAAGTCTGCACATGATTGAACAACAGTGCCACAATTTTCTTTGGCATGGCTCTAATCCAATTACTATGGGAGCACAATTCAAATAGGAGGATGTTTTTCTTCCGAAGAGAGATTGTGGTTTAGGTGTCAAGAATCTATCTCGCTGGAACTCTACTTACATTACAAGGTTTCTATGGTTGAACCAATGCTTATAGGCCGAAAGATGACAAGTCAAAAGTATCTTCTACTCTTAAAATGCTTGGGATGAACTCTAGTGACGATCCCTGGAGATGGTTCTGCTACCATTTTTAGGTTTAAACTTGAATGCTGCAGTTTCAGTAACAATCACATAGTTGGCACTAACCTATAGTAAAAACTTAATACATGTTGAGGATTCAGAATGAGGTGACTGTCTTGGAATGAGACGACTGCATTAAGTATAAGCACAAGAAACTCAAAAATAGTGATCAGACTTTTAGTACTCGAGCAAGGTTTCTTTTACTAACCACAATTCTTCCTTGGCAGGGGAATGAAATTCATATCCTTGGTGGTGGAATTTGTAAAATAAAGTGCACCCATTCTTTTGCTTCAAGCTTAAATATAAGGAAATATTGTTTCCAATTTATTAATAATTTTTTCTTTTGCAATGACATTATTGACTGTGGAAATTTTGATGCATGCATTCTATAAATAGTGGGAGTGGTTTTAAACAAAAGCTGTGCATATATTAAGTCTATGTGATGATTTTTCAATAATATTCATGTACCACTTAGATCTTTTCTTTTTGTCCTGTTATAATATGTCTTGTGCACTTCATTTTCTAGAATCAGTTCACGTGGTCACTGTTAAAGCAAAAGACACTAAGTTTTGACATGAACAGGATGTGTAATGGTAAAAGGAAATGTCTTCCTCACAACACAAATTGTTAAACTTATACTTTTTACTGAGGAAAGCCCATGTGAAGCATCAGAGATCACTAGTTCTACTATAAATTCAGGAGACCTAGAGACAACTTTCTCAAGTACATGACATCGGCTCCAGCAAGCCAGTGTTAAAGCAAGTATCAATCCTCAGGCATCAAATGTACAAAAAGCTAAAAGGTATCTAAAGGAAGGAGCAAACATAATTCAGGATTAGTTTCTACACGCAGGTGGTGTAGGAATTGATGTACAAGCATATCTTATTTTTTGGTAATAAATCTAGAGTGAACTTTACTATGGTTACTTGTGGCAAAATCTTAATTAGGAAAATTTCAAAATTGAAATATGGAGTATAGAGTATCAAAATTGAAAGTTCTTATCGCGTCTTTTTAATTTGTGTTGCTGCTGTCATATCTGAGGAAATCATTGTGGATAAGTTCGTACATTGTCAGTGTATGGAAGATTTTCCCATATGATGATCTACAAATATGGTATATCTCATCGGAAAATCAGAATTGTATACTAGAAACAGAGCATACCTGGATTTCAATGTCAAAATTATTGCAACTTAAAAGCCTCCTCCGAATCTGACAAAGGCGAGAGGTTGCAATTTCCAAGTATATGTGCATTCGGGCACACACAGAAGTCACTTGAGTCCGAATAAGCACCTAGCCTACAGCTGGCTCTCTGAGGTATCATTTTTGCTTCTGACATGCTCCATAGCTTAGCTTTGCGATAGGGACACAACCCTGTCGGGTGAAGCTGAGCTCCCCTTTGAATCAGCATTCCCTTAACCATTGACATTGAGAATGATTTGAAAACCCCACGAAAAAATCCCACATCCCCCTCATCCCCTTGGTCTAGATGTTCACAAGGATCAGACACATAGAGAACATCATTTTTGCATTGTGGCATGAGAAAGCTTTTCCCTAGTGTCCTAGAAAACTGGGTACAGTGAATAAAGTGACCAGGCACTTGGACATTATTAAAGAGGCCATCCTTACTGCACTCTGAACAGTAGATTAGCAGCTTTGCCAATGCTCTTCACTTCCCACCAATCCTGTGGCTACCACTAGATTGCAAATGGAGCATCATTTTAGGAGCTCTCATTCGACAAAATTCCTTCCATTAGACTCTTTTAGCAAGATCATCAAACCACTTGCACACAAGAGACACGGTGGCCATTGCTTTAGGTTTCCAATTCATCTGTTGGACTACTATTAAAATCACATCCTTGCTTAGATGTCCTTTCGTGTCCTTACAGCTTGACGAGTGTATGCAGCGGTATTGCTTCACAAAAATCATCTTGTTGAACTTATAAGATGAACAAAGAAAGACTCTTCATTCAAATCATACATCAAAAATTTGAACGAATTCCTCCTACAGAGACATAGTAACTCGCAACTACGACACAACCACAACCGCAATGCACTCAACGCGTGGCAGATCACTATCTCAGGCGTTCCCAATGTAAGCTCATAAAAGGAACTCGACAACAGTGGACACAATCTACTCCGAATTCCCAGATGTAAACTAAAATAGCTCAAACTATCAAACTCTGCGAATGCCACAAAACCCAATATACACGGACAGGAAATGAGATGACCGAAATCGTTTACCTTCCCCCCGGACCGCGACATCGGTGAGATTAGGGTTTGCAAAATTGAACAAACGACTTCCAAATCTGGGGACGGAATCGAATCAGAGAGGCGGAGCAGAGGCAAAGGATATCCAGATTGTGCGAAGGGGGAGAATCGAAACGCGGCATGAGAGACCGAGTGAAGAAGACAAACCCAGATTATACGGGCGTGCTTCGTCTGCGTATCACATGGCGGATTAAGCTTGTGGAAATCTGCAGGATTCGTACAATTTCAATCGAAAAAATGATCGCCTTGGGAAGACGAGAGCGTCCCTTGTGAGTCGACCCCATTGATAGAGCAAGAATAAGCTATTCCAACGGCTATCAACACGATTGTGATGACATTTTATTTGGATGTATTTTTTAACCAAGAAGATTCGAGAAGGCAATGGGCCAGCCCAGCTCGGCCCGGCCTTCTAAAGCCGAAATGTGCCCTGGCTGAGAATTATTAGATGCGTTTTCTAATTTCAAAGAGATGGCATACTCAAAGTCCATTTTGATGTAAAAGGAAGATATAAACTCATATTGATTCTCGCGCGCGGGTGAATGAATGAAATTCAAGAAGCGATATCTAATTGCAAGCAAACAATAAAAGCAATGTGGGAATCAAGTGACAATTTGAGAAAATTAGGGATCATTCTATTAATGCAATCGTAATCACAATTGTTGAAATCCCAGAAACAAGCATTGGTATGACAATCTCAGGGAAAATAACCAAAAGAATATGAAATCTATTGTACCTATGCCAATCAAGTACTAAACATTTTAATTGTGATAATTGAACCCTAAACATTTTCACATCTTATCAAATTTGACCAGAAATTGTTAACATGAACAATAATTGTCTTATTTGACATAGTCAATATTAATGTGGATAATTTTTATAATTTTTTAAATCAGAATAAAATTCAAATTTTTTTAAAATATATCTTATTTTAATTTTTTTTTCTTTCTTTTTCTTTTTCCTTTTGCTTTGCCTTTCACCATGGTTGGCGACTGACCAAAGGCAAGAGCCAACATGGGTTGACCTCATCAACAAGCTCAACCTTTGCTTGACAAGGATGAATCTCACTCGAGGCCAACAAGGCTCCACCTCACCAGATCCAGGAAGCCTCAAGCTCATCGACCTCCCCAAGATTGGCCAGGTGGATGGGCTTTTCAGCGACAGCTGGGCCTTTTCTTAGTGAACCTCTGAATTTCATAGTAGGTTTCTCCATCATTGGTTTTACCAGACAATGGCATACTTGGAGCCTTATTAGATTCGATGAGAGCAACCCTTGTTGGCCCTTTCCTCTGATTGATCATGACGCGATCAACGGATGAAGAAGAAATAGGAAAAATAAATAAAAGAAAATTATTTAAAAATTTTCAAATATTTACAAGAAAATTGCAAAAACTTTTCATGTTAATGCTAACCATGCCACTTAAGACAATTGGCATCCATGTCAATAATTTTCATCTAAAATTGGTCGGATAAACTCAATTGGCAAAACGTAAAATGGTTTAAAATTCAATTGGTACAATTAAAAGGTTTATGGCTGAATTAACAAAATGGAAAGAGATTTATTACTTTTTTGGTAACTTTTCTGAGCAACCTCAACTCATTGACTTAATTAAAAAGTCCAATTCAAAAGGAATATGAGACAATATTTTGACATCCCCTCTCACTATAAATATTAAAACATTCAACTCAAAGTCCAAGCTGATAGATGGAGTAAGATCGCATGTATATAAATAGCATATATGACATGTTATTAAGCGATAATATTGGACAATATTTCAACAGACTTTAAGAGGTCAGCCAACTTCAAATCTTGGACATATAATCATGTGTGCAAACTAAATTAAACTCCACTAGATGTCCTCAAGCATATGGCTTGCCCAAATAGCTGCTTCAAGGGCTCTCACAGATCTGCTACTAATATAAATCAGATCATCCATAAATTTTCAAAATATCATTATCTTTATTCTAACACTACTGTTGTACATGACGATGAAAAGAACAAGTGCCTAACTTAAGATCAGAACATTTTAAACTCTTAGCTGGCGAATATTCTTGCTCATTTATTAGGGGAGAAAGCAGGTAAAGACTTTCAAACCTCAAGAACAGCGATTGGGTTTGTTCATTCAATGGGCTGAAGCACGTGGAGTTGGAAACGAAATTGACTAGTGCTGACGAGATGACAGAGATGTTTCACGTCTTTTCTTAGTGGGTCATGCAAAGTGGAAGCCAAAATGCACATTCATGCATCATGCCGGCTATTTTCATGAGCAAGATATAGCAGCAAAAGGCTGTCCAACTACTCTAAAAGCTTTGTGGACGGGCAATTGAGACAGCTGAAAGCTTCCTAGAATAGCCAACCTTAACTGACTTTAGTATAGGAGTTCACGTGGCAAACGAGAGAATCATGCTTTTCCCGATCTCTCATTAAAGAGAAACTTCCTCCTCGCAGATCTTTTAACAGCAGAGAAAAATTCACATGGCAATATGTAAATTTAATTAAGAAAAACACACAAAATAAAAAATTAAACTCAAATCCCAACCCTACCCATACATCAGCCTTTAAGCCTCTCTCTATTATCTCTCTCCTGTCTTTTATTTTGCACTCTCCCCTGCTTTATTGTGACTATAGGCCACATCCCAGCTCTTTTGCTGACGGCATATCTATAATCGAGAAAATGTTCTTGATAATATTTCTTTAATCCAATATAATAGCCTAAAAAATATATCATGGAAATTGAAAATATCATGGTCATTTTTACGTAGAAATAAATAGATACTGCTACATATCACATTAAATATAGTAATTGCAAAGACTATGGACTTATGATTGCAATTTGCCATCTGGTAAATCTCATTGAGAACATTGCCTAATAATCATTATGGTAAGACAGGGAAAAGCAAAACAACAGTTCCCTAATTTCAATTATAGAAAATAATAATAATTTCTCTTACTTGAAAAGGAAAATACGAATGAAGAGAAATGTAATTTTTTTAATTCAAAACTAAGCTGAAGTAGTTTATCTAATTTCAAAAATATGAATCAAATTTACATTTGAGATTTCAGTCAACATAAAGAAAAAAGAAGAAAAACTAACACGTTTTTCCAAGGTATCATTAGTGAAACGAGAATACGGAGATGAAATTAGTGAAAAGACAAGAGTTTGTGTTGAATAATATAAAATAAAATACTATTCTAATTACGGAAAAGAAACATTTAAATCTTTCCGTAAGAGGTTACAATCAAAACTGAAAATCAAAGTACAGAAAAGTAGAGCAAAACTTATGAAAATTGTGCTATAGAAAAGATCAATTTTATTACATATCAAAGATCATTATTGAAGTCTTTACCCAAAAAAAAAAAAAAAAAAAAGATCATTATTGAAGTAAAACATAAAAAAAAAAAAAAGTAAAACATAAAAAATGAAAAAGTAATGTTCGAAAAGTAGGAAAGTATCACAGTAAAGGTTGGATTCGGAATTAGGCTTCAAGTCAAAATTGCACGTTCTAATTTAGCTTCAATAAAAAAAAAATTCGAGAATATTAAGTGGGAAAAAATAAGATTTTAAAAATATTGAGAAAAGGTTGAAGATAAAGATCGTTTCAAAATTTAATGTATTAAATATATGTCGAGGTTAATTGACTAATCTAATCGGGACCATTACATCAGCATTTTTGCTTAATTTAGTCAGCTTTTGAGGTTATAAAAGAGTATTTATTCTACTATAAATAGCATTTTTATTTTATTGACTCAAATCAATGAACAATAACTCGGTATTATTTATTTAAACACCTCCCATGGTAATTAATTTTTTTCCTTACTATTCCTCTTCGAGTAACACACAACATTATTTATGTATACATAAAAATCTCATTAGCATTTATCCAAAAATTTATAAAATTGTTCTTTGCACATCACAAGTTATTGTGCTAGTTATCACGAATTATGAGTAATGTTATGAGTAGTTCCTAAAACTTTTACTCGCTATTTAATGAAGTCTTGAATTCTTTTATTATCAAGAATTCTAAGCTTTTGGAATTGGGTAAAACGTGATCCTTTTGTTAAATTCAACGTGAGGTCATAAAATTTTTCACGTAATTAACCTGCCACATCAATAAATGAAGGGGCGAACACAAAAAGCATGCCGCCATGTCATATAACCAACGCTTCCTATCGTCCCGCCTCTCTCTTGCCGCAAATGTTGGCCTTGGGTCTGAGGTGTGCGGCCTCCTCCTCAAATTAAAGGTGGTTTGACTTCAAATATGAGGAGTCAACACCTTACACTTGAGGTGAGACCTCTTTACACTGATTAAAAGGTTATAATTTCATATTCCATTTCACTTTTCGATTGGGATTATTTTCACCATTCCTTCACGGCTCTACTTCCCTATCCATTATCCATGAGTATTTTAGCTCTGAAAGATGGTGCTTGCTAATTCATACACGATCTTACTTCTCCTACGCTACTCAAGTCGAAGTGTAAGTCAATAATGTTTTTGGCTATTGAACTCTCACTATCAAGAGTGTAGCACTCCACTACTTTGCCTAGCAGCACAACACTCATATTACATTCCCACAATCCCATTTTCACAATTTAGACTACTCCCATCCCATTTTGCTCCCCCCATTACGAGAATCGTTTTCTTTATTTTCTTCATGGTAATAGCCTCGAATATAGGAGAATGAACTCACGTCCAAGGCCGCACAGCTTTCGCACTGCCATATACCTGAGTTGAGGAGAGAGAGAGAGAGAGAGAGAGAGAGTAGGATGTGCGACATTGAGGGGGTCGGTGGTTCATGGGGTCAATGACGGCAACGAGGATGAAAAGGTGACGAAGGACGATGATTCACGGTAGGAAGATGGGTTGGTAAACGACAACTGCAATGGTGGAGCACGGACGGAAGAAGATGGGGAAAAAGGAAAAGAAGAGAAAGAAAAAAAGGAAAAAAAAAAAAAAAGTGGTGTTATACTTCATATTGTGGGCTCCTCAATGGAGAATAAGGAAGAATTTGGACCGTCTAATTGGATACTTCAAATGCCAACCAGGACAAATAACAACCAATTAATAGTTTTAGTTGCTCCATCGACAATTTCCATTTGTCAATCTAAAAAGAAACATAAAAAAAGTTTTAAGGATTATTTTGAATCTTGAACAAAAGTTCAAAGATTACCCACGATGTTATCCCCCAATAATTAAATGAACCATAGTCAAGCTTATTATTATGATTCGTTTTAGGACAAGAAATGGTGGCCTCAATTCATTCTACAATGGCGGTAGGATGGTGAGAAAAGTCTGATAAAGGGATCTTAACTTGAAGGATGACATGCGTCAAGGCCCCACCCCTTCGTACACGAGTGGGCAGAGAGTACCCACCTAACGGCCATGCATCGTCCGACGTTCAGAAAGTGGCATCGCATGCCCACTTTTCCCATTCAAAGCTCAACAATTCGTAGATGACTGCATTCGGATCGTGGTGCGACAGGAAGCAAAAATAATTTTTAAGCAAAACTGTGCAATATCTCGCAATTGATTTATTCTAGTTCGACGTGGAATCATGTTCGACTTCAAATTCCGGACAATCAGAGCTGATTGTATAAAAAAATAGTGCGAAGCATATCCCTTTTTTCTGCTTTTGACTTTTCTTGCAGAACATGTAAGGATCAACCCATTTGAAGAACCATAACCAATGGTCTTCCAGTGATAATAAATTAAAAAAAGAATAAGGACCCTCTCTAATATAAGTCGATCGCAATCAGTGATATTCCAATAATAGAAACTTATAGAAATGAATAACGACCCTCTTTAATATTTATTTAAGTTATTCTTCGAGGTCATGATAACCCGCAGGCATCTCTTATATTGAATTTTCGGCTGACGGGTCTTGATCCAAGGAGTAATTATATTAAATTTTATCCCAAGGTGAGAGGATATCAATCCTATTCCAAAAGTGTTACACAGCCTATATATTGATGATCAATCCGTGTCCATATCAAAATGTGACAAAATTAGTTCATTGACCAAACCAAACCTTGCTAAAAAGTTAGCTATAGGTGAATAATTTGATCATTTCACATTTATTTTCTCGATCAAGCGTACTTTTTTAGCAAGAACAATTTAAGGCTTTGTGCCGGTTTGCATCACGAAGTATTACTCTATGCAAGAGTAATTTGTAATTGGCAGCAGAATCCTAAGTTATCTTTGTCCAATTGGGATGTCTTAAAGAGTTTTTTGGTTGATAGATTCAAAGTAAGACTCATTAAAGATAACTTACTGTGTTATTCGGTGGATTTGGTGCCGAATTGTCCTCCTGACACTTGACAAATCGTCATTAACTCATGTCATCGTGACATGCTGCAACCTTTCATCGACCTGTGTCCTCGTGACACGCCACATCTTATCAACCACCAATTTTCATACACGATGAGTGCTGCATAGCACGATCTTATCTATCTACCAGTCTAATTCAATCATTATTTGTAGACTTTTGCACATTTGAAAGCACTTCTAGGCTTTGCTACGTCATCACTTCCACACTTCTAAGGCTTTTGAGCGCCGACCTTTTTTTTTTTTTTTGGACGAAAAAAGACTGCTATTGATTTACTTAGCCAAGTTTGGGGGAAATACATCAAAAGCATCGGCGCATAACAAATCAAATAGAGCAGGCGGAGGATTAGTTAACCAATTAGACGGAAGACAATTAGATCTACGGGCTTTTGCAAGCCAATCAGCTGGTCTATTGGAGTCCCTGCTGCAGTGGGCCAAAGAAAGGCCCGGAAACTCCTTCAATTTTGTCTTGGCCCGATCCACTATGGTCCTCACTTCCCAACTAATCTCCGTCAAAGACTTAATGCTTTGCACGAGCTGGAGGTAGTCAGAGTGTACCTACAAAGTGAGATGAGTTCTGTTTGAGAAAAAATATAGGGTTTCAAGGAGGGCAAGGGCTTCCACATGTTCCGCCGAGGAAGCTGCCACCAGTATGGTGAATCCGTCGACGAGACGACCTCTGAAGTCTCAGCAGATGCAGGCAATAGCTCCCCTGTGTTCATCCGCTCCCCCGTTCTCCCCGGATTCTGATTCAGCTGCGTCATTTGGAGCAAAGGATGCATCAATGTTGATTTTTAGCGAATCTGGAGTCGGGGGTTACCATCTGTGAGGTTGGGTTGCTCTATCCTACTCTTCTTTTGATTTTCAATTCCATGTGATGTAGTTTTTGTGCAAGGCAACGGCTTTGAATAGTGTTTGTTGCAGGTGCAAGGGGCGTTGGTCGAAGATAAATTGATTCTGGTCCTTCCAGATGCTCCATTGGGTTGCAGCGGTTTGTTCGAATTTGATGGCGCTTCTTGGGCCTGCTTTTACCGTATACAGCCACTCATCAAACCATGTTAACCCTATTCTTGAAATTTTGATTTGCAGGGGAACTGCTTTCCATATGCGAACTGTCCAAGAGCAAAGCAATAGAGTGTGTTCAATGGTTTCGGCTTCCTATTTGCATATAGGGCATAACGGGTCAGGTAATAATTTCATCTTGTACAAGTTATCCATTGTGGGTAAGGCATTTTGACATGCATTCCACAAGAATAGTTTGACTTTGGGGAGAGTTCCAGAGTGCCAAATATATTTCCATAGTTCTGGTTTTGTCTAATGAGATGAAGTTGCTACTGTTATATGTTTGCTAGGTGAACTATCTCTGATGGTGAAGTAGCCACTTTTTACTGTATATGACCCTGATTTGTTTTTTCATCCAAACCAACTTGTCTTATTCAATAGGCATTCCGATAGGGGTTGCAAGTATTTCTTTTACTCTTTGGTCATCAAACAACGACTTGACTAGTAAAACATTCCATTTGCCAGTCCCTTGGTCAATTAAATCAGCCACCTGATCTGGTTCACCACTTGTTGCTGGGCCACCAATAGGTCCGCTCTTCACCAATTTATCCTCTCTTATCGAAATTTTTTTTCCATTCCCGACTGAGTACATAATATGCGGAGATATAGATTCTCTTCCCAGTAAAATACTCTGTCATCCCCACGAAGGTCTTGAACCTTTTCTAGCTTTCCAAAACTCACACTGTGGATAATACAGACCCTTCATTACTCGGCTTAAGAGGGACTGAGGATGCTGTGAAATGCGCCAGGCTTGCTTACCTAGCATCACCTTATTGAAAGCAATTAAGTCTTTGAAGCCAAGAACCCCCTCATCCTTCCTAAGTTTCAGATTTTCCCATTTTTTTCCAATGAACCCCAGCACTTTTATTACTATTTCTCCACTAGAAGTTAGCAACTTTCATCTCAATAACTTTGCAAATTGAAACAAGGATTTTGAATATGGACATGGTATATTAAGGAATAGCTTGTACCACTGATTTAATCAATATTTCCTTCCCTGCTTTTGAGAACAGATTCTCCTTCCAACTTTCCAACTTCATGTTAACTCTGGCAAGAATCCAAGCAAACATATCTTTCTTTGAAGCACCCTAATCCGAAGGAATTCCTAAGTACTTCCCAATTTTCTCAATTTCTGGAACTCTTAATTCTGAAGCCATGTTCCTCCTCAAGTTGATTGGACAACTTTTGCTAAAATATATTCCTGATTTATTAAGATTAATAGCCTAACCTGATGCAAAGCAGTATTGGTGTAGGATGGCCACTAGATTTTGACATTCCAATGTTGTTCCATGAAGAAAGAAGATGGAGTCATCCGCAAATAGCAAATGTGATAAAGTAGGGCAACTGCTATTCATCTTAATTCCTCGAAGTATGCCATCAGCTATTGCTTGTTTCATCATGTTAGATAGAACATTAGCCACTAGAATAAAAAGATAGGGGGATAATGGATCACCTTGTCGAATCCCATGTGCGGGCTTGAAGTAAGGTAGAGGTTCCCCATTAAAGTTGACGCTGAATGAGACCGTTGAAACACACTGCATCACCCATTGGACCCACTAATCACAGAATCCCATCTTAATTAAGCATGCTCTAAGGAAATCACATTCAATTCGATCATACGCCTTCTGCATGTCAAGCTTTAGAACAGCTTGGAACTTCCTTTTCCTCTCTCGGGTTCGCAATCTATGAAGAACTTCCTACACAATCAAAATGTTATCTTGTATTTGCCTTCCCCCCACAAAAGCATTGTGTTCTTCAGCAATAATATTTGGCAGCAAAAGTTTGAGTCTGTTGGTCAACACTTTGGAAATGATTTTATAGATGAAATTACATAGGCTAATCGAGCAATATTGTTCAAGCTTTTCTGGGTTTGGGGTTTTGGAAACAAGGGTTATTTGTGTTTTGTTTATATCAGGATTTAGGTATCCAGTAGTGAAGAAATTCTGAGTTTCCCTGAAAATATCCTGACATAAATCAGGCCAATGACTTCGGAAGAAAAGTTCGCGAAGCCCATTTGGTCCTGGAGCTTTAGTAGCTCCTAATTGTTGCATAGCAGTAGTTATCTCATCCAAAGTGATAGATCCGACCAACCGTTGGTTCATGATTTCATCCACCGAGGTTGGGATATGTTGTAGAATAGGCTGGAATTCGCGAGGTCCCACTGACTCGTATAGCTTTTTAAAGTATTTCTCCATCATTTCCTTTAAATGATGGTGCTCTCTTACCCAAACATCTTCTTCGTTTTTCAGCAAAGAGATTCTATTTGTGGTTCTTCTCTGAATAGCTATGGCATGGAAAAACTTTGTGTTTCTATCCCCTCATTTTAACCAGCTAAATCTGGACTACATTCCCCAATACATCTCCTCTTGTCACCACAATTGTTCTATTTCTTGGATTATGTTCTTTTCTACCTCACTTTCTTGCGAGACTCCCATGCTATTCATCAAATCTTGTAGTTCATTTTTCAGCCATTCAATCCTCTCTTTAGCATTAGAGGATCTATTCTTACTCCACTTCATCAGCTTGTGTGCCACAATTTGTAGTTTCTTCACCACATTCAATCATTGAGAGTCAGATTCAGCCCAAGTTTCCTTGACTAGCTATGCACATTGCTCATCCTCTGACCAAAAGGCTTCGTATTTAAATCTCTTTCCCCTCCGTTTCTATTGTGGGTTAAGTGATAGTATAATAGGGCTATGATCAGACCCTATAGCTGGTAGTGCTGTACATTCCACAGTGGGATATGCAATTCTCCATTCCGAATTACATAAAGCTCTATCGAGGCGTTTCTTAACCAAATATTCTCCTTCTATGTTGTTTTTCCAGGTAAACACGCATCATTTACATTCCAAGTCCATTAAGGAGCATTGGTGCAGAAAGTCTCTGAAAGCTGTGAGTCAGTAATTTTCTACTCTTTTTTTACCCACTTTTTCCCAGTGATATAAAATTTTATTAAAGTCCCCCAAGCACAGCCATGGTAGATGATAATATAGACTTTCTCTATGAATAGCCTCCCATAACATTACTCTCTGCTGAAATACATCTGGAGCATGTAGAAATGTAATATGCATTCTCTGTTTGGTTGCTGTAATTTGACATTGAGCAGTAATAACATTAGCCGAGAAAGAGTCAATAGATAATTGAACCTGGTTATCCTAGAAAATGGCCAAACCCCCTGCTATTCCTTCTGGATTCACTAAGAAACTATTCTGAAATTTCAGCCTCCTCGTTAAACGAAGCACCTTTTGCTCTTGATTTTTAGTTTCCATAATAAAGATAATACTGGGTAATTCCTGAGTCATTAGGACTCTCAAAGCTTGAATTGTCAAGGGTGTGCCTAACCCCTGACAATTCCAGCTTAACATCTTCATGGATAATCCGATGGCTTATTAGGATTAGTCACCAAAGTCCATTGATTTGACTTCTCTACCTCTTTAATGGGGGTCTCCACCAACTGTGTGTTTTCTAAGATTGGTGCTTTTGATGTTTGAGCACTATAATGGCAGAATCTTTTCCCTTTTTTAGAGGAGGAGAGCTTGGTACTTTTGGATTTGTGCCTTATCAGCCCCTTTTCACCTGCTAAGTTCTCTTGCATTTCCACCTCCGCTTCCTTTAGCTATTCCTCATAGAGCACCACGACAGATTCATCATCTAAGCAGCAGCTTCCTCTCTTCTGGGGGCCTTTCTCTTCCATAGGTACTAGTGCTAGAGAAGAAGGAGGATGGTTGTTTTCCTTTTGAGTTGTTGGGTATTCTGCAATGTTTTGCTTGTAAATAAGAAGAGTTTTTTCCTGATTTTGATCCTGCAATTGTTTCTCTTTTTCAGAAATTGGGGTCTCGAGCACACTCTCATCTTCTTCTTGTAGAATAGCTTGTTTTCCATAGAAGATTTTCCCGTATGGACTTAGTTCCCGCGCTTCCGCTCTTAACCAATGCCCGAATCTTCCTGGTAAATTCTCTGCAAGCCCTGAGTTCTCATAAGGTATTTCTTTACAAAATGTGGCATAATGGCCAATTTTTCCGCATGAATAACAATAGTGCGGAAGTCTCTCATATTTAAACTCTACCCACAACCTCTTGCTATCCAGATTTACAATAACTCCAGTCTTGAGGGGATTTTCCAAATTCAGCTTTACTTTTGCCTTGCCAATCTTGTAATTACTATTTTCTTTTGCTTCTAGTTTCACCTCTATTACTTCTCCAAGTTTCGATGCAATATCCCTAAAAACACCAGTTATAAGGGAAGGCCGAAGAAGTGCACCCAAAAGGCACAGTGGTTAAATTTGTAACAAATCTCAGGGTTGTTGGGATCACATTGTTGTAGCACTAGTAGATTACTAAAGAAAGACCATGGTCCAGAGTCTAAAACTCTTTGTTTTTCAGCTTCCGACTGGAAAGAGAAGGAGAAATAGCCAGGCTCTATCAGTGCACAGGTAAATTTTTCAATCCTCCAAGCTCTTTTCATAGTATTTACAAAAGCTGTAAAGTTCACGTTCGGCTTAGAGAAAAATTTCCCGAACAGAGTTTTCTGACATTCTATCAGATTCTCTTTAGAAATATCACCTGTAACATCGACCACATCTTCTTCGGACCATAGCTTACCTAAACTCTTGTAGAGGGCAGCCACCCTCCTCTCTTCCTTGTACTGATCTGCCATCTATTGTTTTCTAGAAACAGGGAGGAGCAAGAAAATGCAAGCAGTGCTCTACAGGATTTGATGAGCCTTCGCATGAGCTAGCCTAAGTATTTTGGAACCAGCTGATAATGGAAATAGGTCCAATATGGTTGAAGGGAGCTCTGAATCAGTGGTTGGGTGAAGAAACAATTAACTACATCAAGAGGATGGTGGTTCGGAGTTGCTCGAATGGGAAGATGAGTGGGTGACGCAGTGGGAAGGGCGGAGAGATGATGGGTATTAGGGTTACTCTCCCAAACAGAAGGCAGGGTTACAGGGATGTGATTTAGGGTTTCTTTTGAGCGCCGACCTCAACTTCACCATCTTCAACTAGGATTTTAGTGGTGGATCAAATCATCAAGAAACTCTACACAACAAACTCTTAGAGCATTTGATAATTATGTTCCTGAAAATAATTTATTTTCAAAAATAATTATTTTTTTATTTCTATTCATTGGAATAGTTTTTGAGTAAAACAACGTATTTTGTAACTATATAAAATTCCTACTCTTGAAATAGAAAAAAAAAAAACAAAAAACAAAAATGCATTTGGTGTGTGTGGCTCGTGAATTTTTTTATGATGTGAAATTTCTTCTAATTTTTAAATAATTTTTTGAGGTTTTTCTTTTTTTTCTCTCTTATTCTTCCTCCTCTAGCCGGTCACCGTGGTGGGCGGCGGTCACCGTGGTGGGCGGCGATCACCGACGGTGAGCTATGATCGGAGGTGGCAGTCGGCGATAAGGCTCCAATGACTGGTTAAAAGAGAAAGAAAAAGAAAAGAACAACAAGAAAAAAAAAATAACTTATTTCTAGAAATTGTTCCCGGGAACAATAAGTTACTTTCTTTTACTTCTTATTTCTATTTCAAATCTATTACTTGGCCACTTTTCTATTTCGAGAATAAAAAAAATTAACTAATATTACCAAATAAATTTCTGTTCTTTTTCTCTTCCAAGGAATAAAAGAACAGAAAAATAGAAAAACAAAAGCATTGTCATGCAAAGCCTTAACGACTCAACACTTCTTATCTGTCACTTGGCATTCAAGTTCATTGTGCTTTCCCACTCCTCTCATTCCCTCTTTACCTCATCCGACTGCTGCTATTATTGATTGACTTTGCTAGCTCTTTTTCGAGAGTAAAACATCCTTAACCAAGGGACTGCATAGAAATACCTCTGTTTTTCTATTTTTTTTGTTCTTTTGTTCCCTGAAATAGAAAAAGAACAAAAATCTATTTGATAACATCAATTAATTTTTCTAATTCCCAAAATAGAAAAGTAGCTAAGAAATAGATTTAAAACATAAGTAAGAAATTAAAAAAAAAAAAGCTTCTTGTTCTCGAAAATAATTTCTGAAAATAAGTCTTTTTTTTTTTTTTGTTCTTTTCTTCTTCTTCCTCTTTTTAACTGGTCATTGGAGCCTCGCCACTCACCATCGCTTGCCGCCATTCACTGCCGTCGTCGCTCGTTCTCATTTCCCACTACCAATCGCCGCCGTCGCTCATCGCTCGCCGTCCCCTGCCGCCACCACTCACCACCAACCACTCGCCATGGCAACCAACTACAGGAGGAAGAAGAAAAGAGAAAGAAAAGAAAAATCTAAAAAAAATATAGAAGAAATTCCATATCACCAAAAAAATTGTGGGTCGCACCAAACACATTTCTGTTCTTTTTCTATTCCAAGAATAAAAATTTTATATAGTTACCAACTCGTTGTTTTATCCAGAAATCGTTCCAAGAAATAGAAATAAAAAAGAACTATTTCTAAAAAAAATTATTCCCAGAAACAGCAATGTTTCTAAATGGATCCTAAATTTGGTCAATTGGGTTTACGGAGAACTAGACAGTGAGGATACTTTACATATTCCAAACTATAGTGTCTTTTTTTTTTCTTTTTTCTTTTTTTGGGACTGCGGGCTATCGTTTACTGGCTATAAGAGAATTCTTGTCTTCTAAAATCGATGGCTGCCAGAGATATGCATTAGAAACAAGCTTAATTCCTTAAAAAAATCAAACTTAGGTTCCGTTCATTTCGCGAAAAATAATTTCTAGAAAACGTTTTTTGAATTTTCTAGTACTCGTTTCACGAAAAATGAATTCCTTGAAGAAAACATTTTCCATGAAGGAAAAAAGTCTTCTAAATTAGGGGAAAACGTTTTCCACTTTTCAAAAGTAGAAAACATTTTCCTCACTTGATCTCTCTTATCTCACACCTTTACAATGCTTACTTCCTCCCCCTCTTTCTTCTTCTTCTTTTCTTTTTTCATTTGAATTATTGTTTAATTTTCTTTTTCTTTTCTTTGTTTCCCATCTGGTGAGCTCAAGCTCGCCGACCTCGAGCCTCGCTAGATTAGCGAGCTCCGAGCTCACTGGCCATAAGCTCACACTCACCGATCTGGCGAGCCTTGAGCTTGCCGGACTCAGGCCTTCCCAAATCGGCAAGCTCCAAGCTTGCTAGCTTAGGCCTCGCTAGATCGGCGAGCCTCGAGCTCGATGCTCACACGACACTCGTGCTTGTTGATCTGGCAAGCGGCGAGCCTGACCTTGCCAAAGGTGGGTGAGCCTCGTGCTCACTGACAAGCTCGAGGCTCGCCTGTAGCCGATCATCAGTCGTGACTGTGGCTAGCGATCGATCAAGAAAGAAGAAGATGGAAAACAAAGAAAATAAAAAAAATAAAAATGAAAAAATAATTTAATAATCGATTTAAAATAATAAAAATAATTAAAAATCGATTTTAAAAAAATGAAAATTCAATTTTAAAAAATAAAATAAATGGAAAAGAGTCTATGGAGGAAAATATTTTCCTTACTAAACAGCGAAAAATATCTTCCACTTCATTTTCAGGTTTTATCCAAACACTAGAAAATAATTATATTTTGCTAGAAAATGGCTTACTAGAAAATAATTTTCAAAAATGCCACATTTTCCGCGAAACAAACAAAGCCTTAAAGTGGAATCCCAATTTTATCCCAAATTTTTTTATCTACAAAAATCACAAACCTTCACTATATTCCAAAATATTCTCTAATTTACTCTTCAACCAAAAATTGTTGTTGATTTCTTCAAAAATCACAAACGGAAGCAACGCAACCTATGCAAGTGGTGTCATAATGACCATTGTGAAGAAATGCAATCTATGTGAATGACATTGTTACAAAATAGACTCTAAGGAACTTCCTCATATAACATGGCTTGCAAACTATGCAACAACATAATAGGCTAACATTGGCTATTGAATGAGATGAATAATGTTGAAATTGACTTTCACTAAAGAATATTGGGACTTAATGAAAAAAAAAAATTGGAGAATATTAGAACTTATTGAAAAAAAATTCACGAGATGCAAGACAAGCTCTAGATGTGCACTTGACGACTAACTCTAATACCAAGATAAGAAGTAATATGTAAAAAAAAATTAAAAATGTATGTGTATTTCGATGTTTTTTTAATGAAGAATACATGAACCTATTTATACTATTAGATGATAATTAAATCAAGTACGATCAATCAAGGATTTACACAACTGGAGATATAGTGAATCTCCCAAATGTATGCAAAATTTTAAAAAATATGAGAAACATCCTAAACATCTTTAAAATATATCCTAATCATCTCCAGCATCCAACAACAGACTCGCCCCGTATACTCAATGCTCCTTAGTCGAGACAGCCCTAGGAAATGTTTTCGTGGGATTTGTCCCTGGCGATCCTCTATGTTGTGCCTCTAGAAGCTGGTCTAGCTCGCTTTCCAAAGTAAGGAATTGGCCAGGAGGGACACATTACCTACTCGGAATCGGGAGGCATACTTCTTTTTTTTCGGTCAAAAAACAACAAATATATATTAACGGACATAGGAAACGTTGTTATACAAAGCTTCAGAATTGAGGAGGTCTAAGAGATGACTAGGAGGAGAGATAGCCCAAGTTGGAGGAAGTAAAGACAGCCCGTGGGCTTTGGCAGCCCAGTCGGCTAAGAAATTCTCAGTTCGACGACAGTGTGTGATTTGGAGATGAGGAAAACAGGGCAATAACTCCATTACTTCTGCAAACAGAGCTCTGTGTTCCCAAGGAGTCGAGCTAGGGTTTTGTACGGCGTCCACGAGCACCAAGCAATCTAACTCCAGCAAGATGCGATCCTGAGTTCTCCCTTTCTGCTGCAAAAATTTTAGTGTAAGATTGAGAGCCTGTGTCTCTATTTCCAGCACTGAAAAAGCAATGATGCTTTTGGTAAAACCATCGAGCAGGTGGCCAGAGGAGTCACAACACACACAAGCCACCACGCCTTTGTTAGGGGATGTGGGGTAAGCACCATCTATATTGATTTTAAGAACACCCGGCTCCGGTGGACGCCACATATGATCGAGGTCTGGCATCTGCTCCTTGCATTTCAAAGGCCTGCCATTGCAGCACTTGGTGGATCTAATGTGAGCGAGAGCTAACTGCACAACCCGATCAGGATCCAGTCTCATCTGGCGGAAGACAAAGCTGTTTCGGGCCTTCCAGATATGCCACAAGACAGAAGCCACAGTCTCCATATCAGGTATGGTATCCCTTGTGTCGAGTAGATCTGTAAGCCAAGCATCGATTCTTTAAACACCATGAATCTGATTCATCAGTTGGATTTGTGGATGGGACCATATTGCTTCTGTCCATGTACATGATAAGAAAATATGTTCTGTCAATTCCGATACCTGATATGTACATACTTGGCACACCGAATCTGGAGTGATGTGCCTGTGGTATAGATTTGCTTTTGTAGATAATGCATTTTGACAAAGGGACCACATGAAAATCCGAATTTTGGAGGTGGTCTGCATTTTCCAAATTTTGTTCCACAATCTGCGGGGAGTTTGGTATGATGAAGAGGCACTGTTATGAATTTCGCTTGACTTCTTTGATCAGATGAGGTTATAACCATTCTTGACTATATACATACCATTCTGTTTCCCCTTCCAGATGATTTGATCTGCCGTGTGTCGAGGTCGAATCTATATGGACAGAATGTTGTTGATAGTGCGCTCTTCGAAATTACGTCAGAGTAGGACCTTATTCCATGCATTTTGGTCTGGGATAAGGAAATCTGCCACCTTCTCTGGTTCGCCTCTTGGCGTAGGGCCACCAATAATTCCACTAGAAAGCCATTTGTCCTCCCTTATTCGGATTCGTCGTCCATCTCCAACTAACCACTGGAGATTGTGTAGGATTGAGTCCATGCCCAGCAACAAACTATGCCAACCCCAGGAGGGTCTAGTCCCTTTTTCAGCTTGCGAGAATTCCCGAGAGTGGAAATACAAACCTTTAAGTAATCTGCTCCATAGGGAAGTTGGTTATTGTATCAGACGCCAAGCTTGTTTGCCCAATAAAGCTTTATTGAAAGCAATGAGGTCTCGAAAACCTAATCTCCCATTGTCCTTTCGATTTTTCAGGGTATCCTAGTTTTTCCAGTGCATGCTAGATTTACCACATTGAGACTGCCACCAAAACCGAGTAGTTTTTTGTTCTATAGACTTGCATAGAGACACCGGGATTTTAAATATAGACATTGCATATTGTGGGAGGGCTTGTACTACTGTTTTAATAAGAATTTCCTTACCGCCTTTTGAATTGAGTTGTTCTTTCCATCCTTCTAGCTTGGAGTTTACTCGACTAAGAGTCCAGGCGAACATTTCTCTTTTAGATTTGTCACGCCCCGAACCCCGAGCACGTACCCATCCCTATCTAGTCGATAATAATTTGTGACTTCCCAAGACGAGTCGCCGACCCTTTCCATTTTATTGCACATGCGGAAGCGGATTATAAATCCCCTGACAATAATCATCTCGGGATAGAAAAGCAGGACAATAGATTCACAAACAAACATGCTTTTATATATACACTGAGTCATGTACAAAGGTCTATGGCCAAAAGACTACAAAAGACTGGCCTCCCAAAAAGAAGCGGTCCTAACTAACCTACGCTTCCGATCACCTCCTCTCAGCTCCAGGTCCTCCACTCGACGACCCTGAAAATGTTGTCCCACAACGGGGTGAGATATAATCTCAGCGAGTCTAAGCTCTAAACCCCAATTAGGAGGGAAATACGCCCATAAGTGTCTTAATCACACAATCACACAATCAATGAGACTTACCTCGTCTCAGATCCACCCTGCAGGTCAGTACAATTTATATCTCAGACAGCATGAAAACATGAGCAACAAATAAGCTCCAACAACTGAAACGTTACACTCAATTAATCATGCGTTCCTAGTTTTGATCTCGGCATATAGCACGGCCTACTCTCTGTTCGGCGGTCTTCTGGTATTGCCAGGCATCGTCTCACCCCATTGAGCACGGCACGTCTCTTTATCAGACGACTTTCCCGAAGGAGCATAGGGTCCAGAATCAACTGCGACCGGCTTCCCGTTGTCCAGGGGGTATCCCAAATAAGGATAACGTCCAGCTCAACAGCCCGGGACGATTTCTCTTAACCATCACACGATCACTCAAATATGGCCCAGGGCTGTGCATTGCACTCAAATGCTTCAATTAAAATGGTGAGCCTGGCCTTTTTCTTCGTATTAGAAATTCACATGAAATTACTCGTGTGTGGGTACACGGTCAACTTGATCCCGAAAAATCGATATTCTTCCTTTTTGAAATCCCACTATTTCATATAGTACTAAAAACTATTTTCGGTGTCAAAACCCGACACCCGGGATTTTCTGAATAAATATTGGAAATTCATAATTTTTGGAATTCAATACCAAAAATCCAATCGGCACTCAATTTGCATAATTTAACACTCAATCGCAGAAATTAACCACACCATTGCAATCAGCACGAAATTCCGGTCACCGACTATCCCTGCCTAATTTCCGGAAAATTAATTAATTCAATTCAATTCAATTTCCAAAAATACTAACCTAGGCCAAATTTATTAAATTAAATACCAATACGGACCCGGAAAATTCCTGAACCCTTCTAGATAAACAGCACAATTTATTTAGGCCTTAGCTAAACCATGCTAACCACCTAACATGCTCAATTAAATAATTACATTTCTAATTTAATCTAACTAACCACCTAACTCCTAATAAAATAAATCTAAACACCCTTTAAACGTCATTAGCCTACTAAGCAGAGTTTAGAGTATAAACTCACCGGTTAATTGCGGAAACTGGTTCACCGCGACGACGGCGCGACAGCGGCCGAAACTTAAATTGCGGCGGCGTCGAAGAAACTCAGAACGGGCCTAAAATTGGCCCAACAAATCTCAGCCCAAATTGAGATTTGCTATAGGGTCGGGCTGGGCTTGCTGAACTCTTGGGCCTGAAGATCGGGGGCTTAACTGCTGAAAATGGACTGGCTTCAAGATGGGCTGCTGAATCTGGGCTTAAAGTTTGGGCTGTCTTGCTTGGGTTGTTGGGCTGATTGCTAAAGCTGAAATGGAAGTTGGGCTGCGTTGATGGAGACGGGCTCAAATTCACGGAGATGCTGGGCTTCGAATGGCCCGACTGCTGGGCCGCTGGACTGAGCTCGTGGGCGTGAAGCAGCTGTAGGAAAACTTCGGCAAGCTGAAGACGCGTGGGCGAAGGAAGAAGAGCTGCTTCGGTCTTCGCAGCTGGGAGTCAACAAAGGACTTCGGCCGTGGCAACTGAAGACACGAGGGGCAGCTGGATTTCTTGCCGCGTGGAGAGGAGAACCACTTCGGGGGTTGAATCGTGGGCCTCGGGTCTTCGGTTAAAGAAAACTAACGGAATTGGGGCAGCTTCAGTTGTTGAGTATGGCGATTGACTCGGCAAGAAGGGGATGCGTGGGACACGGAGCTACTTCGGTGGAGCAAAACCGAAGATGGTGAGGCAGTCAACAAACCAAAGTTTGTTGCTGGAAGGTTGAGCGGAGGGGGACAAAACGTGGTGGAGATGGGTCTTCGGTGGATGTGAAGGTAAAAGACAGAAGATGGTGCTTCAGTTTTTGCTCGAGGGAAAGAGGAACAAATGAAAGTAAAAACAGAATAGAAAGATAGAGAGAGAGAGAGAGAGAGACCGAAGGAAATGAAAGTAAAAGACAAAAGCAGAGGGGGTCGACGATGAAGACGCATGAAGGAGACGCACGAAGAAGTGGAATGGATGAGGCCAATCGGTCAAGGAAATGATGAAAATATTCTAAAAGTCCAAGCCTCATCCCCTCAATTGAATGCATTGTCCCCCTATTACTTTCCAATAAGAATATCCCACAAATAAGCCATTTTAAATGTCAAAACTTCAGCCCCTTGCCAAAATTCCGAATTTCATTAATTTGGCTTCAATTTCCTCTCCGATTATCCAAATCGAGATCTAATTTTGGTGAAGAAAAATCTCACCTAATTTTTTTATAAATCCCCGACACTCACAGGCTCAGTTTAGAAGTCCCAATTTCCATCAATTTAGCCCATCTGAATTTCTGCTAATTCTCCGCAACATCCGAACCGATTTTTCATAAAAATACCGAAATCTCTGAAAAATTTTCGGAGAATGAGTCGACGTTCCTAAAATAGTTCGTGACACCACAGAATTTTCAATTTTTGAAATCGGGTTCAAATTCACGGTTAATTTCAATCCGGCGTGCTTTTAGCGTGACCTAGTCTACCGGGTAACTTTTAGGAATTTTTAGTGCAATTGACCCGTGATCGATTTATCTCGAATCACAATGTACATCTTCGACATATTTGCGACTTTCAATTGTCGTGAAAATCTCTAGGTTTCAAATACGAACACAAGGTACCCAAAACGATAGAAAATCAATTTAGTGTCGATCGATGAAAATTTTGTAATCAGGTGGAATCACTCACATTTTGATCACTCATCTCAATCGAATCGACATATCATTGATCTCTGATCGATTTTTAATTGTGCCGTAATGACCCTAGCAAATTAGCACGGTCGAGCAGTCAATTCCTGGTCGAATTCTCAAGTCTTTTGCGTTAAAATCCCTTAATAATTTTCCCAGATAGTCTAGTTATCTCTTGAGTGATCGGCTCAGAGAATAGCACTATAGACGCGTCGATGAAAGGCCCGATTTATTCAATTGAAATCATATTTGAAAAATCAGGATGTCACAACTCTTCCCCTCTTATAAAAATTTCGTCCTTGAAATTTAAACCTATTACAGAGCTTGATAAAAAAGGTGGGGGTACAATTCTCTCATTGACTCCTCAGTCTCCCATGTCGCTCCTTCTGTACCGTGGTGTTGCCAGACCACTTTGACCAACGGGATGGTCTTTCTGCGCAGGACCTGCTCCTTGCGATCGACAATCTGAACTGGGCTTTTGACGTATGACACACGGTCATCCACATCCAATTCCTCGAAATTGAGCACGTGGGTCGGGTCAGGCTCGTACTGCATTAACATCGACACGTGAAAGACGTCGTGCACTTGCGCCAATCTCGGGGGCAACGCAAGACGATACGCTAGGCTTCCGATTCTCTCAAGAATCTCAAATGGACCTACGTACCTCGGACTCAGTTTGCCTTTCTTACCAAAGCGCGAAGTTCCTCTCATTGGTGACACTTTCAGAAAAACGTGATCACCAATTTGGAACTCTAAAGACCTTCGACGCTTATCTGCATAACTTTTCTGCCTGCTTTGTGCTGTCTTTAATCTGCCTCTGATCACTGCCACGGCATCTACTGACTGCTGAATCAACTCTGGGCCCGTTATCTTCCTTTCCCCAACTTCATCCCAACACACTGGTGTTCTGCACGCTCGGCCATACAACGCTTCGAATGGAGCCATCTGGATGCTCTGCTGATAACTGTTGTTGTAAGCAAACTCCACCAGGTGAAGCTGATCTTCCCAACTTCCTTTAAAGTCTATTACGCAAGCTCTCAGCATATCTTCGAGAGTCTGAATTGTCCTTTCAGATTGACCATCCATCTGAGGATGATATGCCGTACTGTACTGAAGCTTTGTACCTAAAGCACTCTGTAAGCTCTTCCAAAAAGCAGCAGTAAACCTCGGGTCTCTATCTGAAGTTATCGTAACCGGCACTCCATGCATACGAACCACTTGACGCACGTACAGATCTGCGTGTCTATCCAAACTAAGGTCCTTTCGTACTGCAATGAAGTGAGCCGACTTTGTCAGCCTGTCGACCACTACCCAAATTGAATCATTTCCTCTTTGACTCCTTAGTAGTCCAGTCACGAAATCCATCGTAATATGCTCCCATTTCCATTCTGGGATCGTGAGAGGTTGCAGGAGTCCTCCCGGCTTGCAATACTGAGCTTTTACCTGCTGACACGTCAAACACTTGGCGACATGCTTGGCGATGTCCGCCTTCATACCTGACCACCAATAATATTGACGCAGATTCTGATACATTTTTGTACTGCCAGGATGAATGCTGTAACTGCTACGATGTGCTTCTGATAAGATCTCCTCTCTAAGCTCTACATCGTCAGGTACAACCAAACGCCCTTGGAACCTTAGTGTTCCATCATCAGAAATCTGAAAGTTAGTTTTTCTCTTCTCGGTATCCTCTTGCAAGACCTTCTGAACATCTGGATCTGTAAATTTGAAGCACTTTAATTCTGATCTGAACATTCGGCTCAATTCTGAGGGTGGCCATAAGGTTCGAAAGGTGGCCTACCTCAAATTTGAAACCCGAATCTCGAGCCTTCTCAATTAAAGTCCATTCCTTGAGTACCATCTGTGCAACTAAGGACTTTCGACTTAGTGCATCTACGACCTTATTCGCTTTTTCGGGGTGATACAAAATATCACAATCATAGTCTTTCAGGAGTTCCATCCAGCGACGCTGTCTCATATTCAACTCCTTCTGAGAGAATAAATACTTGAGACTTTGATGGTCTGTGAAGATCTGGAATCTTTCCCCACACAAATAATGTCTCCAAATCTTCAGAGCAAAAATAATTGTGGCAAGTTCTAAATCATGCGTCGGATAATTCAGTTCATGAGGTCTCAATTGACGGGACGCGTATGCAACAACTCTGCCATGTTGCATCAGCACGCAACCCAATCCTCTAAACGATGCATCACTGTAGATCTCGTATCCTCCAGGACCAGATGGTATGGTCAGTACAGGTGCGGTGGTAAGCTTTTCCTTAAGCTCCTGAAAACTACGCTCGCACTTGTCTGTCCATATGAATTTCTCCTCCTTCTTTAATAGTCGAGTCATAGGCGATGCTAAAGCTGAAAACCCCTCTACGAACCGTCTGTAATACCCTGCTAAACCCAGAAAGCTTCTGATCTCTGTCACTGTAGTCGGTCTCGACCAATTGATCACTGCTTCAATCTTGGATGGGTCCACAGAGATTCCTTCTCCTGAAATCACGTGACCTAGGAATGCAACACGAGTCAACCAAAACTCGCACTTGCTAAACTTAGCATACAGCTCATGAGTCCTTAAAGTCAGTAGTACTAGTCTCAAATGTCCTTCATGCTCCTCTGGACTTTTAGAGTACACCAGAATGTCATCAATGAACACGATCACGAACTAATCCAAGTATTCCTTGAAAACTCGATTCATCAAATCCATAAAAGCAGCTGGGGCGTTCGTCAATCCAAACGGCATGACCGTGAATTCGTAATGGCCATATCGAGTACGAAATGCCGACTTTGGAATATCCTCCTTCCTGATCCTCAGCTGATGATATCCCGTCCTTAGGTCGATCTTTGAAAATATCGACGCTCCTTGTAACTGATCAAACAAGTCATTGATCCTCAAGAGTGGATACTTGTTCTTAATCGTTACCTGATTGAGTTGGCGATAGTCGATGCACAAGCACAACGAACCATCTTTCTTCTTCACAAATAAAACTGGTGCTCCCCAAGGTGATGCACTAGGATGAATGAATCCCTTATCCAATAATTCCTGCATCTACACCTTCAGTTCTTTCAATTCTGATAAAGCCATCCAGTAAGGAGCCTTGGAGATTGGCTCTGTCCCGGGGGCTAACTCAATCACAAACTCTATTTCTCTTTCTGGCGGCAGACCTGGCAATTCTTTCGGGAATACATCCGGAAATTCTTCAACCACTGCGATATCTTCGATTTTCAGTTCCTCAACTGTCGTATCCACGACAGTCGCCAGGTAACCTTGACAACCCTCATCTAACAACCGAGTTGCCTCTAGAGATGAGATTAGGGAAATCGAGGGTCCTCCTCGACTCCCAATAAACTCGAAACTTTCACCCTCTAACGGGTTAAACTGGATCGCCTTGCGATAACAGTCTAGCTTAGCTCGTTGCTTGGTGAGCCAGTCCATGCCAATTATCAGGTCAAAGTCATACATGGCTAGGACTATCAAGTCTATCTTCCCCTCTCGCTCACCAATCGCTAAAGTGCAACCAAGACAACCCACTGTAGCTAACACCTTATCCTTTAATGGTGTCGATATACTAATCACTGATTCCAACAACTCAGGAATTAATCCTACCAACTTAACATACCGCCCAGCTATAAATGAATGAGTTGCACCAGGGTCAAATAAAGCATAAGCAGCATGGTTGTTTAGTGAAACAGTACCTGTAATCACATTAGGCGCATCCTCCGCCTGTCCTCTTGTAATCGCATAAGTTCTTCCCTGAGCTGAAGGTCTGAGTAGTCCACCCTGCTGAACAATCAGTGGCGGGAGTCCTCGATTCTGATTCATCTGTGGCGGTGGCGGCAACTGCGGCGGTCCCATCGGTCTCCTAGGACAATTTCTGGCCATGTGACCTTGCTGGCCACACTCAAAACAAGCACCCGGCCTAGAGGGGCACGGGGCTGACCCATGTTGTCTTCCACAGAAGCGACACGCACCATTCTGTTTCCATGCTGATTTTCCTATTCCACCCTTCCTGTTGGGCGGGACAGGGTATCTTCCTCCAGTCATCGGTCTTTTCCCAAACCGATTTTTATCTTGGTTCAAACCAAACCGCGATCCAGATGCAGCAGCTCGTTCATTCAGGTTTTTCTTGATCAGCTGAGCTCGTCCATACAGCTCATTGTAGTTCTTTATATCCAATGGTACCAGCGGATCTTTCAGTTCAGGTCGGAGGCCATCTATAAACCTCATTGCCTTCTCCTCGGGATCCTGGATCAACCTAGGAGCATACTGCGATAACTTAGCAAACTTCGCCTCGTACTGGTCCACAGTCATTAGACCTTGACGGAGGCGCAAAAATTCCGCCATCTTTATTTGCTGAGCACAGCTGGAGAAGTACTTGTCATTGAATGCTCTAATGAAGACGTTCCACATTGGGACTATGCCTTCCGGGAATACTTCTCTCTTGGTGGCTTTCCACCAAGTACTTGCAACTCCCTGCATCTGATACACCGCAAGGGTAACCTTCTCTTCTTCAGAGCACTTCAGTAGCTCAAATGCTTTTTCCAGTTCTTCGATCCAACGGGTCGCAGCCTCGGGATCTCCTGTCCCGGTGAACTTTGGTGGTTGCAACTTCAAGAAATGCTCAACGAGCTTATGAATCGGTCTATCTGCAACTACATTCCCTTCTGGAACTTCAGCTTGTGCGGCAGCGGCTGCGGTAGCTTGGTTCTGGGCTTGCTGCCCCATCAGATTACCAACAGTCTGGAGCACCTGCATGATCCCTTCAAACCTGGGATCACCAGGGGCTACTACCCCGGCATCAACCGGCGGAACTGGCGGCGGTGCTACACCACTCGCGCTGGCCTCAGCTTGTGCTCTACCTCGGCTGCCTTGGGCACTGCCTCTTGTCGGCGTTCTAGCCCGAGTCACTAAGGATAAGGTCCTCTGCCTAGGAGTTCTCGGCTCCTGATCACTCATACTGTAGATGTTCTACAACACCTGCTTCCAATTCCATACCGAATTAGAAATTGAGTGATCACCACAATCAATTTACCAAATAGCTATCAGTCACATGCATCAACATAATAGATTCTGCAAAAGGTGTGGATCACGAATCCATTGCTGATGTTCATCTTGTAGCATGCTGATTCGATTGCATTGTCTCCTTTGGATTGTTGTTGCATGGAAAAACTTGGTGTTTTTGTCCCCCCATCTAAGCCAGTTGAGTCTTGATCGCATAGCCCAGTATTGTTCTTCCTGTTGCCATAAATGCTGAATTTGTTCTTTCAATCTATTGACCGTCGCTTGGGAATACTGATTGTGGGGTTGATTTGTCAGGTTAAGGAGCTGCTGCTTAAAAGTATTGATTTGACGGTGGCCATTGGAAAACTTGGATCTACTCCAGCAAGTCAGCGCCTCTGAAACAGCCTTAATCTTTTGAGGTAGAGTCTTGCCTCTCACCTGGGAATAAGCCCATGAATCGGCAATGATGTGACGGCAGTCTTGTTCTTGTAGCCAATATGCCTCAAAAGTAAAAGCCTTTTTTCTTTTGGCAGGGATAACTTCTGTTGTTCAAAGGAGTGGACTATGATCCGAGCCAATTGCAGGTAAGGCATATACTTCAGCGGTAGGGAAATTTAGGCACCAGTCCATAGTACAAAGCATCCGGTCTAGTCTTTCCTTTACACAATCTTGGCTATCTCTATTATTCATCCATGTGAACGCACAGCCTTTGCTGGGCACCTCCATCAGATAACAGTCATTTAGTAATTCACGAAAAGAGTGCATTCAGTGTTGGTTAGCAGGTCATTTTCCAACCTTTTCCCAAGGATGAACTATTTCGTTGAAATCTCCGGCACACACCCACGGGAATGTATTATAGTGGCTAATATGTCTCAAGTCGTCCCATAAGGCCTGTCGGAGGTGATAAACAGCCGACGCATGAAGACAAGTAAGCCTCATTGTTATACCATACTCTCCATCCACACATACCATATCAATGAAAGCCGAAGTTTGCCAATCCACTGTCAAAGTTATCCTCTCATTCCAAAACACTGCTAGACCACCGGCCAAGCCGATAGGGTTTTCAATAACACTACTAGGAAATCTCAGCCTCCTTTGAATGCGACGAAGCAAATCTTCCTGATTCTTAGTTTCCATCAAAAACAGAATGTCGAGCTTTTCTTGGGCCACCACGGCCTTTAGTTCCTAAACTGTCAGGGAATTGCCCAAACCCTGACAGTTCCAACTAAGTAGCTTCATTTGTCACTTGGTGGCTGTTTAGGGCCAGCCACCATAGCCCAAACCTCAGGTCCTATTGCCACAAATATTGGAGTGTCTTATAGTTGAGTTTCATCAAGGCCCTCTGAAATCTGGCTCCGTAAATCACATGGGTTGTATCGCTTTGCTTTCTTAATAGGTCCTGTTTTTGCTGTCAAGCGTGCGGGTTTCAGCTTCTTTGATTTTGATGAGCCTTTTGCTTATTCCTTTGTGACTACCATCAGCTGCGAAGCAGGGGATTTTGCTGCTGTAGTATCAGTTTTCGTCGCCTCCTGTACAAGTGGTTTCCATTGTAGAGGTGCTACCACTGTAATGATCTACCCCCCTGTTGGAAGCTCTATTACTTCCTTCTGCTTATTGTTTTGAGATTGTTCCACAGGCATCAAAATGGTAGGCGATTGGGGAGTCTCCGGGATGACCTCTTCTTCCTCTTCCGGGGAAGGCTGCGGCTCATAAAAGGTACGCTAGAACGGGCTATGTTCCCAGACCTCAGCTCTTAACCACTGACCATAATACCGTTTATCCTTGCCATCCATTTTTTCTGCATCGAATGAGAAGTTTCTACAATACATTGCATAATGCCCTAGAATGCCGCAAGAGTAGCAGAAGTGAGATAATTTTTCATAACGAAAATCCAACCATATATTTTTGCCGTCCAGTCGAAGAAGCTGCCTTGTTTTTAGTGGGTCATGTACATTGATTTCAACTCGGGCTCTCCCTGCTTTAAGAGCTATGCCTTCTTTTTGACCTCTAACACCCTCTAACACCCTACCAACATGGTGCACAGCCTTACTTATCATAGTGTCAGTAAACCATTCCAAAGGAAGTCCAAAAACTTGGACCCAAAAGGCACAAGTTGTGAAACCATAGCAATGCAAGGGAGTATTTGGTAACCAGGGCTTTAGGATGACCAAATGATGCGAAAATAGCCAAGGTCCATTATCCAGAATTCTCTGTTTTTCGCCTTCTGACTGGAATTTAATGACAGACATGCCCGCTTCACTTGGGGATATATCTACTCTATCCGTGCGCCATGCTCTCTTCATAGTATTCTGGAATGCGGGAAAATTAATGGATGGGTTTGAGAGAATCTTACCCACTAGTATGAACTTGCATTCCTCTAATTTTTCCTTTGGGGCTGCCTCATCGCAGATTTCAATGGTCTATTCTGACCATAGGCGTCCCATTCGATTGCACATGACAGCAAGGCGAACACTATCTCTGGCGTTGTCTCCAGGGTTTGCGTGGTCCATCCTTGTGCAGGTTGGAGAATTGAGACAATTCTCATCTCGATCAAGATAATCCAACACTTCGCTAGCGCCTGAGGGATCTTCAAAGATGCAGGGTATGCAAACTTATCCACATGCATTGTGGCCTAAGCAAAGTAGGAAATTGGACACCGAGAAGCGAATTCTCCATAGAAACAGGGCAAGAAAACATGCAGAGAAAGAGATGAGTGGGTGAGCTAACTGTAATTGGAGCGACAGGATGTGCGATGGGTGGAAATGTGTTTGGGGGGAAATGGGTAGTTACTGAGGAAAATTGCCATGAAGAAGGCAAGAGGTTGGGCATAAAATGTAATTAGGGTTCGAGAACAAGCAAAAAACTACCATGGTGGTAGAGGGAAGACTCTACATTTCGAGAGAAAAACTTCAACTCTGAGAATTACAATAATCTCCTGCTAAGGCTTTGAAGTTGCTTGGTGATTTCAGGATAAAATTAACAATTTGGAGGATTTGGCATTTGGAGATTTCTTTTCAGGAGATTCAATCGAGACAAATTCACTTCTGACACTAAATTAATTCTTGAAGGGGATAAGGATGTAGGGTAGAGTTACGGTAAGGATAGCCTTACGTCCTTGGGTATTGTGGCACATGGGGATACGGTGGTTCATGGGTATATGATCCAACATTTGGGAAAAAACTTACCTGAATTGTCAAGTCCCTATTTACATATAGATCTTTACATCGAGTATAGGATGATAAGGTGAAGTTACAATCAGATAAATAGCCGAATGTCATAACAAGTGGTTACATGCCCTACAAAATAGCAACAATCATGATGTTGGCGGTTAAAATCATCCTTAGATAATGGTTCCGCCAATGATCCCTCCAATGAGATAAAGTTTAAAATGAAGGTCTTGTCAGAAGGCCAATGATCGGGAATGGATGACTCGAAATGATTAGAGAAGTAGTTTATTTCCTTACAAAAGGCGATTGGGTAGGATTGTTAACCCATCGTGTATAAAGGGGAGTCGTGCATACATATTAGCAATAGCATACCAAATTTGTCATTATAAAAGATTTTATAAAAAGGCATCCCACTTTTTAGGGATCCCAAGTCTCTCTCTTTCCTTTTTTTTTTTCTTTTTTTTTTGGTCAAATAATTATTTTATAAATGTTGTACCCATGGCTAGTGGTGAGCATTAATCTAGGGTCAACCTGGACCAACATTAGACTGACCCAACCTAGCCAGTCCTACTCTAACTCCTGGGGGGACTGAGTCGATCCTTGATCTTAGGACTCCTGACTTTGTATTGTGCGAGTTGATCATCAGCATTGGAATTTTATGGTTGATCCAACCTTGTATATATTATATATAATATATTTTTTGTCTACTCTAAACCCTTACACCTCCAACTCTATTATTTTTTATGCGATTTTGCTGTGTAGATTAGAAAGTAGAAAGCCCAAGTTTGACCAAAGAAAAAATAGAAACCCTAAATCGCTCGCCTCTCTTGGCCCACCTCATTAATGCAACTCAACAATCACAAATGAAGATTACTATTTTTACTGTATCTTAGATTTATATTTGATATGTATCGGTGTTCGAGTTTGATTACTCAATATTGTATTGTTAATAGAAAGAGTATGTTTATCGTCTCAAGAAATATATATAAAAAAAAAACAATTGGTCTCAAGTTAATCTTAGAATCAAACTGGACCTATAGAGTTAATCCAATCTTCGGTCCCAAACTTAACAAGGTCGGTTCACGATTCCAAAAGTTGAGGATCAATGCTGTATGGATTAATCCCTAGGTTTGGTGTTGGGTCCATGCCCACTCCTACCCATTATAAATACATAAGTTAACAATTCTATTTTGTCTCTTACATGCTTCGGTATAAGAATCTGAAGCTGTTCTATATTATAACAGTCTTCCCAAAAAAATTCAAATTTTGAGATACTTTATTTTTCCATATATACGATTCCTTTGAACAGTGCAATTTTTTCCAATAATTACTTCCATATTAATTATTCAAAGATTTCTTGATAAACGATTTCGCTAATCTCACAAACATCATTTTCTCGAACGCACGCAACGTGCGCACGTATTTGCCGGTGGAAATTAAACTAATGACCCCTAACAAATTAAATTTCGTATGGATCTATAGATAATCCAGCTGTTAATGACAAGGACTTGAAAGTGTGGATAAGCCCGTCGTACGCTCCAATATCAATTATATCATATTTTAAAATAAAAAATAAGGTAAGGTAGTCAATCGCTAATCATAAACCAAAAATGCCAAAAAAAAAGTTAAAATTTAAATTACATTTACAAAAAGAATCACGCCGAGGCGTTATCAACACTCCAATTGGGTGGAAAAGTCATAACAAAGCATGGCAACCACATTATTCTCAGGTGAATTCGTCATCCCAACTCATAAGTGCTTTATTCAACCACTTCTGCACTTACATTGAAACCCAAATTCATAAATCAGATTTATCGTTTTTTTCACTTTTCTTTCCTCGCTAACTAAACGAAACCAATTTGTCAAAAAAAAAACTAAACGAAACCAAAATTAAACACGTTTCTCGTCATACTCTTTACTGTCTTCCTGGATTGATCGGATCATCAATTGAATACGGCGCAGTCGCGGCGGATGTTTCCGTTCTTCCCGGTCTTGACCCCAACCCGGCCCAGCTTGGTCATGGCGGAGACGAAGGCGCTCTGGAAGGCCGGGGAGTTACTGGCCCATGTGTTCACGGTGGGTTTTGACCGCGGGTCAGTGAAGAGGACTTGGTCCGAGGTGAAAAGGCCCATCCCATTTTGCAGGTTCTTGAAGTACATGTTGTCGAAGGTCCGGGGGGTGTTCGGGTCCATGTTTATGGCTATCCTCGGGTCGACGTTCCGGGGGCACATTCCCTGTAGCTGGGTCGCGTAGTTCGGGTTCAGGGTCGGGTCCACCGGCTTCTGGCGGCTGAAGTTGTATATCCGGTTCGAGAACTTGTCGCAGTGGGAGAATCCGAGCGTGTGGGCAGCTGTAAAATGACCATGGATAACGAGACAAATAGATTAGGACACCTAATCATGTTGTAGTGATAGATATGACAATAATGCGTATAATATTATTGAGTGACAGCAAGATGACATGCATCAAACTCACCAAATCTCATTATATAATTGACCCTTTCCATGTTCTAGTTGCACATACTTATAATGGTTTGCCAGCAACGTGCCATCTCTAATCGGGGCAATCTCATCAGCTCGTGTTTTATAGTTTGCTTGATCGATGTAAAAAAACTCAATAAATTCACGATCCTTGAAGTATATAACGGATAATATGGTGATAAAAACGATTAACTTAATAGTCTATCAAACAAATTTCGATCACATGATGAAGCAGTATCACCCCTCGATAAGGGGTTATAAATTTAAGGAGCATATTTAGTAATTACTAGAAACTATCCCAGTTAATTTATTGAATAGTCGACCATGTTGTATTCACTTTATACATCTACATGTGATGGGACCGTGCTGGGCACGCGCGGTTACCTGAGAGTGCGATCATGTCAGTTTGGGAGAGGCCATTAGCAGCAAACAAGGCGCTGAGCTGGCTAAGGTTGTCGGTCGGATGAGGGAGCCTCCCATTGACGTTCGCCGCCGTTGAACTCAGCCCATCCAATCTCCCTAATTCCACTGCATAGGACGGCCCTCCCGACTGCAATTTCACCAATTCGCTCGTTCATTTTCATGCACAGCACCAAGATCGACATTCGGTGCACAACGATCGGCATCGTGATGACTCGAAAACTATTTCAACGTGAGAAATTAGCACACCCACCAGTGCGATGACATCTCGGGTGGCCATGGCTAGGATGTCAGCGCACGAGACCTTGTTCCGGCAGCTCGGGACTGCGTTGATGGCCGCCTTCGCCTTTATCACAGTGTCGAACCCGTCTCCGGCCAACGACAGGTTGTCTGGATGATCCTTCTCCGCCTTGTTGGTGGGGGTGGACGCCACTATCACCGAAGCATCACAACCCTATTGATCCAAACCAAGTACCAAAACACGAAAGGCCAATAAAAGATTGCTGATTGGTCAATCTCGAACAAAAAATGACCAAATGGGTCTTCAAGTCAATCATGGGGGGAATCGAAATTACCTGGACGAAGCAATCATGGAAAAAGAGACGAAGAGTGGCGGGGACAGTGACGAATGTTTGCTGGAACTTCTGTCGAACGGCATTGCGCACGATGCTCTCCACATTCGGGCAGACGTTGGCGTAGAAGTTCTGCCTCAGCTGAGCTGACGTCGTGTGAGGACAGAGGCAGGAGCATATGGCCAGTGACCACAGCGCGAAGAGTCGGAACAAAGCCATCGTCGGAAGGGGAAAAGAAGCAGGTTTCGGCGAGGGAGCGAAAGACAAAGGTAGTGTATATATAGGGCAATTTCATGGGTTCTGGTTTAGACAGAAGCGGTCGTAGCTCGTAAGTGCCCGCTGGGTTACGACGGGAATCTCTCTTTTTAAAAAGGAAGAAGAGGGTCAAAAGTAAGGGGGTTTTCGATAAAGAAATTTAAAAGAGACGTCGATGTGGGCTTCTTCGAATGGCCGCCTTCGTCTCATTCGTTCCGTCGTGTTGCTGATCGCTGGACGAGTTTGAACGAGTTAGAACCCAAACGTGGTCCAAATCGCGAGACAGACAGACAGATGGAGAGAGAGAGAGAGAGTGAACGTAGCATCCACGTTACCACAGCTTCGAGTGCGCTTCGGGAAGTACTGCCAAGCGCCAATGCTTGTTGCTGGGAGAGCATCCATGTGATGGAAAGGTCGTGACACTCTCGGCACTGCATAAGGTCACTGAGATCTTTTTCTCCATATGGATGCGAAAATGAATTGGAGTGGTTGAAATATAAAAAGGAGCAAAAATAGGTGCGACCCATGTGGATGTGCCGGGGAATCTTGCCAATAATGGTGATATGATTAGCTAATTTGTCTTGGCACAGCTCTAGCTAACGTCGATACCAAAATTGAAATGATGTGTATGTGCTAATTGAATGAATTCATGAGTGGATTCCCATTTCGTGATTTTGTTAAGGCCTCATTTGGATCCATTAATGAGGAATCGATAAATGGATTCTTCTTTCATGTAATTTCATTGGATAAAATTAGACTATGTTCCTATCAGGCGGATGATAATATTTAAGGTCTTTCGATAAAGTACATCTTGGCCATTGAACATTCAATGGTTAAGATGTAGTCACCTTTTTAATTTTTCATTTTTTAGCTTTTTATCTTTCTTCCTTTTCGGTTTTTTTTCCCCATCGATCAGCCCCTTTGTTGCTTGCCCGTTACCAGGCCACCGCCAGTCGGTCGCTGCCATGAGCCTTCGCAATCGCGCCTCCATATATCCGAAGGACGTCAACCGCTCCCTTGCTCAAATCGTCAATTATGCGTCCCTCACTCTCTCCCTTTCGTGGAGCTCGCAACCCACACCCACGGAGGTCGCTCACCTCATGCAGCCCCACATATGAGGTCGCTTGAGGCTGATGATCCCGCTGTAATACTGGGGCTCCACTCTGTACAATCGCTCGGTTTAAAGTGTGAGAGGGGGAGAGACCTCGCGGCATCGTAACTTTCATCGGTTGCCTCCAATAGAGGTCACTCGGCTCGCGCGACGATATTGTGTTAGCACGCAGTTATTGACCTGCACAATTGCAACATTGAAACTCAGCTCGGTTATTTCTGAGTTAACTTTCCTAGTCTTTATTAGGCTTCAAACACAATACACACACGTGCGCCTGCGCACCCAAAGATACAAATTTGAGTTTGGACACCCTTGCCGGTGGTGAGCGATCCTATTTGGTGGTGATGGTCGTTTCATGGTTTTACAGTTAATTGCCACTTAGTCGAATTCCAATACCTAATCCATTTTTATATTGTTTGAGGAATCAGATTTCAAGACTAATCACATTCCATGCTCGAAACTTTATACAGAACGCAATGAATCTCAGGATTTGGATCCCTATTCTTCAAGAATTCCGATTCCGGATAAAACCTAAACGGGGCCTAGTAGACGGTCGACAGATGAGCTTAAAATTGAACATGGGAAGCAACTAACCACCTACACATGGGTGGGGCCCCGGGAAGCGTGAGAAGGTCGTCTCAGATTAGTCAAACGATTATTAAATAAAGAGAGATTAATCAAAATTAAATAATTCCAGAACCGTTTCTCTTGAGTGCGACACCGAAATTTATATTCTGTCTAGATTGGACCTAGATCTGCTTCTTTTATTTTATTTTATATTTTAGTACTTACTGCAGAGAGTCTTGTTTTAGGGTGCGTTTGGGAATGGCTTTGCCAAGCCACTTTGGGCATCCAAAGCCTTTTGGGCTAAACAATGGTGTTTGGGAATTTCTTTTATAAAGATATTTAGGGAAAAGTGAGCCTTTGAAAGGTTGAAAGCCCAAGGCTGCCATGGGGCTACCTTGGGCATTTGGCCTTCTCGGAATGCTGAGAGGAGAATAAGACAAAAAAATTTCTTTCACAAATATCATCACTAACATTTCATTTTTCTGATTTTGTCCTCGTGACTATTCACCTTCTTCTCCATTGAGGTTGGCTTGCGAAATTGCACGGAGCTACGAAGGGCCGACGACGAGGTGGACAGAGAGGTTGGCATGAGGCCAATGTGGTCATGGCAACCGTCGATGGCCAGTCGCATGACCTCGGCTACCTCTTGTGAGTCGCGTCGCCGCGACCATTGCTGCGACCTTGCTGCAAACCAGATCTAAGTAGGTAGAGGTTTAGCGTGTGACCTCCAGTGACCACCTAGATATGGGTCGCAACAAAGTCACGCGACCGCTGCGACCCTCGGCAACGCTGCGACCCCCGACAACCCAAATCTAGGTCGCCTGCATCCCGGCGGTGGTGAAGAATCGAGACTTGGAGAGGTCGAGGGAGTAGAGGACGTTCCCATGGGCGACGGCGACAATGGCAAGAGAGGCATCGGTGATGTGGATTTAGAAGGAGAGGTCGAGGGCGGTGGCGTTGGGGTAGTGGGCGAGGGTGGTGGGGAGGTGCTCGGCATGGAGGAGGCCAAGGGACTTGCGATGGCGGGTCAACAGCCTAGAAGGAACAACAAACGAGGGAGAAGGACTTGTTGTCGCTACCTACCCTTCGACGGCCAACTATTTTTTTTTTATTACGAAAGTTATTTGTAAATGTAAATTTTTCCAGTCACTATTTTGCATAAAGATACTTCACAATGGACTTTTACATTACAATTTACCAAACACAATTTACATTCTAGAAAACTCCTTTAACTTAAAGTCTTTTATATTTTTCTAAAGGCTTTCTACAAAAGTCCAACCAAACGCATGCTTAGTTTACCCTTAGTGAAACTCTTATAGGAGGGTCACGTAGTAGCACGTGACTAATCACATAAAATCAAGTGCTAGAATGACAAATCAAGTGGTCCTTTCAAGGGCACCTCCATATGAAAATAACATAGTTGAAAAATTATCAAAATTTCTGGGGAATACTTGTATATCGACGTGCAGACCCCTAGAGTGCCATAACTTTGCACAAAGGGACACTTAAGTGCCCATAACTTACGAAAGGTATACTTAAGTGCCAAAATCGGAATAAAATGGATCACTTGAGTGCCAATCCGGTCAAAGTCCAGCCAAAACGCCGACGTTGCATTTTTCCGGCGAAGCAAGCCCAAAACGACGCCATTTTGCACGCTGATGTGGCCAAATAATGCAAAAACGGCGTCGTTTTGGGTGACATGGTAAAAAAATTAAAATTAATTAAATTAAATTAAATTAAATTAAATTTAGTTAAATATTTAAAAATAATAATTTTAAAACTAAATTTAGTTAAAAAATTTAAAAAAATTTAAAAAAATTCTAAACATTTTAAAAAAATTAAAAAAAATTAAAAAAAAAAATTTAAAAAGGAAAGGGATGGAGGTAGGCGGGGATCAACCCTCAGCTGCCGCCGCCACCGCCGCCCCACCGCCGCCGGGAAGGGTCGGCGATGGCGGGGGGGAGGGTCGGCCGAGGTCGCCAGGCCCTGGCCAAGGGCCGGCGACCCCAACTGACCGGCGGCGAGGGCCGCGAGCCCTTGCCACTAGCCATAGATCCGACGAGGGTCATGGCCCTCGCCACTGGCCACAAATCTGGGGAGGGTCGCAGCCCTCGCCCAGATCCGGCGAGGGTCGGCCGCCCTTGGCCCGGCTGGGCGAGGGTTGGTGACCCTAGCATGATTTGGGCGAGGGCTACGACCCTCGCCCTGATCTGGCCAGGGCCCAGCGACCTCGGCCAACCCTCCCCCCGCCGTCGCCAGCCCTTCCCGACGGCGATGGGGCGGTGGCGGCGGAGGGTTGATCCTCGGCCGCCTCCCCCCTTCCTTTTTTTTTAATTTTTTATATTTTTTAAAATTTTTTAAATTTTCCTAAAATTTTTTTATAACTTTTTTTAAAATTTTAAAATTTTTAATTTTTTTAATTTTAAAATTTTTTTTAATGTTTTTACTAAATTTAATTTAAAATAATTTTTTAATATTTTAACTAAATTTAATTTTAAAATTATTATTTTTAAATATTTGAACTAAATTTAATTTAAAATTAATTTAATTATTTTTTATAATTTTTTTATCACATCAAATTTCAAAACGACACTGTTTTTGCATTATTTGGCCACGTCAGCGTACAAAACGGCGTCATTTTGGGCTGGCTTCACCGGAAAAATGCCACGTCGGCGTTTTGACCGGACTTTGGCCGAAGTGGCACTTAAGTGATTCGTTTTTCTTCGAATGTGGCACTTAAGTGTACCTTTCGTAAGTTATGGCACTTAAGTGTCCCTTTCTGCAAAATTATGACACTTGAAGCGTTCTTTTGCCCTTGTATATCTCTTACGATTTGAGGTGTTCAACAATAATCAAACATTTGATTCCAAACACAAGGTTAAACACAAATTCAAAAGCTAAAACTAAAAGTAGTACCAAACACAATATTCTTGTTTATGATAGCTCTAGCTATGTCTATTTTCAACACTTATTACACCACAATTGGAGAGATACTGTTGGGAGCGCTAAAAAAAGTCCAATATCTTCAACTAAGAAAATTACTAAGATGGAGCCTAAATCCAAGTTCATCAACATAGTCAGTTAGACCCACATCACTCAAAAATTTAAGCCAGCGAGTTACGAGCCAACTAGGATAAATATTAGCTAAACATGGGACTTCTAAACACAACAAACACGTGCATCTCAATAATTGCCCCTCACGTGTTACCTTGGAACCGCGTTATTATACCCTAACACCCACCTTCACTTCAAGTCTCTTCCGCCATATTGAACTATGAAGGTTGCATGTTCATTAGAACATTCCACCAATCAATTTTTGACTCTCATGCCATCTGTTGGTAGCGCAAAGTAAAAGTCCAATATATTTGTCTAAGAAGATTTGCCAAGAGGGAACTCAAATTTGAGCTTATCAACATATCCAATTGAAAACCATTTATATTAAAAAATTTAAGTTAGTGAGTTGTGAGACAACGATTAACTTAGTTATTGTTCACGATAAAATATTTATAACATATCATTCATAATGTGACCGCTGATAAGTATTACAAGCGTTAGGTTTGGCCGATGGTTGTTCCATAATCTCATTTGCTAAGATTTGAGTGCGGCCAATCATAAAAAGGTCTGTCATGATAAGCACTATATAACCCAACTGCCGTCGAATTCCCAACGGCCCGACCACGTAGGCCTTCAAACGTTGGGCCAACTCCGTGACAAAAACCGCAACATCGAAAGCGAGAAACACGGGCAGATTGAGAAGTTAGAAGTCACGAACTTTGGAACAGCATGTTTCAATTAACATCGTGAAGCCTAAGATCCCCCGTGTTTCGATCCCCAGAGGTGAGGAGTAAAGAGCAAGCAGTTGGGCTTTTTAAAGTCTCACCTTAAGGCCCAGTGGTCGGCCCACAATCTCCATATGTATGTCGGTCGGCCTGTTTATGTAGGTCCAGTGGTGCACTTATGCCATACGGGCTTGACTTCTATTTTCATGTCCGGTAGTAAGGCTAGTTTTGCTTGTAATAGCTCTTTTGCTGCTAAGCTAGACTCTCACATTAGCACCACGTCAAAAATGACTGGATAACTAGCAGTGATAGAAATTTTATTTCTGTTTAAGTTAAATTATAATAGGGCTAATTCCATAAAAAAGCATTAACTCGAGGTCGATGGACAAATCTGGCCAAAACTTTTTTTTGTCTCATGAAAAAGCACAAACTTTAGGTTGAGGGACAAATTTTGCCCAATTTTTTTTTTTTGTCTCATAAAAAGGCACCAACTTTAGATTAAGTGACAATTCTGACCCCAATTTTTTTTTTGTCTCATAAAAAATCACAAACTTTCACTCCTATCCAAAATCTAACCCCTACCATTAACTTTCTATTTGAAGTCAACCTTATTTTAGGAGAAAATGTTCTAGCTGTGAGGTTGGTGGATCTCATCCATGGTTTTTCTTTATGGGCGGTGATCTACAGTTTCATATTACAATAAAACGATAAAGTCTAGCCAGAGAAATTTAATCTGGAGATTTTATTTTTTTTGCTAGTGAAGTATAGGAGACGACACAATTTCACATTTATTCTTCAAGCTGTGACTCAAATAAAAAGACAATGGACGGTGTAAGCCAGCAAGTGCACATGGATTTATTGGTAAGGACGATCAATGAATCTAAGTTAAGGGGAGCCAGATTTAGGATTTAAGTGAAAATTTGTGATTTTTTTTTTCAAAAAAAAAAAAAAAATTGGGCCGTGTCACTTGACCTAAAATTTGTGCTTTTTTTACTAATAAAAAAAGTTTTGGCCAGATTTGCCACTCAACTTAAAGTTGGTGTTTTTTTACGAAATAAAAAAAAGTTTGGGCCTAATTTGTCCATCAACCTAAAGTTGATGCTTTTTTTTGGAATTAACCCAATTATAATATTTAAAACTTGAAAAAAGCTCTCGCCAAGGTCATGTGACCGAGTCCACAAGTCGCCAAGGTTTCAAAACCTTATTTTAAATCTAGTTGGAGATGCAAGATTCCATGTGGAACGAAATCTCAATTGGGTCTGCAAGCCCCGCAAAACAACTGTGGGGGTCACATAACCTTGAGAAAGCATCACGAAACCCATGCCATACGACGGCTGCAATTTGTGAGGGTCACAACCCCCTACAACCAATGTAGAAACTGTATTTATTCTTTTTATTTTTAAGTTTTTTTATATTTCCAATTATATTTATTTTGTTTTTTGTTAGAATTCTAAAAAGCCACATTAGCGTAACTTGACGAGCTAATTTTTTCAACCAGGTAACCAATTTGATTAAAAGTATTAAGTTTAGGGATCATATATCAAAGAAACAAAGTATATAGATGCCATCAAAGAAATTTGACACATACACGGATGACTTGTGCCTGGATATATAAATGATTAAATGAAAGTTATAATACATATGTAAATTATAATTTATTTAGGTCGAATTCTGTAAAATAAAACCTAACTTTATATTCAATCTCAATTATGTCCTCAAATTTTATTTGTTTTTAAGAATTATCAACTTTTCCTCTAATTCTAAACCTGTCCCGATTAGTTCTTTGTCAAAAACCTATCGTTGATTTTTCCAAAATCATCAACCTCATTGTTTTTTCGTCCGGACAAATGATCAACGTCATTACTTGATGGTTCTCCGTTCAAAAAGGGCTGTATGTGGATATGATGGAGGTGGAGCCACGGACGAACATGAGCACGTAACGACAAGGATCGCCAATTTTCCTTCGACACCTGCTTTTTCCTCGAAGCTTGTAGGGACCAATGGCAGGGTCGTACGATTCTTTAGGTGACGCAATCAGCCCATGATGCGCTCGATTTTATTGTTCGGGAAGCTTTCGATGGGGCCCTCAAAATGACTGGTTTCTATGAATTTTTTTTTCCCCGCATCTTTTTCCATGGGACATTGGTTCTTTTGTATTGTCCCCATGTTCGGAGTCTTTCGCGGATGTTAGGTAAAAGATGCCATTTGATCTTTGAAAAAGGAGGGACATAAGAGGTCATCTCCAAGCCAAGTTGGAGATGCACATTGCATTTTCAGATGCGATTTAAAATCCAAAGTTTGAAAAGGATTTTTTTTTTTTCAATGCATGTTATGAATACGTAAACATTAACTCACTTTTTCGTCTTTACCAAAAAAAAAAAAAAAAACTCACTTTTTTCATCTTTTGACTTACTCCTGTAAAGGAATTTATTATAGTTTCACATTATTAAAAGGGACATTCAATGAAATCAAAAGCGTGTTGATCATTCTCTCTCTATTTGATTTAATATATAAATTAAATTTTATGAAGCATGTCTTATTGATCAATATTTCAATTCACAAATAGAAACCGAATACTAAAACACTATTTTTTTTCGCTAGTCAAATACTAAAATTCTTTTTTTTGTTTTTTTTTTGTCAAACATGTTAGAATACTTGAATATAAATGTCTATGGATGTATTGGTTCTTCCTAATCCGAAAATGTCTCAAAAAGCAGGCAACAATTTGGAAGACCAAACTAAGTAAGAATTCCTTCCCTTATATTCTATAGTCGAATATTACAAAGCACAGAGCGGCAAGCGTGTGCTTTTTTATAGGAAGTATTTATTTATTACATAGAAGATGAAATGGATTCACATAAGAAAGCTTCGTAGTGTACGTTGAATTTGGCTTTCTAGCTGATGACCAAATCTAACAAAAAGCACATAGAATTTGACCAAAAGATCTATCATTATTTTTATTAAGTACACACCTTAGTAGGGAACTAAAAATTTCAAACAAAACGAAATGAATGTGATTAAGTTGTTTAATCATTATCACTGGCCCCGTTTGGCTTAATCAACATGGAATCCACAATGGATTCATATTCTAAGCAATCAAATTTTATGGAATACTATTTCTTTTTAAATTTTTTGGATAATTGAAAATTTTTTGATATAGGAATTTTCCTAATTAAGGCTTTTGGGGAGGAGGACATCTTGGACAATGAAAACTTAATGTCTGATATCTGGTTTATTTTCTTTCATTTCTTTTTTTGCGTTTTTCTTTTTTTCTTCTTCTTCTTCTTCTTTTTTCATTTTTCCTTTTTTTTAATCTTTTTTTCATTGTTCATCCTCCATGCTCGTTTCTTCTTCTTCCTAGGCCACATAGATCGGCCGCCCATCTGCCACAGTGACTTGGTCGACCATCGCACCACAAAGCCTAACCTTGCTGCTGCCATTTGGCATCCGACACTTGTAAGAGTTTTTTCTAATTGTGGACTACATTAATTGATATTGTAATTTACTGTTTAACGTTTACCGTTTTATGGGGTTTGGTCTAAGGTGAGATAAAATGTTTCTTAATTAGTCTAATATGGGCTGGCTAGTGTGGGCCGAGTTGAGCCTTGCCCGTAATAAGGGGGACTGGCTGGAAACTCTATAAATAGTGCTCAAGTCTCTCCTCTAACCCTAATTCTCACATGTATCCTCACATAAGGGGCGTTTACCTAACGCTAAACGTGAGGGGGGCGGTCTCATTGAGCTAGTGATACGGAGGGCAATAGAGGAGAAGGACTTGATGCGTGGATCCCCTTGATATGTGGGTAATCCTTTTTCTTTTTTTTTCCTGCTTCCGCTTTATGTTCGATGGATCCCAAAACAGGTGCGTTAATCTTTCTACTCAATTATGCACGTTCTTGTTCTGGTTATGGAGATCTTGGGGTTGCACAATTTGCGTCCTACATGTGATATCAGAGCAACCGTAACTCTAGAACTTGAACACATAAAGTTTTTGCCCTAATTTGTGATTTTCGAGATTTTTTGTTCAATAAAAATAAAATTAAATCACAAATTCGGACTGGGCTTGACGAGATGAGCAAGACGGTCGGCAGCACGTTGCCGGAGGAGGCCGCACGCGCCCCCACGCGCGGCCACGCGCCGCCTGGGCGTCGAACACGCGCCGCGCGTGAGATCCACGCGCCGCGCACTTAGGCGGCGCGTGTGGGCGCGTGTAGACTCCGATCGGCGCGTGGCTGGTGGTGTTGGATTCGTATGATCTTTCTCTACGTCGTAATGTATTTATTTTATATTTTTGATTATTTTATGGATGTGAAAATACATACAAAGCCCTAAATACGTGTATTTTTAGTATATTTTTGCGTATTTTTCTTGTATTTTATGTGATTTTGGAAATACAAGTGTTGGGTTATAGGTATGTTATCACATAAATAGTATAATGGTGTGATTCATTAATAAAAATTAAACTTTATTGTGAACTAAAGCTGGCTTAATGAGATACAACCATTATGGGATAGTATTTGAACTATGTAGTGAGGTGATGAGAAACAGTAAAAGGTTATGAAACTTTTGTTGCTCATGCATACTCCTTTACTGGTAACCTTTGAATGATTGATGTCTTAAGAACTCGTGACCAAATTGATTATATTAATCAACACATCTGCTGAATATAGGTAATGCATGTCAGTTAAGTTAGTACATATTGTACCTAAATTCAGCTGGTCACTTGTTAATATCTATCAAGTTGAATATTTTTTATGGTTATGAAGTATGACAGCATTTACGCAGAACAATAGTATCTATTGTTATAATTTAGATAATTGGTTTTATGGTTTGACTCAATTAATAGGCCACTGGTTGATGTAATGATAAGTTGTTATTTAAAGTTAGCTAATAAATCAATTGCTAGCCTTGGAGTCATGTTTTGCCTTATGAAACTTATGAACAATAGTTTATCAGCTATCAAACTTGTCAATCTGGAGTACCCTGTATTGCTATTGATGTTAACTTGTGAGGGATCCTTTGGATCGGCATTCTTTTAATGTTGTTCTAGTAATTAGTAATCGAGGTGCACAAGAGATGCTTACTTCTATGTTATGAGAAGTTTCTTGTGTTGCTGTGATCGGTGATCTCATTGGAATCTGTCTTTCAGGTTATATATATATATATGATTAATCTTTTATTAATGAATAAAGACTTTATTAATGAATAAAGCAATGTAATTAGCATGATATGTGATTTTGGTGATTTGGGTGATTTGCTGCCCCTATCACTAAAGTTAAAATCACATGTATATGGTGTATGTGAGAAGTAAAGTTTATATCACTGGTATGAGAGAATTTCAAGGATTCAATTGAGTAGTGACCGCCAAAGTGGCACGCTTGATTGGGTTTGAAAAATTTTGGTCTCGTATGATGATTGGGATGTCTCCTGGTTTAATGGGTAGTCATACTCCCAAAGGAGGTGATTGTGTATTAGTTCATGGAGGGATACATGATGGTGTGGTGGAGGAGTGACTGATTCTAGTGATTCATATGCCCAAAGGTGATGAATTCACGAAGAATTGGAATATATTCTCATAATCGCTATCATATGGGGAGTGTACAACTGCATGTTATGTATTCTACCCAAAGGTGATTATATGATTATGCGTGTAACTCTCTGGATGTGTACTTGTACGTCAAGTTACACGGTGCTCACATGATGCTAATTATATACATTGCTTGTTTTCTTTTTAGTCACATTTTCTGTAATTAATAACTCCACCATTATTGAGGTTTTTACTGCTTCAAATTTTTTAAGTTGTGGACATTTGATTTGTTGCTTGAGAAAAGAGCAATAGAATTTTGTTTACTGTCCATGAAGCGTTCCATTCTGGAACACTTGAAAAGAGGTTTGCCTGCGTACTACACTGCTATAAGATGATGAAAGCCTTAGTTACTTGAAATTATGTCTTGTCTGATATCAAAATTAGGACACATTTGCAAAGATTGCGTTTAAGTCCTAATGACATATACATCTCGTATATGGTTAAAAGGTTGTTTCCAAAAGTTTTCTATTTAAGGAAAATGGCCGAGATAAAGAATAAACTGGTTAAAATTAGTCTTGAAAATTGTCAGGCCTAATAGTAACAGTAAGTATTTTGGCAAGTATGATAATACTGAATTGCTTAAAGAGTCATTTATCAAATACTTGGTAAATTCTAGGGTGGTAATTTAATTACTATGCCTGAAAATCCTGACAAAAAGATTTGGCTAAAAGGCATGAAGCACCATAATGGACATGGTGATGAGTATGATTAGTAAGACTAATTTATCCGGTCTTCTGTGAGCTGATATTATGAAAGCAATTTTTTAACATACAAAAGGTGTCTCTTATCAAAATTGTTTCATAAATTTCTTTTGGAATCATATTAAATTTAGAGGTGTCATGCAGAAGTGAGGTTATCTAATCCAATATTATGTGCGTTGGAATTTAGATTCACTTATAATTATTTTGTATCTTACCTAGATTGTTAAAGGGGTATTGATTTTATGACCCTAAAGAAGGTACAAGAATTATGGAATCACATACTCTAAAGTTTCTAAAGATCGACGTAGTTGTAGAGGATAGCTGCTCTCAGACTATTAAGGATAATAATGTGATGAAAGATCAATGTATCTTTGTTTTTGCCTATACAGACAATTGTGGTACAGACAATTGTGGAATCTCTTGTACCATAGATTAAACTTGTTGAGGTTTAAGGTACTATTTTTAATATAATTTATAATGAAATTATTCAAACCTCTCAAGTGTAGAATGAAGTGGTTGCAAGCTTTATTAAGGAGATTTGTTAGGGAAAGACGATCAGTTATACCATCAGAATATATAATTTATTTGTGAGAGCATGATTACAATATCCACTACATGGTTGTTTTAGCAACTTATATAAATGCCGTTTCTTGTTCTTAATTAAGTATGTGATTAGATGCCATAAAAAAGATAATAAAGTTTTCACTCTGAAAGAGGGGTGGATAGTTTATGGTGAAGAAATAATTATTTCTTTCTAGTTTTTTTTTTTTTAAAGATTCTTTCAGAGTGAACGTGGCATTAATAATTTATTTTGATATGGAGTTACGCCAAATAGATACAAAATCTATATAGTGCAACTGAAGGATTTTGCAACAGATGTTTCAAGTAAACTTATGCGTAGACTGAAAAGTCTTATTCATGGTTTTAAACAAATTTCCAGAAAATATTATTAAAATTTCATAGTGTTATTATTTTGTTCAATTGGGAACAAAATAATTTAATATACTGCAAGATCAATGGGAGGAAATTTATTTTTCTCATACTCTGTAAACATGATATTTTGTTTACAAGCAGTAACCTTGATGTATCTTTTGTCCTTTGCACTGAGGTATGTAAGGATTGTTTTTGCCATATTGTATTATATTTTCTTGGAGGACATTTGCTGATTGTATATTGGAAGTATTCAACATACATCATTACAAGCCAGGAATTGCTCATATTGTTAAGGGTGATGGACTGAATCTATCACATTGTCCTTATTTAGATATTGAGAAAATCTAATTAAATGGTGTACCTTGTATTAGTGCACTTAAAAGTATAATGTATACTCGAATTTGCACTAGACTAAATATTGTCTTTGTGACGAGACTTCTAGGCAAATATCAGTCAAATCTAGGACGTGATCACTGGGTTGCTGCCAAGAAGGTTTTGAGGTACTTAAAAGGACAAGAGATTATATGCTAATTTACAGACATGTTTAATTCTTGCAGTTAGTAGGGTATTTAGATGTAAATTTTGCCGTGTGTTATGATGACAATAGATCAATAACAGAAAACATATTTATGTTAGCAAGAAGTGCAGTAAATAAAGTTCTATGTCATCTTTTACTATGTAAGCAGTGCTAGTAACATTTTTTTTTTAGGTTGTTACTTGGGCTATTAAGCTCCGAAACCTCATTAAGGAGTTGACCGTTTTTAATTTTATGGATTGGCCCATACGGTTGTATTGAGATAACAAATTCGTAGTATTATTTATTTACTACAGAGGTCTCAAGGGGTCTAAATATATGGTGGTCAAAATTTTTGACCAAAAGAAAACGGTACAAAAATGTGACGTAATAATATAAGATATTTTCACAGATGATATGGTTGTAGATCCACTAATTAAAGGCATACGCCCATGTGTATTTGAGCGACATGTCCTTAGCATAAGCCTAGGAGGATCATGAGATGCTGTTATTTAGTGGGAGCTATTTTGGCTTTACTCTGATAAATGTTTCATCTGTGTTCGTTACACTTTGTAACAGTTTGATATGTATCAATTTTTGTATTCAATAAAATATTTTTGAATGTGTTGTTATTATGTTGAATACATATTGATAAAGTCTCAAGGGATTGTATAAACCTTGAGTGAAGGCTAGGGGCATCTGAGCATCCGGTTATTAGCCTTGTACATATGTCTTGTGATACATAAAGAAAGGTTAACCGTAAGGATAAGACATATGTAGGTTCATTGGAACCATAAAGCATTCTCTAGTGGCACAAGTTTTTTGTGTCGCCTAAGGTAAGAGAATGATGACTGACAAATGAGATCTCTCTATGAGAGATGTTATCAATTTGCCACACTATCATATTGAATCCATATCAATAAAGTTAAGAACATTCGTGACCATGGAAGGCTCTGTGTGTATACATGCAGTTACCGCCATAATTCGATGTTTAAGATTTTATGGGATAGGATTGACTATTAAGAATTATCTCTAGACCAAAGTGCGCACATACAGTACAATTTCAATTAATATAGTCCAAGTGGGAGAATGTAAGAGTTTTTTCTAATTGTGGACTACATTAATTGATATTATAATTTACCGTTTAACGTTTACCGTTTTACGGGGTTTGGTCTAAGGTGAGATAAAATGTTTCTTAATTAGTCTAATATGGGCTGGCTAGTGTGGGCCAAGTTGAGCCTGGCCCGTAATGAGGGGGATTGGTTGAAAACTCTATAAATAGTACTCAAGTCTCTCCTCTAACCCTAATTCTCACATGTATCCTCACATAAGGGGCATTTACCTAACGCTAAATGTGAGGGGGGTGGCCTCATTGAGCCAGTGATACGGAGGGCAATAGAGGAGAATGACTTGATACGTGGATCCCCTTGATATGTGGGTAATCCTTGTTTTTTTTCCTGCTTCCGCTTTATGTTCGATGAATCCCAAAACAGGTGCGTTAATCTTTCTACTCAATTATGCATATTCTTGTTCTGGTTATAGAGATCTTGGGGTTGCGCAATTTGCGTCCTACAACACTGGACTTTTTCAATTCATCCAATGTGCCTTCCTCCTTATGGACAAAGGTACCGAACCACAGCCATGGAGGATGATGTCCTCCATCAATTCACTTCAACGATGGTTGTCGTCCTTTTGTGGTAGCAAAAGTGTCTGCAATGCCATGCATCTTCATTTTTACAGTGGTGTCATTAGGTGATAGTTGCAACCTTCGACGGCGGCAAGGTCAACAAGAAGCGAGAGGTTGCTTATTTTTTAATTTTTTTCCGTTTTCAAATTTATTTCTGTTTGCTAAAATTTCTTCACATCTACCTTTCTAATATATCATATTATGGTTTAACGTAATTATGCAAATTGTGGAGTCCGCATGCAAGATAAGGCGACGTAATTCACTTTCACACTTTTCAAGGAACTCTATTAAAATGAGCCATTTAAATCCAAGTTTAGGGTTTTTTACCCAATATAAAAAATTCCAAGGAATCGGAATCTTATTCTCTGGGTAGATATGGTTCCGCAGCCAACACATCCATATCAATCAGCCAATTACTCCACAAACAGCACAGAGTTATGACATTGTTACATAAGTTATGCTACCCAAAAAAGGAATTTACATTGGGAAAAAGATTATGCCACGTGTACCGCACTAGCTCCAAATTTTTTCTTTAAAAAATATCTAATGAGGAAAATAATGAGTGCCATTAAGCAGGAGTTAACTCGGGTCCCACCGGGAATCAATAATCGTTTCCTGGTGTCCCATTAGATTGAACCTAGAGAGTTATATTAGTTGTTTAAGCCTTCAGACGAAATTAAAATTGAGGTTTTCTTGATAATGACGGGAACTAGTAAACAAACAGCGACAGATTGTCCAGACTCTCTCTCATTCTCATCATCAGTTTAGAAAAGGAATAAACAAATCAAATCGCGGTTCATGCATATTCTCTAGAAAATCGAGTTTCCATTAGAAGATTGATTTGCTAATCTTATGACCAGCGAAACATGAAGAATATTTAAAGTTTTTTAAGCAAGTTGTTAATGCTAAAGAAGTACGCTATGTCAATCCAAATCTGTTCCCATTCATTCATTCAAGCAGGAAAGGATAATACTTGAAAATGCAACAACTGTTCATGTTGATCGCACAACGTACCTGTATCATGTGTTGTGCTAAATTGTTAAGTGAGAATTATTAGAATATTACAAGTGTCACAATTTTTTAATTTATCGCTTTGAGTGATGTGACTTTTAAAAAAACTTTTACCACAAGTGTCATGCCAAGTCGGGAATTTAGCACTTGTGGTGGACGTTTTTTAAAGCCCACAACGCTCGCATGATGGATTGAAAATTTACAATCACTCAAGTGAACGTCGTACAAGAGTTATAAGGGAAAAGTGTCAAAAAAGTCATAAATCTTTTTTTTTTGGTGCCGATTTAATCATAAACATTTTTACGTTATGTCAATTCAGTCCTTTCCGACCAATTTTGGCCAGATTTTGCTATTTGGACATCCGGCGGCCGACGTGGACAACTTTTAATAATATTTTAATATTTTTGAATTTTTTTCTTTTTCTTTTTATGTTTTTATTTTATTTTATTTTATTTATTTTTCCTTATTTTCTTCTCCTCTTCTTCCTCCGGCCGGCGAGGTCGACCTCGACCTCGCCGGCTGTCGCCTTTGGCCAATTGCCGAGGTTCGGCGATCAGCTAGAAGAAAAAAAGAAAAAGAAAAAAGAGATAAAAATAAAAGAAAAAGAAAAAAAATCAAAAAAATCAAAAATATTAAAATATTATTAAAAGTTATCCACGCGTCGACAGTCATGTCATGTCGGTCGGCCGGCATCCAGTCAGCAAAATCCGGCCAAAATTGGCGGGAAATGACTAAATTGGCACAACATAAAAAGGTTTATGATTAAATCGGCACAAAAAAAATGTTTAGGACTAAATCGGCACAAAAACAAAAAGTTTAGGACTTTTATGACACTTTTCCCAGAGTTATAACACTCAATTAATCAATTGAAAAATTATAACACTCAAACTATGGTCATAGGAAAGTCATGGTTTTGATATTGTCCTTTTCTTGCCGTGACATTGCGTCTGGCATGGCAAAATTCTAGGTACAACCCCTTGCTTTTTCAAAAACAATATGACACCCCCGTCCATTGAAAAGGAAAAAAAAACAGGGCACAGTTTTGTCAAAACGTTTTGGAATTTAAAAAATTCTGAAGTCTTTCAATCAAAAATGTCGTCTCAGCATTTTCTAGTAATTAGAAAGCAATGTCCCTAACAAGGGGGTCAGAGCCCTTTGTCTTGCGCAAGTTACGAGGTGCCAACCCAATATTTAGATTAGATAGGTATATATATGCAGATCGTAGGGAGTGTTGTCAACATAGTTTAGTAAACCAAGATGGTGCTCGTTCGTTTATTTTTTCTGTGGTTATGTTGAGTTTGATGTTGCATCCGATCATGTTAGTGTTGGCATGCTGTCTCTTTATAAGTGTACATCTTCTGGGCAATGTGACCTTGTTTGGATATTTCAACAGTTTTAAAATATTCAAAAGTAACTGCTTTGATAAATTACGACAATCATAAAATTTTTGTAACGATTTTGTAACATGGTTTAGTGAAGGTTTTCTAATGGTCTTGATCGTAATCAATTTGTAACATATTATAAATGGGTTTTATTTTAATGCAAAAATTGATATGGAAAACAGCTCTCTTTATAATTGAAAAGTAATATGTAAAAACATGAAAATCTCCTACTCTCATTCCATTTTCTCTTTCCTTTCTTTGTTGAGCTATTCGTTCAATTTAATTGTTCATTTTCCTTATATTATTCTGTGTAGAGTAAAGAAGAAGGTCTGTTTTGACCCAAAAAAGTCGGACGTATCTTGGGAGGATAATTGCTAACCAATCGAGGGGCGAAATTATTCTTAAGAACGATGTTTGCATGCCTCAATTAATTGATATTATTTTTTCATCCTTTCCAACATATTTCTAACGACTCTCATTTTCATCTTCTCCAACTTTTTCCAACAATTCTCTCCAATCTATCTTTGATTTGTGGGTTAGCATATTGACATTATCCATATTTCACCCACATTTAATTGATCAAAATTTAATATGAACGATGTAAATAGCTTATAACCAACTATGGTTGAAAGAAAATTTTTCCTATGTTCATGGAACATTTTTTTATGGAATTGACACAAAGTGTCCAATATGTTGGAATGTATATCAAAAATCAAATTGACATATAAACTGAGTTAATTAGAATATCCAATTAGACATACTTCTCAAAAAAAAAAAATCGATTGCCAATTTATTTATTGAATAGGTATATAAATTGGTCACTTTACCGAACTACCACATTAAGCCAACTATTGAATGATGCAAATTCATGTATCCTTTTACGTCAACAAATCTTAGCTAGAATGTGCAATCGGTTTCTAATGATCCGCATCAAATCTGAGTAATTACTAGTCACTAGTCTTAGCGACTAAAGCATAATGGCACACAAGTTACTTCAAAGCCTTCCCATGGAAGATTTCAAAAAGAAGCCAAATTCTAAGACCCAACTCCTAAGCCTCTTAATCTGTCTAATGGGACTAAATTTTACTATAGAAAAAAAAATCAAAGTTGTCAAGTCATGAGACAACCTCTTAATCGGAGGTAGCGATGTGTTTGATGTGACAAAAAGACATGACTTAGAACACGAATAACTCGAAATATATACAACTTAACATGTTTTTGACACATTTTTAGTTGAAAAGCAACTCTTGTCAAAATCAATCAAATATAATTTTGCTAATTATATCAAATGACTCCAATAACAATCTCAACATTAAATACTTGTTTATACTAATAATTACCTAACAAAGGCCTTATAATTTTTTTGATAAACACCCTTTTAAACACACCTACACTTGTATTGCATGTGTAAATTGCCCGTGTGAAAAAAAAGGGAAAAATTATCAAAACGTCTTAGATCTAATACAATTATATCAATTTAGTGATAAAATTTATAATTGTGCCAATTAAGTCCAAAACATTTTCATGTTCTGCTAATTGAGTATAATCTAACCAATTTTGACTAAAAATTGTTGGCGTGGACAATGATCATCCTACGTAGTGTGACCAACGTTGACGTTGACCATTTAAAAATAATATGTTGGAAATTTTTTTGAATATTTTATAATTTTTGAATATTTTTTATATTATATTTTTTTCTTTTTCTTTTTTTCCTTGGATTTGGAGTTAGCATGGGTCTCCAGCCACAGGCAAGGTCAGCCCCGAGCGAGGGCATCATGACCCTCACCAAGTTTGGGCGAGGGTCGCAATGGCCTCATTTGCTCACATCAAGTGAGGCCGTCACGGACCTTACCCGATAAACCCTAGAAAATAGAAAAGAAAAAATTATAAAAATTCAAAATATTATTAAAATATTATTTGAAAAATCAATGTCAACACTGGCTATGCCATGCGAGATGGTTGACATTCACATTAACGATTCTTTGTCAAAAATTACCAGATAAACTTAATTAGTAATATATGAAAATGTTTAGTAGTCAATAAATATAATTAAAAAGTTTATAATTGAATTGACACAATTATAATAGATTTATAATTTTTTTTATCATTCACCCGGAAAAACTTTTGCATCATTTTCTCCCTCGGGCGTCACTAAGCATAAGTAGGGTAGACAAATTTGACAATATCATACCTTTAGTACCAATTCATCAAGGGCTCGGAAAATTAACCCATGCTTGACATCCTTCCATATGCAAATGTCAAATCATAATCTTATCAATGCCTTTCTTTTGTCATCTATCAACCATTAGGCTCAAGAAAATGGTACTATTACATATATATATATATATATATATATTATCAATTATATTAAAGACTCAAACTATACCATATAAATTTCATACAGTAATATGTTTTGCAATGAACTTGAAGAAATCATGCGATCAATTAGTGAAGTAAGGACTTCAATTTAAAGACAAACAACCAGATCAGTTTTATTTGGGAAGAGAATTGAACTGACTTTACCAAATTGGTTTCGGATCGATTCACACAAGGATCGATTATGCTTTTTTGTACTATACTGAAGATGTTTAAGGTTGAAACATGATTCATTTCCTCTAGTATTCCTCTATATGCCGAATATGTGGACCAATTCATCTTGTTAATTCCTCTATTACTCAAAAAGACAAAAAGAGAAGCGCATTCGTTTTATCATATATGGCCCTTGAAGTTAGGGAAATGTCTCAAAATCAGCGAAAGGATGCAGCCCCAAGCAATCCAGTACCATGTATTGAAACACCAAGACATGTTGCAGTCGCATGCATATATCGAAAATATAAAAAAATTAAATAGTCATATAGGTTTTTCTTCCCCTTTATGCAGCTGGTGTGCTAATTATTCTCTACACATGACTCAAATTTACAAGCGTGGCGGACTCTCCCTCATCAGATATCCCCACGAGAAGCCGACAAGGCAGCAGTCAGATTCCACATCCAGTCATGCTTTGAAGTTTCTCGAAACCCTAGGGGGACTTCGCAGGTGGAGAAGAGAAATTGCAGGTCTGAGGTCCAAACAGGAACTTGACATTTTCTTTTGCCTTTTAGGTATTTTTTAAATAATTAATTGAGTTATTTAAATAAATCGACACTCCCCGTATCATGAACGATCATTGTTTGGAAAATTGAATTATTATGATAAACATTGTTGAACAAATGCCTCGAAATTGTAATACGTACATGGAATTAAAATAATTATCGAATCAATCGACATATTAACCCATCATAGATTGATAAAATGGTTGATCACTACTTTACCAAAAAAAAAAAAAAGGTTGATCACTAGAGTTTGAAATGTTTAATCCAACACCAACACAATGTGGTCGTGCCTAAGTTTTAAGGTTGTCACTCCTTGTAAATCTTGTAATTTGAGCGTGGACATGATCCATCTCTAATCTAACCAGATTATATGAACTTAATTCACATAACACGTGAAATCTTATGATGTTAAGGTTAAGTTATAAACCTATTGTACGAATGCATTTTAGTCTTAAACATTTTAATTTAAGCAATTTAGTTTTTAATATTTTCTACGATTTGCTAATATAGTCATTCCAATTAATTTTACCCAATAATTGCTGACCTGGACATTGGTTGTCCTACGCAATAGTATCGACATTGATGTGAATAGTTCTTGTATTTTTGTATTTTTTGAATTTATTTCTTTTCTTTTTCTTCTAAGATCGACAAGGTTTGTCGCCAACCCATGCTAGTCACAAGCAATGGCTACAAAGCCCTCGCTAGTCTCAGGTAAGGGTCGTGGCCCTCACCCAAATCTAGCTCGCAGCCTTTGTTAGACCTAGTAGGAAAAACAAGGAAAAGAAAGAAAAGAAAGAAAATCACAAAATTTATAATAAAAAAACTTAGAATTTTTTTTTTTAAAAAAATCTTAAATATGTCCATGTTTATGACGATGATGTCACGTAGGATGACTAGCATATATGTAAACAATTTCCAACCAAAAATTGATCAAAAGGTTTATATTGACAAATTATCAAAATATTTAGGACTTAATTGACAAAATTGAAAATTTTAAAACCGAATTGATATTCAGATCTATAATTTTGTTTAATAATTATTTCATCAAAGTCTTGTTTGAATGACTTCTTGTGAATTCTCTAGGCCCAACATGAACGTGGTCTATCTATGATCACATCAGAGTAGTGAACTTAGCCCATGCACGAGATGAAAGCATATGCATTTGGAAGAAAAAAAAATACAAAAAAAAAAAAGAAGAACTGATTTGACTTGTGTCTCTATTTATACAAATATCATCTACATACGTCTAAACAAAACCCGATGATAAAAAAAAAAAAAAATTCAAATTGTCATCTTTGTAATCTTATTTTAGCATCTTACTTGGAGTTTGGATTGTTTGGCTTTTAGTTTTTTTTTTTTTTTTGGTCCTACTCTAATCATACTCTAACATTCACGCTCAGACTTTTGCCCTGTCTCGCTGCGGGCGTGGAAAACCCACCCCTGAAATGAAATCTCCCCACCCCAAGCCCCCTCTGAGAAGATGGAGATTTGAACCTCCCACATTCCCCTTCCAAGTTGGAAGGGTGGCCACTGGGGCGAACCCTCAATGGTTGGCTTTTAGTTAGATTTTAGTGTTTTGGATGAATTTAAGAACTTAGCATGTAGAGGTGGGCATTTTTTAAAAAGGAAATGACAATTTTGTAGATAGCGGGAAAAAAAATTGTTAAGAGGGTATAAAATGGTCTTCAAAAGTAAAAATGGAATATGTATTTCGTGTTTTTGAAGTAAGAGGTAAGCAGTTATTTGATGAAATAGGAAGCATGTCTTTCAAACTTTTTTGAAAAGGATGTTGATGATTTAATTGGGGGGTGGGACCCAAAAGAAGAAAATGAACAGGCCGTGGGGATTGGTTGATAAGCCTTTTCAGTGAGCCAAAGGAAACTCTCGCGTTGGACCCACCGCCCCATACGGCTGCTCCTCCCATCGCCGGCAACGCGTGCTTCTTTCTGTCCCCCCTCCTCTCTCTCTCTCTCTCTCTCTCTCTCTCTCTCTCTCTGTGTTGATTTTAACTTTACGTGCGATTTTTCAAAGTTCTATGAGTTCCACAACGTCATAAAAAAGCCCGAATCAATTATATATAAAACAGTAAATAACATAGAGAGGGAACAAGACAGTAACGGCTCATTGGAATTGGTGTGCGTTCATGTATGCAAATGGCACGCTCTTTGAATGTTCATACGTTTGTCACCGAAACCTAAATTCCAGATTAGGTTGTCCACGGGTACTTCTTATTTTTATTTTTGTGGGTGCAGAAATTGTCATATTTGTAAGCAATATACTAGAGAAAATCTAAAGTAGGAATATAATACACACATGATGAGTAAGGGGGCGGATCCTCTACCCGATGCCTCAATAAATCTCAACCAGTGATTTACGAAAATAAGATTATTATTTATGAGGAGCACCGTGTAGGTATATAGGATCTTTATCCAAGAGTTAGGTTTGCAAATTTAGCATTGCAATAATGATAAGTGTACGTGACTTTAATGGTTGCATCTCCATCGCAAGCCCCTTTTATATGCTACAATTTGAAAATATATATTTGGTAGAGATCTAAGTTGATCTCACCCGAGATGATGACTTCCTAGAGTAACGTGAGCCTTTATATTAGTCTCTTTTTAATAGGATTCAAGCAAGGATGGGAAAAGATTAGAAAAGAGCAGGAATAAACGTAAACAAGCATTTGAACTTCCGCTGTTAAAGCAGTTTGCATTCCTAAAATATCCCTACATCCACTCGAAAAGAGAGCACCAATGGTCAACCAGACAACCACCACAATATTATGGTCGAGCACTAACGGCTGCCGCCACCAATGTTGACACAATCTTTAGTTATAAATTGCGAAATATATAATCTGGATTGCAACGAACCATTTGGTTACCCCTTATCGACGAGGATAAGCAGAAAGGTGACGTACTCGCATTTTGCATTATTAGAATAAGCCAATCATTAATCATTTTTTTTTAATTTGGATAAACTAGAATTGTGGGTTTGTCCTTATTCTTTGTTTAAATCACTGAATTTCCATAATTCTTTAATTGCCTCGTGTCTCTCTCCTCCGATCTGCCTGGTAGTTCCCAAATCTTCATCCGTAAATCAAATTGTTGCAGATCTAATCCATATGCTGTTGAATTCTCTCCTGCATTCATACACAATGTATACTTCCAAGGAGAGATTATACTAAAGAACACACTTTGTTGTACATCTTCTTCTTTTTTCATTGTTAATTTGTGGGTCCACTTAATTTCTTGGAATTTTATTGGGACTGAATCTTTTAATAGTTTCTCTACTTTTTTATACGCACCTCGTTTCTCATGGTCAGTTAGGGGATGCAATTATTGTGCCGGTTGTGTTTCTATGAGTGGTGATGAGGAATCCGCCCCCCACACCATATGACCCTACAACTGTACAGATAATATCTGATTCTTGTTTCCTAGACTTTTGCTCTTCTTTTTTCTTTATTGTTTTTTTCTTTTATGATGATCTGAGTTGGATCTCCTTTGGGATAAGCAGTTTATTTTTAACCAAAAAAAAAAAAATTTCCATCCAAAATTACTTTGACAAATGGACAAGTGAAAAGATAGCACATGAATAAAAAGAGCATATTAAACAGCCATATGGAATAAAACATTGGTTGTACAAAGTTTCTGGAAAAAAGTAAAAAAGAAAAGTCTAGAGAAGCCTACTAGCCATTTGAGGGTACAAAACCAAAACCTAGTAAAAATGGGAAAGATATTTAATATCAATAACATGTTTTGCAACGACGGGATCAATTACTAAAGTAAAGATTTTGGTCAGGCCGATGCAATCTAGAAGTCAAATCTAATTGGCATTGCCCGACTGATTTTAATTCGATTCACATAGAAATTTGTTCGATTTCAATATGATTCTTTGGATGTCAAAGGAAAGAAAATACTTCATCTTATTTGTAATTATTCTATATATATCAAGTGAGTGAACATATATATTTTGGTAAGGACAAGTGAGTGAATATTCATTCCTCAATTTCTCAAAAACACAAAAAGAGAAGCGCATTTTTGTTATATAATATGGCCCTTGAATTTAGGGAAATGCTTTCTCAAACTCAGCGAAAGGATGCGGTCCTAAACAATCTAGTACCATGTATCGAAACACCAGGACATGTTGCAGTCGCGCGTGCACATGTCGAAATATATATATATATAGGCACATAGGTTTCTCTTCCCTCCCTTCATGTAGCTGGTGTGCTAATCATTCTCAACGCCCGACTCGCATTTCCAAGCGGGGGGGACTCCGTTATATCATATGTCCCCACGAGAAGCCGACAAACCAGCAATGAGATTCCCCATCCGGTCATGCTTTGAAATTTCTCGAAACCCTAGTGGGACTTCTGCGGGTGGGGGAGAGAAATTTGCCGGTACGAGTGTCAAAAGAGAAGTTCCGACATTTTCTTTTGCCTTTTTGTGGTTTTTCTCCTTAAATAATCGATCGAGTTATTTATTCCAAATGATCGGTAATTCTCGTGTCATTTAAGATCATTGTTTGGAAATTTGAATTATGATATATATATTGAAGAAATATCTCATGAATCTGAATTTTCTATTACATAACAAAAGATAAAAATGGTGGTGAGAATAAAAGTTAAATAAATCTCGATGTTAGGTTCACGTCACCAAATCAGTTGCAATATTAACCATAGTAAATTGATAAAATGGTTGAATGGTTATGGTTTTGAAAGATTTAGTTCGTCACCAAGGCAAAGTTGCCGTGTCTAAGTTTTAAGGTTGTAACTCCTTGCAGAACTTCTAATTTGGGCATGGACATCATCCATCTCTAATTAGAATGGAGATATGAACTAATTAATCCAACACGTGAATCTCATATGTCGTAAAAGTCTTGTTTGGAAAGAAAATTGACATTTTAATGAAGTCTCTTTCGAGTTTAACTTTACGTGTGACTTTTTAAAATTAATGGTCATGTTTTTGTCTCTAAAACCTAACTTGCAAATTAATCTGTCCACAAATACTTCTTCTTATTATTATTTTTTGGTGCAGAAATCGTCATAGTAAGAGTTATATAGTATTTGACAAAAAAAAAAAAAAAAAAAAAAAAACTATGAAGTGTAGTAGAAATTCTAAACTAGAAAAATAATATGGTCACAATGAGTAAGGACAAGGATCCCCTATTCTACATTATCTCCGGTTGATATCTCAATAAATTTCAACCATTGATTTATGAAGATAGCATTATTATTTAATATTGCGATCAGCATTGAGTGGAAGATCCTTATTTGTGAGTTAGGTTTACAATCCCTTAGTATTGGGCTAATAATATGGGTACATGAATTTGGTGGTTGGATCTACATTACTAGTCCCTTTTGTATTATACCATATGAAAATATGTGTTTGGTTGAGATTTAAGTTGATCTCACCCGAGATGATGACTTCCCAGAGAAACATGAGTCTTTATTTTAGCCTTTCTTCTTAGAAGGATTCAAGAAACGAGGAGAATAGATTAGAAGAAAGAGGGGATAATCTTAATTAGCACTTCTATTTTCCCCATTAAAAGCAGTTTTCATTTTTAGGATGCCCCTACATCCTCACAAATAGAGCACCAAAGGCGGGCCACCACCATATCATGATCAAGGGCCACCAATCTTGGCCACTAATATTGACATAGTCTCAGGTCATCAATCGTAAAGTATATATATGTATACAATTTGGATTGTGGAATGAATCATGTGGTTATCGTTGTAAGTAGAAAGGCGACATACTTACATTTCACAGTATTGGAATAAGCCAATCATTAATCATTTTTCAATTTTGATAAATTAGAATTGTAGGTTTGTCCTTCCCTATTCTTGTAATGGTTGTTGAGTCAGTGTATTTCTATAATTCTTTAGTAGCCTCGTGCCTTTCTCCTCCCTTCTGTCTCAACAGGCACTTAACAAGTCATAAAAAGGTGGCAGTTCCCAAATCTTCACCCATAAAACAAATGGGTGCAGATCCAATCCTTAAGCTGTCGAATTCTCTCCTGTATGCATACATAATGTATACTTCCAAACAGAGGTTGTACTAAAGTACATCCCTTCATTTTACATCTCTTTATTTTATTATTAATTTGTGGGTCCACTCAATTTCTTGAAATTCTATTGGAATTGAATTTTCTTTCTTTCTTTTATTTTTTTATTTTTATTTTTTATGAACACCTCGTTTCACATGGTCAATTAAGGGATGCAATTATTTTGCCGGTTCTGTTTCCATGAGTGGTGATGGGGAATCCACCCCACACCCAGATGACCCTACAACTGTACAGATAATATCTGATTCTTGTTTTCTAGACTTTCCCTCTTCTTTTTTCTTTATTTTATTTTATTTTATTTTCAGGATAATCTGATTTGTATCTCTTTTGGGACAAGCGGTATTTTGACAAAAAAACGAGTTCCTTTACAAGTTGTATTGATTGCATTATTTGCTTTTCTTTTCTTTTTTAAGGTTAAAGATGCTTTTAAAACAAATCATTTGAATTGTACTAAAAAAAATTTCCGACCAAAAAAAAAAAAAAAAGAATCGTACTAAAAAAATATATAAAGTTTGAGAACCAATTAAAGGGCTAGCAGCATCCTCATTTGTAAGTGTAATTTCGAAAATGACAACCTTCTTATTTTCCCAGGACTTCTCAAGTATCATTTTGGTAAATTAGCTCTCTCCCAGACCAAGTTTACTAGGTTTTAGGCTGTACCTTCATTTGAAGCCGGTAGGCTTCACAGCATTTTTCTTTTTTAGATTTTTTTTCTCTGAAACTTTATACAACCAATGTTCTACGTGATCCTCTCTTTTCCAAAGGATTATGTTAGATAAATGCTACGAATAACTTATTTATTATTTTCGATATCTAAGATATTATGATATGCATAATTAATAATTTAAAATATTGATATTTTTTTATTAAATATGTTTGATAAATGTTGTGAGGACATTGATTTACGTGATCTTATTATTGAAATGAAAAAAAAATTAGAAAATACTCATGTCTATTTTATAAGTTTACATAAATGGATGAAAGCCCGTTGATTGCTTGAATATCTCAAAGATCCTCTGCTACGGACGTTGACATCAGTTAACTTTCACCTATATCCACGTCACCAATTTCTTGCACAAATCTACATAATCAAACAAAAATGTAATCCATTTAAATAATCAACACCCTTTATTTCGGAGTTACTCCTGGGTTTATTCCAAGAGGTGCAACTTAAATGGGCGGTCAAGATCCACTGGTCGGCTGGCCAGGAGATGCCATGAATGCCTCACCAATAAAGATGAGCACATATTATTAATCTATGACATAAACATAACAGACAAGTATAAAAAATACATGAGACAACTCGTACTTGATCATAAAACTGCTGGGTGCATGTGATTCATTTTCTTTCTTTTTGGCAGGCCTTTGTTTATCTTTATGATTGTCTTGAGCTATGTAAAGAGGCTTTTGGATCCTTAACAATCATAAAGAATGCAACCCAACAATCTTAAACAATTTCACATAAACGATAACATGGGATCAGTTCTTTTATTCCAAGATATCTGCATAAAATATGTGTGCATTGCTGGATTTGTCTGGGGGCATCTCTTTCACTAACCCTAAATGGGATTGGCTGAGGGCACTGGGATTTGTTCGGCATGCCTGTGACTTGAATATGCATCTAATCATCAAAGCTTTTTGGGTTCTGTGAAACTTTGAGAGACAATCTCAAATTCTTCTATAGCTTGCATTATCATTATCCCCATTATTTAAGTATATGTTTCTGTATCTGCTTTGGCATGATCATGTACTCATAGAGACAATGTGATGGGAGGGCAAAGTCTCTTTTTCTCTTTGTGAAGGAAAAAAAAGTAAGCTTTGGCTGAAGAAGAAAGAGTTGAAACTAATAGATAGAGGCGAGACCTTTAAGTGTTGGCCTTTTCTCTTTAAGAGAGATCACACAGTCATCATTCTCTGTTTCAGGCCAAACAGAAAGTTCCTTCCTCATCAACTCACCAAACTCTCAGGTTAGATGGTATATCTTACACCTTCTTCTTCTTCTTCTTCTTCTTCTTCTTCTTCTTCTTCTTCTTCTTCTTCTTCTTCTTCTTCTTCTTCTTCTTCTTCTTCTCGAGTCTTTTTCTTTATCAATTTACCAAAATATACACCACCTTATACTCTTTAGTCCTTTCACTAAGAGTGATCACCTCTATTTACAACATCAAACTGTAATGATAGATGGCATGTTCTTATCTTTTCTTTTCTTCGCAATTTTTTTTCTTTTTCACCGCTTTGTCTTGTTTGCTTTGCCATGTATTTGGGATCAGCTAGAGATCTTACAAGTACACAAAAAATAATAATTCTTGTATTGGAGCCCCAGGTTTCGATCATAATCACGTAGAAAAAGAAGTCTTCATGGTGATAATTGTTCTTGTTTCACAAAGATTTCAAAGAGTCCATGCAAGATGTCTGAGAGAAGATCTGTGTGAGATTTGACAGCAGAAATTGTAAGAACTAATTCTTCTTTTTTCTGTTTTTAATCTTTTTCTTTGGTGCGGTCAGATTCTCTAGTATACTGTACATCAATTTCACAACTTCAGCCTTCTAAAATGAGCAACCAAGCATGAATTGCCCCAAGATACTTGGGATCTAAGGAAATAAAATGGACTATATTCTTGGAAAATGCTAAAACAGGTGTGCAATTATTGTCTGATGGAAAATGTCAACCTGTCATGTGTGTTGCTAGATATTTGTGTTAGAAAAGAAAAAAAAAAAAAAAAAAAGCCAAGGAAAGAGACAAATTATCCTTGAAACAGTTTATATTAACACCCATTTATTAGGGTACCATTCAAAGAAACATTTTACAGCTCTTATCACTCTCCCTCTCCAGTCCAAATTACCTCCTTCTTTCTCATCTATTGCGATCTTTCTTTTTCCAACATAGAGAAGTGAAGAATTCAAGACCCAAATTCGAGTGCAACTGGTTACGAAAGAAGCACTTGACAGCAAATTGTTATCGCGAATTTGACTAGCTTGGAACCTCCATTAAAGCTTCAAATGGAGAAGCTTCTGAGGCCATATGATAAAGAACACATGAAGTTGGCAATGTTAAAGCATGAAGAGACATTCAGAGAGCAGGTATACTTCTTCATCCTCCCCATCTTACGGACAAGTTACAGAATTCCTTGCTGGCTCTAATCAACTCTCTGAATTATACTAACATTGGATTGAAATTGTAGGTTCATGAACTTCATCGTCTATACCGGATCCAGAAGGCATTGATGAAGAACTCTAAGAGCAGCAGCAGCAGCATCCATGGAGAAGGGCTACACCTGGAGAAATCGAATTACATTTATAGTCACAATTCTAATCCTCTTCCAAGTTCAAAGATGAGTGTCGACCTTGAACAGCTGGCCCGAGTATACAAAAATGCCGAATCGGAGGGATTAGTCGGAGTTAACTCGGAGATTTTAGACGAGAGCGAGATTGAGCTGACATTAGGCCCCACACGCTACAAGAGCAGGAGGAGTAAGAGAGCGGATACAGCGTTGACTTCAGATTCCAGTCCAACCTTTTCTTCTTCCTCCTCGAGATCGTCGAGTCACAACGGGTCACAGTGCGGCACCCATCAATTAGGTCCTGTTCAAATGCCTTACACGAAGAAAGCTTCTGAAAATGGTGGGAAAGGCGAAACCAGTGACGGAGTCGAGGAGGGCTTGATTAGAGAGAGAGTCCTAAAACAGCCCCCTTGGCTTTTCCAGGTCCTGAGTTTAAACTCTAGTTAAGAGAAGTTAGATGATTCTAGGTTTTTGTTTTTTTCTTTTTTCTTTTTCCAGCGAAACTGTTTCCAATAGACTAATTTGGCCTCTGATTGATAATTTGAAGTTCGAATCTTTTCACCTCTTAATTTCTTTTCTTTCCCACCTCTATTTCTAGTCTAGTGGGTGGGATACTTGTGTAAAAAATTTGCTCCTTTCTCTGGCTTGCAAAAAACCCATGGAGACTTCAGAGAATAATTAGCATCAGTTTAGCTTTCTCCAAGATTTCTGTCCAATTTCAGAGCATAGTTACAGATCATATGACTTTGCTTTTTGTTTCTTTTTATAATCAATATTTACCAAAACTAACAAGGAGGATGCAGTTTAAACAGACAAAAGAGTCCATTTCTACATACTATAATATCTAGCATTCTACCTTACCAAACAAAAATAAAATATCTAGCATTCTGGTCCCACTATGGAAGACAGTGAGTGAAGCAATATAACTATCCTATCTATGTCCTCTATGGCTTGATTCTTTCATGGTATCATAGCTTTGTTTGCTGTGTCTATGGGCTTAGAATGCTCCAACTAGTTTTTATTCAAGAAAATGCATGTGGAGCTCGAGCCAAGAGTTTTACTAGAAGAACAAGAAGATTGTGCAGAGACGAGCAGTGTTAGATAAAGGAATAGCTTGGAAACAATAAATACAACGGACAAAAGAGTAGACCACCCAATATTTCAGTTTCAGTAATGATATGCGTAGCTTTTATATATAAACCTAAAATAGATAACACAGAGCAAATAGCAATAAAAGTGGTTTGGCAATTGGTCTACGTCCATGGGCAAGGCTAACAAAGTTAAACTACAAAACATCCGAAAATGATCTCCAAAACCTCACGTTCTCTTCAATCTGAAAATGAAGAGAACAACTGTCAAAACACAAAGAAGGAAACCCGATAAACAAATAGAAATCAAACCCTTGCAGCCTTTATCCTTGATAATTTCAGAGAGTGTTGCGTGTTAGAATGGACTTGTACAAGTATATAAACGAATCCATGGACACAAATTTGATGTTATGTTCCTTCCATGATGGGGAATTTGTGATTCCAGAAAACTCGCAATTCTTGATGAGGATCAAACTGGAAAAACTTCGCGAGCGGTATGTGTGCGTTTGTGCTTAATAGATAACTGAATCTCCTCTGATAGCATCAAGACAAATGGCTTCAACAAACAGCATTCACACTGAAGGTAATGAACTACCAATAGCACTGACCTAGAATGTTGTGTATCTTCTTTCATGAAAAAGGTTAAGAAGTTTAGCGGATTTCAAAAGCATTTTGGTTCCTGTTAACTTTGGAAGGACGGTTACGGTCTGAACATTAGATTTACAATGTCAGCATAAGAATCGCTTCTCTCACTTTCTTCCTTTCTTAAATTGTTATTGTTTTTTTTTTTGGTAAAACTTAAATTGTTATTGTTGTTATCTTCTTTTGTGTATAATTCACCTGTGGAAACTGTCAAGAGAAAACCTTACTTGCCCAGAAACTCTCATGAAAGAGATGACTCGGCAATATGGTCTCATAGAGGAACACCCATGAATTCGCTCTGGCAATACTACATTCGCCATTTAACCGTCACAATCTATCATATGATAAAAATATTTACAACACACAATGAAGAGGAAAAAAAGGATAAAATGAAAGATAGAAACAGAATGATAGGAGCTTCTAGATACCCTTGCGATCCTCATAAAGCTAAACAAGAAGACAGCTAAACTCTTCTTGAAGTATCAAACAGCTTCAAGGCATAACAACTCCTCAAGATATCGAATGCCGACGGTCCTTGCTTGGCTTCATTTTACCTTTAGCATTGGGAGGGGCGACTCCAAATGGATAAAGCCGACCCAGTTTTTTTGACATTGAGTTTATAAATGATTTTCGAGGCAAAGGAGGCTTATCAGCAGATGACGGTGTGCTCCCTGCCGGGCTTCCTCCAGCTGATTTCAGTGTCGATTTTTCAATCTCTCTCAACCTCATCTTCATTTTGACTAGCTCTATTTTCAGATCCTCGTTCTCTCGTTTCAATCTAGAGAGTTCGTCCGAGACTGGGTGGATGTCAGTGGAGTACACATTTAACTTGCGTGGAGCAGCAGGGGATTCACCCCCTAGGCTTCCATTCATGGCATCTCGCATGCGCTGTTGCTCATAATACAGGACCTGTACCACAGTCTGAACAGGAAGCCGGTCGTTCTGAGCAGCATGAGCACAGGCTTCTCTTGATAGCTTCTGGCAATCCATCAAGCTGCAAACTTTCTTCCTTTCCAGTTCACTGAGAGCAGGATGAGCCTATGAAATGAGAAGAGACCTTATTAAGAAAAGGAAACACTTGTCATGATGCACAAAGTGAACAAGATAAAATACTCCACAAATAGTGACACAGAAATGGACCCATATTTCATAATGCACATATGAGCGGAAACCTCCACAAAAGTTAGTACAATGGACACATTATGATGTTTCTGCCAATTTAGCTAGTTTAGTGTTTCATAAAGACACTACAGTACTCCTAATTGTGGATCATAGAGTGGATTCTTGATTTTTCCTCAGTAAAATTGTTGCTGGTTGAAACTGTAAATTTCTGTGCCTTCTAAAGATATGAAAGTTACAACTTCGTTAGGAAAACAACTTCTGAAGAAAACAGGATATTAACCATGATCACAAGGAATCTCCTGAAAGGTATGTAAACATCATAGATGTAGGAAGTCACACATCAGCAGCACATGGCTGCAAGATTCATCTGTTTATTCACTTGGAGCAAATGCATACGTATGGAGATACATATTCATCCATTGAAGCATCAACTTGATTCAGATATTTCATGAGGATAGCAAGGAAAACCATCAGATAACTAGACGGAAGAAGAAAGAGAAAAACAGATGACAAAACAAACCTTGAGGTAGATGTCAATGGCTCTATACATTCCATCTTCTGTCACCCTTGCTTGTTCTGGAACTAACTCAGCAAGGCTAATGAACCTTGAGACAGACAAATTCCGATCTGATGCTATCTCTGCAAGGTAGTTCTCCATAAGCTTCCCAACCCTCTCCATATCACTAGGAGGAGCAGAAACATAGTCTTCTTCAGCATTAGATCCAAAACGTCTCCCATCCATTTCATACTCCAAGTAGTTCATCATGATCCGCTGCATGGTATCGACATCGAACAATGTGCCCCCCGTAAAAGAATAAGAAGGTATCAACAGATCATCTAGAACAGCTTGTGGTAATTGCAAGCCCATCCTCTTCTCCAAGTCCAGGCGACAAGCTACTGTGGTCTCGAGATACATAGCTGCACGAAGAAGCATTGAGAGGAAGCTCACCGACATAGTATTCTTCTCCCTTGGAAGAAGACTTACTATTGTTTCTAAAATGACCCGCTTCTCATGCTCTTGCTCTGGCTCAATTTTCTTTCTTCCCGACCCAAATATGTCCTGCTTTAGAAACAAAAGATCAGCTTCTGAAATACAGAAACTGTCCGGCATTAAAGAAAACTTCCTATCTTGAGAATTTAGTGTATTTGCCATGAACTTACCAACCCTCTCAGAGATTTTTGGGCATAAAGCATAAGAATTGGACCGAGTGCATATTGCTTATAACCTCTGGCTGTCATTGCAATGAGAACTCTCTGAAAGATATCGATTCTAAGAAGAGTCAAGTCTTCAGCCCACCATTCCACAAAGGGGCTCTTATGATGCGACACCATAGAAGAAATCATAGCATTACCATCCTCGTTCCCACCATTCACGGAGAACTGACTCTCCTTGCAGGCTATGAATGCTATTGCATCAATGCATCGGCCGACCAATTTCACTTTCTCTGCAATCGGAAGGAGGCTTTCTGTCATGTGCAAAACAGTGATGGCTCCTGCAATGCTCTTCAATGCCACTTCCTTCAAGTAGGCCTCAGTTCTTCCCACTAGGTTGCCTACTGCATAGTCCTCAGTCATCTCAAGATACTCGGCGGCACATCGTAGCATTGCGATGTTCTTGGTGCTGATCTCAAAATTAATCCCATAACAGAATTTGGCGGCAAGCTCAAATGCTTCTGCCCCACCGGGAATGCCAACTAGTTCAATATTAGAAAGATCAGCTTCGCTTGATTCTGATACAAGTTTCCTTATGTACCCGCATTTTGAGACTAACGGGAACTGCAATTATAATTTGAGTTGAATATGAGCACGATTTGGATGTAAAATCTCCCTAAAAAGCATGAATTAGTTGATCAACTCGAAATCTACCCTAGATCAACATGATTGTGAGCTTGGCAAAGGTAGCTGTCTCAGATAAAGAATCAAATTACATTCACATACATCTGATAGAGCTCTAGTTGATTCTGCTGTTTTCCTTTATGGGTATCCACCGTCATCAATCATTTGTGCGGTAATCAAGACTTAATTGAGAGGAAAGGGACTTCCACACGCATACATATACATACACATACACATACACAGAGAGAGGGGGAGAGAGAGAGAGAGACCTTATGGAGTGCAAAGGAAGCTCCTGCGGCATGAACGGTGACATCACTGGGAATTTCCTGGGAAAAGATCCTGAAAAATTGACTTTCATCAATCACCTTCTTTCACCAAATTTTCCCCCTACAGTTATTAGTTCTCTTTTCCAGAAAAAAGAAAAAGAAAAAGAAAGTATTCACAAGGCATTTAAGAATACTAGTTGTTGACCGAAGCATTTGGAAGAAAAGGTAAAGTGCAAAAACCATGCGCTGGTTCTTTCCATAACAGTGGAAAGAAGCTCCTTCTTCTTGGAATTCCTGCTGGCAACACCTCTCTCGTCATCAAGATCCACCATGTCACGCAGATTGCAGAGTCTTTATCATGATCTTCCCTCCATGAGATTGAGCATGGTGATGTCAGCCATGCACGCGCGTGCGCACGGACACACGTAGGAATGGAAGTGGAAGCTCGGACCAAACGCTCAGAAAAATTCCACCATTTATCTCAAGACTCCTGCGACCAGTCATCAATGTTGTGAAATTCCCATTTTAGAATTTTTCAGAAGATGTGTGGGGAGAGGAAAGGCATTTTTGGGTATAATTAAAATGTGGAAGGGAGAGTGTGCGAGAGAAGTGCAGGATTGGAGCGAGTGTGTGGTGTGTGGTGTGAGCTATGAGAGTTTTGTTTTGCATTTAGATGACGATGACGATGTGAGATTCTTCTCTCTCTATCTCTCGTGTTCAGTGGGGGGCACGGGAAGAAGTTTCCACGTGCAAATTATTGATGTCCACAAAAGTACACATCTTAAATCCCTCAGAGAGTCGTGTCATGGTAACCCTACTGCTAATGGTGAGATTTCGTTCTGGTATCGGACTCCAGCAAGAGACGAGGAGGAACTTAAGTGCTCTCGGATCATCCGTGGAAAATATGATGATAGTCATCATTTAGTATTTTATTATTGACTAGTTTGACCGGAGAAGATTATTACGGAGGTAGCTAATGTTGTCTTTGTTTTGGGAAAAATTACATAATAAAAGAAAATATTTTCTGAAAAATCATTTTTCAAGAAACGTCTTACCCATTTAAATTAAAAAAATAATCTTTTCAATTTCACGCATTCAAATTATCTTTTATCGTATAATGATTTTTCATTGACTAATCACTTTCAGTAAATCAAACGCGGAAATCAACTCGCATAAAGTTTTTTTACTCAAATAAACACACCTTTAAATTCGGCATTCTAGACACTTCACATCTAATGTGACTTTCAATGAAATCGAATGTAATGTTGGCAATAGAAAAGTTTGAACAATGGGTTCTTGTGATTTAACTAAAATTATTTTTTTCACGGTCTACTGTTTCTGTTCTTCACTGGATGATGAAAAAAAAGCGTTGAACATAAACGTAACCAGTCATATTGAGCTTGACTTTATATTGATGACTCAACGTTGCATGCAAATTATGCTGCGTTTGGAGGGGAGAGATGATCGCCAAAAGGATTATAAGATTGGACAAAATCAAAAAAATTTCCTCCATTTCTTAGCAAAAAAATCTTTATACTTCGTCCTATTTTCTACACCCATTTTCATTCCTCCCATGTCCTCTTATGTCCTCTTATTGTCAAAAGGATGGGGTTTTCATCCCACTTTATGAGCTCGTACTTGATTAGGGATGACCAATTTTAGAATGGATATGTTTCAAACCTGGAATTTAAAACCTATCCTATTAGAATTAGTTCCTAGTTTTTTGAAAATGGAGACTTGCAACGTTTTTCCTGAAATTGACCTGGAAAAATATCATATTTTTTTGATCCGATTCCAGATTCTATCTAAAAAGCTGTTTTTATTTATTTACTTATTTATAAGTGTAGTTGGCACATTGTTTCAAAAACAGTGTTCCAACAGTGTTAATAAGACCAAATACACACGTTGAATCGCAAGGGGGGAGGGCATTATCAAGTGTCTGTCAAACATCTTCTAAGCCAACAGAAACTCTTAAAGGAACAAAATGTGAATCAAAGAATCTTAGACTTGGACGCAACCTGTGGGGGCAGGGGGATGGCGTTCTAATCCGCACATGGTGGGGGCAATTGGTGCTCGCCGGACACCGCATCTCGAAATCTGACAATCTCGCACGCCAAGGAGGAACAAGACTCACCTTGTTTCCAAGGGAGAATCGGCAGGCTAGGCACGTTGACGGCAAAGACAGGTCACAAATCGGAGTCGGCGAGCCACAGGCGGAGCTAGGGTAGCTCCCCCCCAGGGGGCGGCGGCAGCGGAGGGAGAGAGAGGCAACAACGAGAGAGATGGAGCTTGGTTGCTCTGGGCTGGGTTGCTGTAGGCGCGGGTAGAAGTGGAAGGCCAAGAAAGACCGACGATGGTGGCGAAAGGGTCTTGCGGCAACAGAGGGCAACTAGGCCATGCGAGCGAAGAGGAAAGAAGAGAGTATGAGAAACAGAGAAGGAGGCTAAAGCTGGGGAAAAAAAGATGCCATGAGAAAAATTAGGATTTTTAAGTTCTATGAAATTAATTTCAAATTTGATCCGATTTCCTGGTGGCTCCACTCAGAACTAGGAACTTGCCCTATTTTTAGGGCGGTCTAACCCGATTTGGTTCCTAATTTTGTATTTCATGTAATTTACTATCCAGAACAACATCATGATCTTTTCGTACCACCATCCTTTTGTAACCTTCTTTGCCGGGGGGCGTTTCATGCAGAATTCTCTCTTTTCGTTGTCGTTGGTTCCTTATTTTTTTGGTAAGGTGGTGGTAATTTAATGTCCTGTGCAATAAATTCATCGTTCCAAGATATCAATGAAAGCGAATGCTGAGTACACATCGAAGGATTATATGTCCCTTCACATCAAGGCACCCCAAAATGTAAACTGGCCAATGTAGACAGATCATATTGCCCAAAATCTAATCAATAATTCTGAAATGATCTCTCAATCCATCTTTCCGTTGGAGATCTTAAAATCGAATAAGGCAAGCCAAAAGTCCAACTTTAGGCCCCATCACGTGGACCGACTGCCCCACTGTAACTGCATTTGAGGGCCGGAACAATTTCTGGCCTCTTATGTTTTTTTATTGATACTTCATATCATTTGGACGTGTCTACAATCGACGTCTCCTCCGGTGACTAAGTTGTCCACTCTTTCTGCTTTGATAATACTTTTTCTTTTCTATTTTCAAGTAGGAACTTTTGACACCTCCCGGTGTTTCAATGTATTATCTATGATTCTATATAGATTCGTATTTTCAAGATATATTTCATAGAGATGGACACTTCAATTGACAAAATTTTAAAAAATGGGACCTACTGATTCATTCCTTTTATGAGAAAGGGTATCCATTATTACCTAAGAAGTTGCACCCACAAAGGTCGTCTTTCCATACGGACAAGTTCTCTCCAACCAAGAACCTATTTGGTGAGTGACAAGCATGTATGCCACTCACATACAAGTTTAGCTCACAAAAAAAAAAAAACTCAAACTCAAACTCAAAGCTTAGCAATCTTGGGACATGGTAATATTTGTTGAGAAAACTCCTACCAAGTTTTGAAATTGACAAAACTTTCTGATTCTTGCTATTATTTTGAAGAACAAAATGTATTTAAAGTTGCTTTTGAGATGATACCGAAGACTTTTGCCAAAGTCTATTCATTCCTAAAAAGTACTTTCCACTCTGACAAAATTCAGATGGAGATCGTGTTCAAAATGAAGAAGAAATCAGATTCGGATCAATTAATTTTGTGACACGTATTATGAATGATCTTATCAGGAATTTATTCTACAACATTTAGTTCTCTAGAAGGATTTCACTTACTTTTTATAAATTCATTGGTGGAATCGATCACAAATTGATGAAATTAATCTTAAAGACAAGTTCATATTTGGGAATTATCTACTTATGGAAACCAATATTTTGATTGTATGAGCAAATAGAATCAAAGGACATTCCATCTCTATCTTCAAACGATTTACAAGATCACTTTAATTGATTCCATCCAACGGTTTGATGGGAAGGAATTTCTTCAGAAATTGCTAACGGCTAGTGAGGCATGGAGGGGTATTTAAGGAAGTCATTTATTCGGTTTGAAAGAAGGGACGTGAAAATTAGAATTCCAAAGTCTGAAACTTCCCACGACTACTTGTTTTCTTTGGAGCACCTTATAAGTCATGTTCATAAGAGAAAATCACAAAAAGAGTGACTTAGTGAGTAAGAGGGATCTTTCACTAAGTGTGTACACTCATAAATTGTACTTCTCTATTGAAACTATAGTAAATTCCAACCAAAAGGCTATCAGCGTGGAAAAGTGGACTGACATAGAGAGTAGAGATTGGACCTGCGATCAAGACGGTGGTGGAGGAGGCAAGGTTCTTTGGTGTCGAGGGCAGTGAGCGGCGTCAAAGGGCGTCGAGAGGGGCGAGTGGCGTCAAGGCAACGAGCAACATTGAGCAGTATCGAGGGGGGGAGTAGTGTCAAGCGACATTGAGGCCGCCAGAGACGTCGAGCGGGGGCGAGTGGCGTTGAGTGAGGGTGAGCAGTGCTGACGGCATTGAGGGGGGGAGCAGCATCAAGTGGCGTCGAGGCGACCAGCGGTGTCGAGCCAACGTGAGTGAGGGCGAGCAACGCCGACAGAGAGAGACTTCAAAGTGATAGAGGGGAGGCATGGACATTGTGAAGTGCTAGTATGAACACTTAGAGGGGGGGTAAATAGGTGTGAAAATTTTTCTTCGCGAAATGTAGTTAAATATTTTTCTTTTGAAACTAAGTTTGAAGAACAATAGACTTTGGGCGAGTTCAGACTTTAACAAAATAAAGAATTTAGGGAAGAGAATAAGAACACATAATTTATAGTGGTTCGATTTAGATCAAGCCTACGTCCACTTTCCCATACTGACAGCCTCCTGGCTGGTTTTCACTAAGAATCAAAAGAGAATTTACAATTTTGCGATCTCGACTTTACAGTGAAAAGTCTCTACTGCTCTCTCACGAAGTCACACTATGAGTCTCTCTCTCTTTTGAGTACAAGTTTGAGCATAGTGTAAGAAATAACAAGAAAATTGGAAGCTTCAGACTTTGGAATTTCTCTTTTACTCGCTCTATCAAATGACTAGAAAGCCCCCCTTAAATACTCCTTCATGCCTTCTCGACCGTTGGCACTTTCCAAAGGAATTCTTCCAATCAACCCGTTGGATAGAATCAATCAAGGAGATCTCAAGCCGTTTGAAGATTGTGATGAAAGCCCGTCAATCCTATTCGCCCATAAAATCAGAATATTGGTTTCCATAAGTAGATTCTTTCCAAATTTACTTGCCTTTCGAAAAGATTTGATGTATCTAAATTGATTCCAATAAAGATAATCAATCTCGTAGGTGATATTTCCAACCAAAAGACCATATATAATTCATACGAACCAAACCATTAAAGAAAAAAAGATAATCCCGCGTTTGGATAAGTCTTCATTCTTCACTTGCGTTCAGTCTAGAATTTGTTAAAGTGGGCAAACTTTTGATGAAGATAAACTTTGACACAAAAGTTTGGGAATCTTCAGACTTTGACATAGAAGTTTGGAAATCTTCAGAATAGAATGTAGATAAGTTTTGTCAGCTTCAAAACATCAAAAGAGTTTTCTCCAACAATCTCTCCCTTTTTTATGGTGACAAAACTTTCCTGCAGATTTAAAGATTTATACCATGCAAAACAACTCTTAGCAGTACATGTTATCTTATAAAAACAATTTGTAAGGATCTGGATAGCATCGATTTTGCAACCATAGAAAATATGTTAATCTTGAAAAATTAGACAAACATCAAGATTTAAACATCCATATCCATAAACATCACTACCACAAGGATTGCTGCAGAATATAAGTGTTCAAAACATCAAACAAACTCAAATCAAATCTGGAAAAAGTTAAGTTCAAAAGTTCAAGTTCAGAGTTGCACTCATTCTCCCCCTTTTTGTCAACAGCAAAAAGTGGAGAATGTCAAAAGAGATAAATGAAATTAAGGTTGTCGAGGAACTCGAACTAGTTGGAAATCTCCCATTGACTGCACTACCTCCTCAACCTTCTGGCACTGGTGATGAGCATTCTCAACTTGAGTCTAAACAATCTTGAGAATCTAAACAGTCTGATCATTCTTGGCCACAGTCTGAGAGACTTGTTGATTTAAAATATGTACTTGAGTGTCTAAAGACTGTACCTTTCCAGTGTAAAAATCAGAAGTGGATCTCAAGGCAGTGTGAAGTTTCTGTATCTCAATCTCCATAGCGTATTGCTGAGCTTTAACCTCCAAAAGGAGCTCTATCATCCTTGGATAGTTAGCATTTGATTCAGTCTGCGCACTAGCTTTAGCGAATTGAATTCGTGGAGAGTTCAAAGATGAGGGATCATCAACTTGTCTAGCCTCATGACTCAGAGTAGATTCTTCAATGTCAACTTCAAGAAATTGAGAAGCATAGACATCTTCTGGGTTTGCAGGAGATCGACTTATACCATCACTTGCAAAATGCGGAGAAGAAGTCATTATCTCTCACAAGCTCCCCCTGTTTCTGTGCCTACAGGTGGAGAAGGGATTCCTTATTCTTGTGTCTTCTCATTTTTAGAACGAGAGTGATGTTATGTTTCTGTGCATACTCCTTCAGGTCCACTCTTAGTTGCTTCTGAGTCTTCAGACAATGTGATTGCAATTGTCTCTTCATAAGAGTCATTCTCACCATTGTTTTCAAAATGACCTTCTTTTTCTTCTTCAGCTCCTGCTCTTTCTTCTCTTTCCGCTTCTTCCTTCTCTGTTTCTTCTTCTTCTTCTTGCTCTGCTTCTTCTCTATTTCCTCCTTCCTTTTCCTTTGGTTGCTCAAAACCAACAAAACCTTGAAGATTCTTTAAGGCAATGGCAGAAATTGTAAGATCATCTTCATCCTCTTCGTCCTGCAGGATAAGTGATCTTCTCTTCTTTACAGGTTCATGCACAACTTTCTTGCCCTTCCTCTTTCTTCCAACAAAATCTTCATTGGTTTTACTTGATGACTCCTTCTTCAAGCGCTCAATAACCTTATTCAGATCATTCAACCTCATCTTCGAAATCATCTTCAATTCTATTACCATAGGAGCAATAGTTCGAGAGCAAAGTGAGGCGGGAAACTAGATCTGAAAATGTCTAAACAACTTTGTAACCAGCGTGAAATAAGACAATTGTCCTTCGTCCTTTATAACTGTCTTGTACATGTGCATCTTAATAGTATGAGAGAGTGAATCTCATCCCATTGCAGATGGCAAACTGTCTCAGAAAAGAAATTCTCAAGTTGAAGGAAGGCTAACTTTTCCCTTAAGTTCACCTTGATTGAGTCTAAGAAGTCGAAATCAACAGTTCGAGGGTTCATCACCCCTCTCTTTAGCATTTGGGTGTAAACCCTTTTGTGCTCCTTAGAACGAAAGAGTTTCGTTCTGTCACCCGGTTCATTAGCAGCCACACCCATTCTAGGTAGAAAATTCGAATAAAACCGCTCATCATCATCCTTGTTTTCAGGATGCTCAGAACTGAACCTAGGGTCAGAAGGAAAATAAAGAAAGGCTTTGTCTGCCGATCCTTTCGGCGCTATTCCTAAGCGTTTCATTGTTCTTAAAAACAACGTTTTGTTTCTATGCCCATGTCTCTCAAGAAATTAGTAATAAAAGTCATGGGAGAACCACCCTGCTTTAGATAAATGTAATGCTTATAAAGAACGTGGGGAGTTAAAGTTCGGAGAGGAACTGCATCTTGCTCGACTTCCTCTTCCAATGGTTGGCACAGAGGATTCTTTGTAAAGTTCTTTGGAGAGTTCTACAGAGAATACTGTGGAGAGTTGTGAGGAGAATCTTCCTCAGTGAGATCGAAATGTGTCACCCTTCTGGTACATTCCGAGGCCCCTTGCTTGCAATCCGAGAGGATTTCCTTTGGTAAAACAGGTTTGCAGACTTAGAGGATTTCGAAGATGAGTTCGAGTGTAGAAAAGATGAAAACTTGTAGAGAAATCTTGAGAGTAAAAGTCGGAGAAGAGAGTCTATATTCTAGGTTTTTGAAACGATGTGTTCAAAAGAAATACTCAATGGTATATGAAGAAACTGAAAGGGGGTATTTGAAGCGTCACAATAAAATGCCTTTTCAGAACGGATTTTAAAAGGTAACTTCCAAAAATTTAAAAACCAAAAATTATCAAAGAAATAATTATTTCTAAAAATAAATTAGGTAAGCAACGATTAAGATAATCATACATTTTCATACCAAAAATTAAAATACTTGGGTTCGAGACATTCTCTTATTGAAGTAGCTTCTTCAAATTCTGAGTCTGACCAGCTTTAGACTTTAAATGATTGGAGATATAATATTCAATTTGGTGCAAATAGACTCAAATAGATTTTTCTCCAGAGGCTTCGTAAAGAAGTTTGCTAGCTGATTCTTCGAATTAATGAACTGAATCATAATCTCCCAATTTTGGACATGATCTCTTATAAAGTGATGTCGAATCTCTATATGCTTCACCCTTGAATGACGAATTGGGTTCTTTGTGAGATTAATAGCACTGGTATTGTTGCATCTAATCTCGATACATGATTCTTTAATTCCAAAGTCTCTCAGTTGTTGTCTTATCCATAGGATTTGAGAGCAACAACTCTCAAGAGCAACATACCCTGCTTTTGCTGTTGATAATCCTACAGTACTTTGCTTTCTTGAGGACCAAGATACTAGCATATTTCCCAGTAGTTGACAAGTGCCAGATGTGCTCTTTCTATCGACTTTACAATCGGCTAAATCAGCATCTAAATATCCAAGTATATTAAAGTCTCATTCTTTTGGATACCACATACCCAGCTTTGGAGAAGTCGCAACATATTTAATGATACGTTTTGCAGCACTTAAATGAGATTCTTTGGGATCTGACTGAAATCTAGCACAAATGCAAACACTGAATAAAATATCAGGTCTAGAAGCAGTAAGGTAAAGAAGTGAATCGATCATGCTTCTGTATATCTTATGATCTACTTTCTTCCCTTCTTCATCCTTGTCCAGTTTCGAAGAACTTGACATTGGTGTCTTTGTTTTCTTGCAATTCTCCAACCCAAATTTCTTGATGGAGATCTTTGGCATATTTTTCTTGGTGAATGAATATACCTTTCTTCGATTGTCTAACTTGCAATCCCAGAAAGAAAGTTGACTCACCCATCATGCTCATCTCGAATTCATCATGCATAGATCTTGAAAATTTCTTGCAGAGATTTTCGTTAGGAGAACCAAAAATAATATGATCTACATAAATTTGTACCACTAAAAAAATCTTTTCCTTCTCTTTTTAAACAAAGTAGTATCAACTTTTCCCTTTTCAAAACCATTATGAGTTAGAAACTTACTCAACCTTTTATACCAGGCTCGAGGTGCTTGCTTCAATCCATACAAGGCATTTTTTAGTCTATAGACTGAGTCTGGCTTTCTTGGATCTTCAAATCCTGGTGGTTGTTTTACATAGACTTCTTCTTGTATGAACCCATTCAGGAATGCACTTTTGACATCCATTTGGAATAACCTGAAATTTTTATAACAAGCAAAAGCAAGTAATAATCTAATTACTTCTAACCTTGCTACCGGTGCATAGGTTTTGTCCTAGTCTATCCATTCTTCCTGTGTATATCCTTTTGCCACGAGTCTTACTCTGTTTCTAATCACTTTTCCTTTCTCATCTATTTTGTTCCTGAAAACCCACTTCGTTCCAATCACTGATTTGCTTTTGGTTTTTGGATTCAGCTCCCATACATCATTGATGCTGAATTGTTTGAGTTCTTCCTGCATAGCTTCTATCCAACTTTCATCAGATTGGGCTTCGTCTACACCTTTTGGTTCTATCTCAGAAACAAGTGCTAGAGCACTGAACTCTTCTCTTCCTTTGGATTTGGTGCGAATTCTTTCATCAATGTTGCCAATGATGAGTTCTTTGAGATGACTTGACTTGTGCTTCCAATTGCTGTTTAGTCTGAGAATCTATTGATCCTCTGCTTCGTTTGAAACTTCTTGGTCTGCTTGTTGCTGTTCTCCAGAAGTCTAAACCTCTTTGGGGGAAGTAGACTTTGTTAAGTCTGGAACAGGTTCAGACTCTTTAAGTTGAGTCTGATCTGGTTGATTCTGCACATACTCTTGAAACTTAACGTTCGTAGATTCCTCCACATATTGAGTCATTGTCGCGACCTATTTTTCGGTAAACCACCTAGGGCTTGACTGATGGATTGTTAAGCCTAGACCTAACTCCGACTCTCCTAAGCCCATACCAATTCGCGACTTGGGTTCAAGTTATTAACATACAATTTATTTTCAATTAGGAGTCGCCACTAATCTATTTTAGAGGGTCGATTAGAAACCCAAGTAAAGTAATGGGAGATTTACTTTACTCCTACAAACCAGAGATTTATGAGTTCGGGGACTTGGTTACACTTCGGTACCTTTTTCTTTTTATTTCAAAAAGATGTTTTGCAGGCAGCTTGATTTGATTTTAATTCACTTTCCTAACGTATGAGGTAATCATACAGGTGCGTAAATCACCAATTTAACACCCAAGAAAGCAAATAAAAAATTGCAGGACTTACCTCATAGCAACGAAAGTATCTGCGTTGTTAAATCGGAATTCACATCAGCAATTCTAAATATGATTTCTAATTAACACGCCATCACTCAATTTTTGGTTTTCACTTTTTAAACGAGAATGTAGTCCATAGTCCATATGCAATGCAATGCAGTGCTTCTAACCTAATATGAAATAATATGGCATGGCAAAATGTCTTAAACTATATGAATGATTAAAAATTTTGTGATTTTTTTTAATGAACATGTAATAATTAAATATGCAATCTAAATTAGCCAAAATGACCTAATCTTAATGACAGGCAATTTCTAATTAAATGAACATAATAACAATCACTAAAATGACGTGCATTTGATATCTCTATTCTTAAAAATGCAATCTATTCTAAAAATTGAGTCTAATTTATGCAGAGACAAATTTTTATTTTTCATTTTTTCATGTAATTCGAAATTTAAGAAAAAATGCAAAAATGATCTAGCTAGATTAAGATTCTATCTAATTTAAACTAAGGATTAAGTCATATTAAATCCTAATTTAAACTAAGACATTATCTTAATCTAAAATGCAATTTATCTAAAAAGATGATCTAAATTTAAAATGAAACGTGCAATTCTAACCTAATATGCACAATGATTTTTTTCGTGTTTTTCTTTATGAAATTCGAAATTAAAGATAACACATAATTAAACGTGCAAACTAACATCTTAAATGAACACATTTTTTTGGATTTTTTATTTAAAAATTCGAAATAAGGTTGCAGTTCTAGATAACCCTAAAACAAGAAATATTCTAAGCAAATATAATCCTAACTCAAATATTTTTCGGATTTTCTTTACGAAAATAAAACTGACTCAAACACCACGACATCAAATCAAACAAGATAATGTTAATATCCAAAAATTGGCAAACCATATCTCACGCATGAGATCGGGTTGACCAATTTTAAAATTAAATCGCGAATCGAATCTTGGGCTTGAGATTGTATTGTCGATTTTTTGCAAGGGATTGTGAGTCGGATTTCGGGCGCGAAAATCAGACTGCCAATCCCTAATTTGAGGGACTATTTCATGTTGGCATATCATCTTTACACTAAGGAATAATTACACTAAAAAGTGCAAATAAAGTAAAATAACAAAAATACTAAAAATAGTATAGATAAATGAATAAAAGAAAAAACTACCTAAATTGATTTTTTCCTTTTTTCCTTTTTGTCAAATAGTGGCTTGGCAACCAAGGGCGGTGGTCGCCGGCGGAGTGGGGGATGGTCGTCGGAGCTCCGGTGAAGGCGAACTGGTAGGCGGGCGGAGGCTTGGGTTGCAGCGGGCGTCACTCGGAGAGGGAGCTGTAGGGCGTCGGACCTCGGCGATCGGTCCAGGGTCGCGAGCAGAGGAGTGGCGTCGGGCTATGGCTGTAGCAAGCGCCGGTTCTGGGTTGTTGCTTCTGGCGTCGGATCGGATGCAAGAGCGACGGTGGCTGGTGGAGCAACGTCAAGGCAGGGGCAGATTTGCGGGTTGCTAGCAGATCGACGGTGGTGGAGCGGCGGTGCAACAACGGCAAGCGTCGGCTCGGTTGCAGATCCGAGCGCGGCCTCAGCAGGCATCATTGAGGGAAACTCAGGTGGCTGCGGAGCGGCGATGCGGTGTTCGGCGGGGAGGCAAAGCAGCGGCGCGAGCTCCTGTGAATTGAGCAGAGGTGAAGAGCAAGGCTCGCTGAGACGGATGGGCTGAGGCGTTAGACTAGAGGCAGAGGTGTGCCGCGGCAGTGGCTGGGGCGTGATGGTGCAATCGCGGCGGCTCGGGCGGTGCAAGCGCGGTGGGCAACAGCGGGCACCGGCGGCTTCGCGGAGAAGACGAACTGTAGCCCCTTCTTTTCTTTCTTCTTTTTTGTTTTTCTCTCTCTCTCTCTTGTCACTCTCACACACGTCTCCTCTCTTGTCTCTTTTCTGTTTTCCCTCTGACCTACTGACTTTTCCTTTCCCTCAGCAGCTTTTCTCTTGTGTTGCTCTCTCCAAGGAACGAAAGACAACGCCCCAGAACCCTAAAACCGAAGAAGGGAATTTTTTCCTTTTTACTTCCATTTTTGACATAGAGAATCGAGAGAAAATAAAAACCCTCAATTTGGCCGTGTATTCAATGTGTCCCCCCCCCCTTTTCTACCGTACACACACGACCCTTTTATAAGCAAGAAAAAAATGTGATCTTCCTGGGATATTTCGAAGATTTCTATAACCTCTTGATCACAAAAATCTTTTTATTCTCTTTATCTCCTAAATATTTTCTACTGTTTTTTAAAGATAAGATCACAATCCGATTTTCTTAAATTCCGAAAATCCTCATTTCAAATCTCAATTTCAGAAAACGGGCTCGAGCCAATTTGTACTCTTCATGGGCTTAGTCCAACCTATTAATTTAAAACTCAAAACCACTAATTCGACCCATCCGCCACCGGTCCAGTAAACAAATGTAAAAAATGCAAATTAAAAACAAATGCACCTAAATCTATATGCTATGCAATTAATATTTTTTTCAGGGATAAAATTAATCCCTAATTTTTTAATGTGGTAAATGACGAAATGGGTCGCCAAAATTTAGGTGTCAACAGTCATCTTGTTAAAAATCCTGTAAGATTCTTTTGTCTGATTTTTTCTCGAATTTTCCAGATCGATCATTTGCATTCTTCAGAATAAAACATTTACAGTCAAAGACATGAAAGTAGGAAACAATCGGCTTATTTCCTTTATACACTTCATAAGGAGTTTTATCTAGAATAGGCCTTAATAATACTTTGTTGATAATATAGCAAGCTGTGGAAACTACTTCTACCCAAAATCGAGAGGATATTTTGCTCTCTATCAAGAGAGTTTTGGCCGCCATCTCTTGTAAGGATCTTATGTTCCTTTCCACAACCCCATTTTTTCTGAAGTGTATGGAGAAGAGAAAACATGCTGAAAACCAAATTCATCACAGAACTTCCCAAAGTCCTGATTTTTAAACTTACCTCCATGGTCAGCTCGTATGCTTGAAATAGCATAACCCTTTTCATTCTGAACCTTCTTCACAAACTTCGAGAAATAAGAGAAGGCTTCAGACTTACTTGCTAGAAATTATACCTAAGTAAAGCGAGAGTAATCATCCACGATTACTAGGTAATATTTCTTTCCACCAATACTCTGAGTTCTAGTTGGACCAAAAAGGTCCATATGGAGAAGCTACAATGCTCGACTGGTAGAAACTTGACTTACAAGTTTAAAGGAACTTCTGACCTATTTTTCCAAGACACAAGGAGTGCATAATTCATACTTCTGATAAGCCAGATTAGGAAGTCCTCGAACAAGCTTCTTAGAAGAAATCTTGGCAATCTGCTTCATGTTAACATGATCAAGCTTCCGATGCCAAGACTTGCTTCATCTTGAATAGAAAAAAGGTACTAAGAACTTTCTGAGTTTACATCCATAAGGTATATGTTGCAATGCCTTCGATCAGTAAAAGATTGAGAGAAGTCTTGACATGTTCTAGAACAAATGCCTTATTGGAAGTTTATTCCGAAACCAGTATCTCAAAGCTGACTTATGCTCAGTAGATTGTTGTTCAATCCTTCCACAAAGGAAACATTGTTGATAGTCAGGCTTCCAACTTCACAGTTCCACATCCTACAATTTTTCATTTACTATTTCCTCCAAAAGACACTTTTCCACCATTTAGTCTAACTAGCTTTATGAAGCAGCTTGAGTCTCCTACATATGCCTTGAACAGCCACTATCCAAATACTATTTGATCTTTCTTTTAATAGTGACCTGTGAACAAAAGAAAAACTCAAACTTTCTTTGGTACCTATATTTTCTTGGGTCTAGGAGAGTTAGTATTAAAAACAGTCTTAGCCCAGTTCTTCTTAACTGGTCTCCAAACCTTGGGACATTTATTCATCCCATGGACCTATTCGTGGTTTCGATGGTCCACCGAATACCAAAGGATTAAGGGGAGGCATAAGCTAGGATGCCATGGATGTAGATGTTCCTGATTGGGAGGTATCTAATCCTCAACCCCGATTCTTCAAGCCCAAGCCCTAGATTATGGAGCCCCTAGTGAGTTAGGAGATGGTAGGGTTAACATCACTTTTTAGTGCCGCCCTCATAGTACTAGAGGCATTAGGCTTACCCTGAGCCCCTTTTTGGAGTAAGTAGTAGTCGTGCTTTTAGGCTGATCGGATGTGGCGAAGCTAGAGTGGACTAAGTTCGTGGGTTAAGTTGTGTATATGGCTTGTATAATGTAATGATTAGTAGTGTGTTTAAACTATTCCCATTGTTTGTTGGTTGGGTGAATTGTTTATGCTTTTGCTTGCGTATATAATCGATAATATGAATGGGTCGGCGACACCTCCTAGGACATTGTAAGTAAATGACCTAAGTGAATAGCGAGCGTCGGGTGTCACGTAGCTGAAGAGGGTCGAGGCACAACATCCCCGCTTGGTTTGGTATGAAAGCAAGTCATTACCTGGAGTGATAAGGTGTGTCAAGACCTTGGGATAGTTAGATAGGAAAGCTTGCGATATGCATGTGATTGATGATTGTCTTGTTGAATTGTGATTCTGAATTCTTAATGGTATTGTTGGGATTATGGAATCAATTATCCTTAGCATTCTAAAGAGGAGTTTAGCTAGGATTCAAGGATGCATCGAAGAAGGGCAACTCCTGGGCAAGCTGGTGCCTACGGCAGCGCACAGGAAGATCCTAGGGTAGATGGAATTCTACAAGCTTTTGAAGCCATTAGGAATTTGATTGACAATAGGCTCAGTAACAGGTTGAAGCTGCTGTTGCTACTGCCGCCATTTACAACGATGCCTTGTTAGCTGAAAACAGGAATCAAAAGTTAGTAGAGTCGTTTATAAAGTTGAAGCCACCTCAGTTCATAAGAAAGGGAGATCCTGAGGTTGCTGCCTCATGGATCAAAGAGTTGGAGAAGGCTTTTGCTTTGCTAAGGTATACGGACGAGGAGAAAGTAACCCTCATAGTTTACCAACTATAAGGGAATTCAAATGATTGCTGGGAGGCCACTTGGGGAAGAGTTTTTCTTGAGGACATTGTCCCAACAAGGGATGCGTTCGTTGAGGCATTCAATGGAAAATACTTTTCCAAGTGTGCCCAAGAGTAGAAGATGTTTAAAGTCCTACGACTTTGCTAGAACCACCTATCTGTAGACTAAAATGAGGCCAAGTTCACAGAATTGTCGAAGTATGCTCCAAGGATGGTCGAGGATCCAGTGGATCAAGCTAGGAGATTCCAAGATGGACTCAAGCCGAAGATTCCTAACTAGTTGGTGCCCCTAAACCTGAAGGATTACGACGAACTTTATGAACGGGCTCAACTGATTGAGAGAGATATGTTCGAGCGACCTGCCGCATTTGAATTGCGGTTTGTCGCTAACCCGAATAATTGTCGGTTCAAGAAAAAGCCAATGACAGGAGGAAAGCACCTTATGCCTCCCAATAGGAAGAACAATATTGGAAAGTCGATGCATAGCCTGAACTATAGATGCTGATTTTGCAGTAATTTTCATGGATCTACACCATGCCACGCCCAAACGAGAGCATTCTTTAGATGTGGCCAGCAAGGCCATCATGTAAGGAACTGCTCACGACAACCAACTGGAGCGTAGCCTTAACCAATGCTCAGAGGACAGCGACCATGAACCGCACCTCGGAATAATCCTAACTGACCCCCAGCTCAGAGTAAGGCATATGCGGTGACTAAAGAAAAAGCTAAGGATTCCAGGGCCGTAATTATAGGTATGGTCTTCTAACACCAACATGTTGTGTACACATTACTTGATATGGGGACGATGCATTCATTTGTCGTTGGTTAGTTTGTTAGATTAGCTAGGTTAGAATTGAAACCATTGGAAACAGTTTTTAAGATCTCCACCCCTATGAAAGATAAGGTGCTAACAAATAAATTTAATTAAATATGGTCTTGATGAACAAATAATGAAGAGATAGAAGACGACACACCGAGTTTTATAGTGGTTCGGGTTTATATCCAATCCTATGTCTACTTTTGATGACTAACAACCACAATCGGGTCAGAATCCACTAGTAATTAGCATTGTAAATTGCAACTGACAATTGTTGTTCTTTCACATGATAAATCACATTATCAAAACCCACGCATTGCTCTTACACTTATACACTTGACTCTAGATGATTACAACTTAGTTGCACCTCATAAAGACATAACCAACATCACAACTGCTTAAAAAGGCAAAGTAAAGAAGAAGACTGGATAGCTCTAGACTTGATTTGTTCGTTTCATCCCCCAACCTTGCAACTTCTCTTGGATTACATACATATAACCATCTAATCCTTAGATGACCATTTGCAACTCATCTCCATGAAGTAGCGGTTGGTGTTGTCATTGCTATAGAGAATGACTCCCTATTGCTCACCAGCGTCGAAGCAATTTCCCAAACTAGTCAGACTACTCCTATTGATATCTGTCTTCTATTAGAGTTGCCATAACTGTTGTGATACATCTCCAATGCTCCCTATGCAAACTCAAGCCTTTGTGATGGCTAGTTCCATTTTGATCAACGTTCCAATCAACCGAGCAAATTGGCAGCACCTTCCAAGGGTCAATATTTGCACTATTCCTTACCCATGTAATTAAGAGTGCATATTTCCGATAGTCTAGTGGAATGACTTTCAATCAATCTTCTAATGATCATCTTGGCTTCATCAGCTTCAAAGGACTTCTAAGGACATTAGCTTCCCCATTGCTTCATCGTTTTTACTTAATGATTGAGTTAGCATTTAAAGACCTTCAAGGACCCCAGCATCAATGCTGATTCCACATCTTCACCGATTTAATTGGATCATCGGCATTGTCACTATCTTCCACCTCATCAGAAGAGAACTACTCTGGCCAACAATCTATTGTCCTGATACCAATTCATCCTCTTCCATCTTTTGGTCATTCCAAGCATATTGATAATTATGACTTTACCAAACTATTCACCTTTACAAGTGCAGTCCTTCCAAATTTTAACGAACATCATAGTTCTAGGCTTGTTCACCATCATCAAGGTCCATCAACTTGTTCACCTTATTTTGGTTCTTCCATGCCATCACCAATATCCTAGTTCTTTTCAAGTCGTTCACTCTCGATCAAAATTCTCCCAGCTCATTCACTTTTGTAGAGATTCTTCGAACTTGTAGACGTCTCCATGCCCAATATCTTGTTCATGTTAGATATCGGCAATGATACTTCCATATTGACATAGCTTTCCCGATTATGATAAAGTACTCAGCATCAAACCTTATTCTGGTTACGATACCATATGCATTGTAGTTTGTGTATATATCGCTTGGTATAAATTAACTGATACACACATTAATACCCTTTAATTATCTTTGTCATCGTCAAAACAACATAAGGGATTTTCCCAACGATCTCCTCCTTTATAATGATAACAAAACAATCTTATGAATATGCAAATTTTAACACGCAATAAAAGATATTGAATTTGAGTCCGTGAAAAGTACCAATTACTTTGGTATCCGAAGGACACTTTGAAGGACATATGCTAGACATCTGTATAGTGATAGGCATGTTCTTCATGAATTGTTCAGAAATCGAAGCCCTCTGACTTTGAAACTTGGCTCCCATGTTTTTTCTTAGGAATTCTATATTTTGGCTGCAGCCTCGTTCTTTTCAATGGTCTGTCTCCTAGCTTGAGATGTACACGCCGTCCTACTTATGCTAGGATCACGAGAGTATCTTGGTCTTGATCCTAAAACAAGCATGAAACGATGAGCTAATGAAACTGGAGCAGTCTCTACATGCTTCTTGTAAGTTTCTCCTACTCCTACATTAGCGAGTTGATTTTGACATGTCTGAATTTATTTGAGAAAATGTCATACTGAGTCCATATTACATTGGACTTTTCAAGGCACCCAAGCTCAGTCATCTTCTGTATCAACTACTGGTTCACAAATAAAACTCTATATATTTCGAGTTTGCAGGAGGTTCTTGCTTCTTATCAGCCAAACGATAAGCTAAATTGCAGTATTTCCCAACAAGAAGAAATTTAAAACACTGGGAGAGACTAACAAAGATGACGGAATTCCTAAAATCTATCGAATTCCACAACATGTCTGTCAATTCAAGAAGATGAAGTCAAAATTATGACAAGATATTTTGCTAGAGAAGTCTAAGAGTCCTTTTATTGCAAAAATGTATTCAATAAAGCAATTATATCAGGAAAAGTACCCAAAAAAAAAAAAAAAGTCCTAAAGCTATTGCATCGGTATTAATTTAATCTTAAACCGTTCAATTGAACCAATATAATTCTAAACATTTTCACATTGGTACCAATTTAGTTTATCCAACCAATTTAGGATGAAGATTGTTGACATGGACATTGGTCATGGCGCTGACATGGAAATGAAATTTTACAATTCATATTTAAAATTAATTAGGATGCATATCACAGAATATTATGATTATTCAGTCATAATGTAAGCGAGCCAATAGAAATGAAATCACTAAGGTTCGTGAACTCTACGGGTGTTGATAGTATGAGGTACAGGTTTTTTTGTCGTCAAGAGTCTTGGGATTGGGTTGTTACAATTTTGGTATTAGAGCCTACATTACCAGAATGTCCTGTGAGCTATTTAGGTCTTGATATTACGGGGTACAAGTTTATTATGGAACATTAGTCTTTGCATTTAAACAGGCTATTTTACTCACCTCTACAGGAACCTCAGTGAAGGTATCAGCTTATTCTCTGGGTTTGTTATGACAAATCTTGGTTTGGATCGTGACAAATTTGGTATTACGACCTAGGTCATAGCAGTGATAAGGTTTCGTAATTGTTTGGGTGTCAATACATTGAGACACATGTTGCCCACGGAGAATTAGTTTTTATTTTTAGACTTCCACTATACTAGCTTCCACAAAAATGTTAGAGAAGGTATCGACCTAATTCTCATGGTTCATTACGGCAAATTTTGGATTGGGCTCCTTACATTATTTACCGTGCCAACGAGGGAGATAGGTGTTGGTGTGGTTGTGAGAGAGAGAGAGAGAGAGAGAGAGAGAGAGAGAGAGAGAGAGATCCACGCTCCAAATAGTGTTATCCTGTTTTAAGATGTTCCCTTCGTGGCAATGTTGGTGGGGGTCTAAAGGTACATACATACAGGACACCAGAACAATAATCTCTCCAGGGCCTATCTAAGCAAACTAGCATTTGTACTTTTATGCAATGTGGGAGGTCCCCATTCGACTCAATAATTTCCACCCAAAGGACTACACACATATCTAGGATTCCCTCCGGGTTTGTCATGCATTCAAAAATTAAAACCACTGTATATCATTGATAATACAGCATGTGTCATATCATGTCTTGTATGCATTCCAAAATAGTCCTCACTGTCCTTCCATCGTTTCAGTGCATGATGCCATCAAGCTCATATGATTCAGCCTGCAAAAGAAAAGAAAAGAGAAAGGGCAGGGGCTGCGAGAAATCCGTTTTAGAAAAAACCGGCAAGATCGTGACTGTTCAAGCGACGGTCCCCTTCATTATCGTTATATATTTGACCATTCAAGCAAAAGATAATCCTGTACAGTCAGAAACGAATTTTCTGGGGTCCAGGGTTGAGAAGCCACTAAAATTGTCCAAAGCTTCTATGGTTTATTTTCGAGCTCACCAAAGACAAGTAGGGAAGGATCAAGTTGATTTCAGTCACCATAATATAGTTCATGAACACGATTGATGATCTAAAACTAAAACCTTCATTAGCAATACCCTAAACTTCGGTTTTGGAGATCGAGCTTGATTTTCTAACCAGGATTCCAAGAGATGCATGACGTGGTCGAGCTCAACTCTACATGGAAGACACATCTTGATTTGAGGCTATGTAGAAGCCTGTAAGTTGTGACCAAGAGCTTGTGCAACATCGCAGATTTGTAATGATCGTTTAAGATTAATTAGGCTCTTTGTTCCGGTTAAGAAAATAGATTAAGTTAAATTGTTGAACAGGCGTATGTGTTTCGGTGTTTTTTCTTTTGCATGAGCAAAAGAAAAAGGATCATCTTTTAATGAGACCGCTTAGCCAACATTTAGTTGATTTAATTTGTAGGATCATATGTCCTAGATTAGATTAGGGGAGAATTACCAAAAAAAATAAAAATTTCTAAATCTATTATAATTGTGCCAATTCATTCCTAATTTTTTTTTGCCAATTCGTTCATAAACATTTTTGTATTTATGTCAGTTAAGTCCATTTGGCCAATTTTGGCCAGCCAACGTTGACATGGTACTGTCGGTATTGACGTGGTATTTTTAGAATAATCTTTTAATAATATTTTGAATTTTTTTATATTTTTCTTTAATTTTTCCCCCTTCCCCGCCCCCTTTCCCTTCCCTTAGAGGGCAACCCTCACCCGATCTACCCTTACCCGATCTGAGGCGTTAGCATGAGAGTATCCGAATACTAGTACAGCTCGGAACCGAAAAAAACAAAAAACCAAAAAAGAAAAGAATCTTTATAGTCTAACATAGAGGAAAATCTACTCTACCTTTTAAGTTGGAAGATAATTTGTAATTTCAAACTTGGACTCAGTTCTAAATTCATATTCGAATGAACTCTAAAAAGCTCAAGGTGATAAAGTATCAAATTGATTGGTTCTTCATTGTATACCCCTTTATGCTAGGCATTTTCATACATAGATAATATGGCATGAGGTAGGTCAATTTTATATGATATTATTCAAATAGATTACAGTGGTTCCACCATTTTGGATGCTATTGATACAAGTACAACAATTTATACTCTAAAAAGAGATGATAAATCTTATCAAGGTACTGGGCAAATACCTCAACATCTGCACCCCTTCTAAAGCTACAATAGCTTTTCTAAAGCTATCTCACCTAACTTTGAGGTTTCGTAATTTTAAACCATGTTTCACCAAACAAATAATTTGTAATAGTTCACATCACAACACAACATAAAAAAAAGTTAACACAGCTATACCAAACGAACTATTACCATACATTATCCATAAAAATTGTTAAAGAAATGTACGATTTTTTTTTTTTATGCCTAGGATCCGCCGAGCCCGCAGGGCTTATGTCGGGCAACCCACGGCCCGTAGAGTTCGTGGTGCACCTTGAACCAAGCGTCAATATCTGGGGGAAGCTAGCACAGGACCCCACCACTATGGCCCCCACTTAAGATGTGTTAACAGCTGCGGAGTTTCGACCCTGGGATCGCTGCGATGAAGTGCCCAAAGCCGAACCAACTCAACTGCCCACTGGTGGGTACAATATTGTTATAACTAATGATTGTATTATTGTATCAATTTGAACTTTTATAACCCGAACATGGAAGTGGTCGTGGATAAAATTATTATATTCATAATTTTGTGGACTCAAATTTCAAAAATTAAATTTTCCAAATAGGTACTCATAGATTAAAAAATGTTTATCATGTAAGAAATTAATTGGGCACTCAATTCGAGTTTAATCGTACTAAGACAAGCCACAAGACGCTTAGCTCATTATTATTGGTGTTCTTGTCGTTACGATTTTCCGTGGCTACCTATTTTTGAGACCCTAGGCATCAAATTCCTCACTTATCTATTGCATTTGGGGTAAAGGCATCGGGCCATCAGCCAGGAGCGTTACGCTTCGCTCCCTTGTCTATGGTGCTCCAAGTACCTATCGAGATGTTCGGCCTGTGAAATAAGAATGACAACATAACGGGAATTTGCTTTATCCAATTGGACAATCTTTTGTCAAAACTCTTTTAGTGCAGAACATATCTCGAAACAGAATTTTTTTTTTGAGATGCAAGGACATATATGATTTTTTTTTCCCGGATAGATAAGGTTAGTGTTACAGAATCAGCTTGATTGCCCCTTTTTTTCGAAAAGGAAGGGCGAGAAAAATCGATAGGAGCGGCTACTTCGTTTAGGCATTACTATACTCCATACCCTGCCATAGAATGTCCAGCTTGGAAGTTCGTCAAGTGGCATCATCTCCACCGGACCACTGTGAAATAGTCTTTCCCGTCTCCCGAGCACTCTAAATTGTCAGCTGAATCAGAGCCTCTTGCAAAGTCCAACCTCACTTGCAGGATTATAACATCTAATCCATATAAAAGTAGAACCACTTTGGATCGAGTCCTTCTTCTTATGCAATTGAGCCATCGCTTTAGTGGTGATTACTCTCTTTTATGGAGAAAATGTATTGTAAACAAATCCACAAACATAAGCATTTCAATTACGTAAATACAAGTAAACTTACGGGGACTCTGGGTCGTTCTCTCTCTAGCTTAGCGTTTATCAAGGAGGAGGTAAATATATATCATCATGAATGGACATTAAGAACGTAAATTACGTCAGCTAGTCGATTATCAGGCCCAGATTCCTGTTACCTTCATTTCAAAAGTTCAATGTGGTCTTAAGCCCAATATATTGTTTGAGGACAAAAGGACTTCTTTAAGCCCATAAAACTCAAAAGTGTTGGTCCATCGTGATTGCCCAACGTGTTGTCCTTTTTTAACCCAGACAAATTTCATTGGGTCGCATAGTGAGCAGTACATGATCCTTCGAGGTTATACTTTTCCGAACGATTTGTTTTATTTAATTATTTATTTTTGTTGGGGGGGGGGGGAGTGGATTCATCTTATTCACGGATTGCTCGATGAAATTGATACAATAGACATAAATAGACTCAAATCTTCAATTACTGAATGTGTTTTGCAATGTTCACAAAGAAATTTTCTACCCTATAATATAAGGAAAAAGACATCAAAAGTGTCACCATACGGCACTTACTTGACTGTCAAAACTTTTTTATCAATCACTTGAGTACCACTTTGGTTCAAAAAAAAAAAACTTTAAGTGCCATTGGTAATTTCCTTTACCAGTAAATTTGACATGATATTCATTTATTATAAATCGGCTAAAATGACTTGCCAAAGAATTTCAATGGGGAAAAATGATGTCGTTGGCCCTTATTCTTCCCCAAATTGACAAATTGGGGCTAAAATAGAGCCAAGAAACTAGGGGTAACGAGTCCATGATTGAACTAAACCAGTGAGAATTAATTCAATTCTAAGTTCTAAGATATATAGGGTAGGTTTTAGGTAGAATCGAGAACCTAGAACAAGTTTTTCTGTTTTTTTATTCTTTGTCTTGGTGCGATCCTACAGCATTTCATGATGTCCAGTAATTAGTATGTAATCTAAAACTACTTGTCTAAGCTTCCATTTTCGGTGCTATTCATGATTAAGACATTTTAACCTTGTTAATAATTCATAATCATCATGTGCATAAATATGAGTTGTGATCATGATTGTAGTAAATGGGGGTCATATGAGGTGATGATTTACTACAATCATTCAATTAAAAGTTCATTTGGAACTTGAGTAGATCTTAGAACCCATTATAAGGTAGGCTATTCTTGGGTATGCAATGTAGGTTCTAAATTCCAAAAATTAGAGAACCTGTTTTGATAGGTAGGTTCTAGGTTCTTGGATATGCAAGATATGTTTGATGTTCCCAAAATTAGGGAATATATTCCAACAGATAGGTTCCAAATTTCCACTTAGAACCTGGACAAAATTTAGAATTACGCACCCCACAAATTTGTGACATCCACTGTTCCGGTCTATGTATCGGTTATGAGAAATGGCCATGGACCAATTGGCCTTATTAGAAAGGGTAATCGAGGGTCAGCCATGGTTTAATTGAAGGAACGGCCATGGATCGATCAAGGGATTAGTAGTGAATTGATTCGCTCATCACGCAAGTCGACTAGAGCTATTTGGCCATAGATCAACCGTTCAGCCATAAGTGTCTCATTTCGTTTTTTATCCAAAGAAAGAGGATCTATATTAATAAAATAAAGATCAAAGATAGTTGGTCGTGGGACAATCACACAATATCACAGATTGATCAAAGGACGATCATGGATTGATTCCGCGCGGTCATCCACCGGCTACGAGTGATTTCGCTTGGTCATGCACGAGCTGCAAGCAACCATGGATCGATTGCATACAACCACGCATCGACTGTGAATCGATCGATCCCACATGATTGCATGTCGAGTCACACCCCGATCCTCAGGAACGCACCAATCCTTCTTGTTTGGTCGATTTTAGAATGCGATATCCTAAGACTATTTATCGCCGACCCTTTCATTTATATTTGCACATGCAGAAGCATGCCATATTTTTCATATTGAAATTCATAACCACACTTTTATACAAACAACTAGATAGTATATTTTACAATACTACTCACAACATTCTAGTCTCACACTTATCTACACATGAACAGGGTTCACAAAAGGGATGGGATCTCAATCCTCATCCGGATCATACACAGGGTCATCCTCATCCTTCTCTGACTCCTCCTCACTCAGCTCGTCTTCCTCCAGTTCTTCATCTTCTTCTTCAGGCTCATCCTTGGCTTCAAATGCCGGCTCATCCTCAGGTATCTCTTCAGCTACTCCCCAATTTTCGTCCTCCTCTGGTCCTTCCACCTCCTATTCTTTGATTTCACCATCTTTGTTATTCCAGTTGTCATTGCCAATCAAGTACACAGGAGTGTGAGCTTCGGCCTCAAGTGTCGGGTCTTGAACATTCACAATCGACCCGTCCACATGGTCTGCTGTACTCTCCCCAAATGCCTCTTCCAGAACGTACACTGGCACATCGTTCTCTAGAATGGGTCCCACTTTTCACCCGTCAAAGTACTCACGGTCCCATGACCTATAATGATGGGGCCTCAAGGCGTTCTCTCCTACGTCAACCTAGACGATTGACTTAACCAGGACATACTCTAGTCCTTTGGGGTGAGGGTGAATATGGTAGTGGATTTCTAGCTCGGTCACCTCTTGAGGAATACCGAAATGTATGGCGGGATGAGGAGGTGGAGGTACTGCCATCTACAGGCCTGAAATGGTTATATAATAACCACGAAACAACGTCTCAGCGAGTTCTACCCCCTAAGACCCGATTAGTAAACCAATAAACTATGGGCTGCCTAAACATGCACAGGTCAAAGGACTTACCTTGGCCTTAGATCCCACCTGCAGGTTAGTACAATTCATAATAGGCACCCACTCACACAAAACAAATCGAACCAGTCGATTACATGTCACCCAAATCATTTCCCCACGGTGGAATATCTAGAAGTCGAGCCACATGCATTCTCCAGGACGACATACTAAGTCTTCGAGCCACGTGCAATATCCAGGATGACATACTCAAACCTTGGGCCCACGTGCATTCTCTAAGGCGACCTCTTCGCCAAAGTGATGCATCAAGTTACCGAACCATGTGCCCTTTTTCATGATTCCTTATTCAAACACTAGACCCACGTGCATTCTCTAAGGTATTAATCCACCAAAGTGACACATCAGATCACCGAGCCACATGTCCTTTTAGATGTCATACCGAAACGTTGGGCCCACATGCATTCTCTAAGGCACTAGTTCGTCAAAGTGACGGATCAAATCACCGAGCCACGTGCCCTTTTAGATGCCACTCTCAATCACTACTTTACTATCAATACTAACCATCGATACTCGATCATTTCCCAAGCAAATAATCAAAAACAACCATTTAGTAACATATCATAAAATTTCACATTTAAGTCAATTCAGCACGATTCAGAGCTCAAATAAATAAATGGACTACACCATGACAATCAACATGAAATTCCAATCACCGACCATCCCGGTTGAATTTCCGGAAAAATAATTAATTAAATACTTAATTTCGAAAATTAAATAAATAAATATTTGAAAAATCCAATTTATACCTGTAATGCCTAATTGAAGCTCGATAAGGATCGGGAAAAATTCCGAGATACATTCAATAAATAATAACACGTTTCTACTTACTAATGACTATGTCTAACCATCTAACATGCATCACATTTAATTAATAATCACTAATCTACTCTAATCTAACCACCTAATTGCACTTAATTAAATCTAAGCAACCCTTAAGCATAATTAGCAAACTAAGAAAGAATTAATGAGCAAAACTCACTTGATCAAAAGCGAGAATCGAGACACCGCGACGGTGACGCGATGGCGGCCGAACTCGGGCTTGCGACGACACCGGCGGGCTTGGACCGGACCTTAAACTTGGCCCGACAATTCTTAGCCCAACTGAGATTTGTTCTTGATTTTGGGCTGGACCCAAGTTGAGTTGGGTCTGCTGAAGATGGACTTCAAGTTGTGGGCTGGATTTCCATTGATTTGCTGGAAATTGGGCCGCTGAAAGTTGAAGATGGGTTACCGAAATCCACTGGTTGTGGGCTAAACCGGAAAGCACAATATGAGCTACGAGGGAAATGGAGAGGGATCCGTGGGCCTAGTCTTCACTGGGTTTGATTGACTGGCTTGCTGCGGCTGATCCACGAACTGGAGAAGACGCAGGCGAAGAAGGGAGCTGCTTGCTAGCATCTTCGATGGATGAGCAGAACCAAAGATGGAGCGGTGGAGATGTAGGCAAGTGGCTTTGTGCGGGGCCAGGAGGTCAACAACTCGAAGCTAGTAGGGGAAATTTTGACTCGGTGAAGATGTGGCTTCTTCAAGCGGCGTTGCTGGTGTTGGTCTCGCGGCAGCAACAGCAAGGAAGTCGAGCTGCAGGCATGAAGACCGAAGTTGCTGGTGTCACGGACGTGGGGGCGGTAGCTTCAGTCACTGCTTGGATGCGTGGAGCAGGGAATGCCTAGCAACTTGTAGGGAATTAAGGCAGCAATTTCGATAGTTTTGCACGGAAGAAAATTGAAAGGAGAAGGGGCAGAATAATTTAGTCCACCGAGAAGAACGAAAGCAAGGCAGAAGCAGAAAGCGTCGCACGAAGGGAAGAGAGCGAGGAGATAGGGATGAGGGGATGACCGGTTTCTCTTTTGGGGGACCATTTCCCTTCAATCTTATCCCTTTTGTTCTTCACATGGCCCACCAAGTTAGCTGGCCTCCACTACCCTTTTTTTTTTATGACCTAGGGGAAGCCCCGTACGCCGACAGCGTGGCGGAGTAAACCCTGGGGAGGCACGTAAGTCACCCCCACCCCTCATGCCCCGGGTAAGTCACCCCTGTGACGCTCGGGAATCGAACTCCTCCCTTTGCGTTAGGGGGAGAAGCTCGCCGCCAGCAGCGCCACCCAGGCGAGTGGTCCTCCACTGCCCTTTTTCAATCTCAAAATTTCTTTTAGAATCCATTTGAATTGGTCCATAAGTCTTGCCCTTGGGGGCATACAAAATTACATAGGTTTTCCCTCAATTAGTCACCTATCAATTCTCAATTCCACTCAATTCGGCTTCAACAAAAATCAATTGGCACCTTAATGCTCTAATTGATTTTTTTCCTCACCTTTACATCCACCATGCTTCCCAAATTGAAATCAAAAACCGTCTTCCGCATTTTCTGAACAAAAACAATCTTTCGACGACTTTTTTCCCAAAAAGTGTCGGGTGTCAGAAAAATCTTTTGAGACTGAGTCGACACTCCTAGAATTTATTGTGACATGACAAAAACTTCAATTTTTGAATTCGAACTTGAATTCACGGTTAATTTCAACTTGGCGCGTTTTTAGTGTGACCTAGACTACCGGGTAACTTTCAGAAATTTTTAAGTGCAAGTAACTTGTGGTCGATTTTCTTCGAGCCACTATGAACCCACTCAATTCATTCGCGACTCTTGGTTGTCGTGAAAATCTCGAGGATCCAAATACGGACACAGGATACCAAAACAATAAGAAAATCAGTCTAGTGCCGGTCGACGAGAATTTTCCAATTTAGTGGTATCACCCATGATTAACCACACATCTCTGTCGATCCAGTCCATCTCTGATTTCAAATCGATTTTTAATTGTGCCGTAATGACCTCTAAAGATGGACACGGTCGAGAAGTCGATTCTTAGTCGAATTCTCAAGTTTATTGCTTTAAAATTTCTTAATGGCTTCCCTAGATAGTCTAGTTATCTCAAGAGTGATCAGCTCTGAGAATAACCCTATCGACGCGTCAATGAAATGTCCGATTCATTCAGAAGAAAACAGAGTTGAAAATTTGAGATGTCACAGATTCAACGATCTAGCTTTTCAATCCACATGATCCGACCGCTTGATCCATTCAACTCGATCACCCTAGCCAAGGTGCCCATGCACTTAGCTAGTCTCAGTCATGGACCCGACCACGCCAATCATGCCCAGCCACGCCTAGCCATGCCTGGTCGTGAGCCTAGCCACGAACCTCAATCCAAATTGTGTAATCGATCGTGGATGAACGTGAGAAACTCTCGCCCAATGATGTGGACGCTTACAATGACTTCTATCTAATGCTTACATAATGTACCTTGAATGTTAGCCAATAACTAAAGATGGTGAATCATCAACTTAGGTGGTAAGAAATAAGTGGCATAATCCAAAGCCAATGATAACCAAATCTTAGGCAATTAATGTAAGCATTTACTGAATGAATGATTCATCATCCTAGGTGGCAAGAAAAAGATTTGACCATGGTTACATGACTTGTTGGCACAAGTAGACCAATGAAAAGAATACCACATGACCTCAGTCATTTCCCTAGAAAAATCACAGTGGCACCACTTCAATCTAGTTACACCACTTGAAGAAAACCAATTGGGCCACTTGTTGGGGTCATTAAATGATGTTAAGTCATCTCTTGCTCACCTCTCTCTCTCTCTCTCTCTCTCTCTCTCTCTCTCTCTCTTCCGGCTCATCACTCGCCCGTTTACCCCTTACTACTTGGCCACTCGCTGCCATTTCGTTGATTGTAAGTGGAATCCTTAACCTTTAGCTAGGACGATGAGGTATAATGTTCAGGCTTGGTTGTGTTCTCATTTGGGCTTAGTTGTGGACATGTTGATGATTGTTTTGTATGATTTGCTCATGTCTTTACATTCATAAGTCAAAACACACCCTAGGCCACAAACAAATCTCGCTTAGCTTTGGATCTGCGTTGAGGCGTGTCGATTTTAGCCGTGAATCATATGCCGCACCAAGCATATTACTATAGTTATGATGTTATAGGTCATGCTACACACACACTCAAGAGCACACCTGTGGGCCTTGCTTACATCAACTAAGATAAAAAGATAGTAAACTGACTTGTGTGATGCACGATGTGTGGTCACATAAAGAAAAGATAAAAGCCGTCGCCATTTGATGATTGCAATGATGCCTCATTAGTGAGAACAAGATGCCCCATGTCAACGGATACCTGGGGGAGAGTTTCAGGATGTCACTAAGAGTGGGCGATGCCCCATAAGCAAAATAGGAGGATCTCGAGTCGTATGTTTCAGCATGCCGGCAGGAGTGCGATGCTCGATTGATGCTAGATGCTAGCTTGAGGCTGGAAGCCCCTAAAAGTATGGGAATAATCATATGAGATGGTTATGTTATAGAATGAAATTCTTTGTGCATTTTCCCATGTTGTTTGGTAAGCTTCTTTGGTAAGCTAAAGTTTGTTCATGCATTGATGGTAAGTCGAAATTGTTCATATGCATAAAGTCAAGTTATTACAAAATTATTGCTATTGATTTGCCATCGATGCATTAGTGTGAGTGACGTTACATGTTAGGTCCAACAACGAAATGCCCTCCTCTCTAAAGATTAGTAATTTTACTCACTGAGTCTTCGACTCACTCCATTGTTTTCCAAACTTGTAGGTACGAATGTCTCACCCCCTCCTCGTCATGGCTTACCAATGTTCCTACCAATATCCATGCTAGGAAATTAAAAACATAAATCCAGTAGCCCAAACAAGATGTCCAAATAAGAACATCCACACCCAACTGAAAATGAGGTTCAAAGAAAATAGATACGTTATATGTATGTAACTTGATTATTTCTTAATCCAATTTGGACAAGCACAGCTAGTTAAATTGCTATCTTACATTGTTAATTAATTCTTATTATATGGGACGTAAGGCTTTTCGAAGTAACTAACTTAAACTTCAATATGAATATTCGATATTCAAAGTATAAGGGGATGGACATACGATGAAAAGCGCATTCAACCTCTTTTTGCAACCCCCTTTTTTCTTTATTTCCAATTTTGAGAAAAAAAAAAAAGCGACGAGGTTGCCCTGAACTAAATAATTGTTCCGACGGAACCTTTTCTTCTACCAGAGATTGGCCATGTGGATGTCGATACACAATCCAAACCCCTACCATCTTTTCGTTATTATCTTTTTTTTGTATATATTACCACAAAAAATGACCATAAATAAAGAGTTTTATTAATTTTAATTAAAAAAAGTATGAATCCACTTTTAGGAATCATTAAATCCTCTAAATGATTGTTCTGATGTATCATGAAACTTCTTTGAAATGGAAGAATCAAATAATTCTCTGTGGTGGAAAAAAATTGGATGTTTCAGTCACTGATGTCGTTGATGTATAGAATGATGTAATCTATTATAAATATAATTCCATCGTATGGGTCAAAGAAGGCTTGGACGACTAGGTCCCTCATAGCTAGGTATGCATGGTTGGACGGCGATCTCGTAGGGTCACTCCCGGGTTTCGATGGACCACCCTGATTCACTAGCGTGCCCGTGCTTAACAAGACGGTGATCAACCCATAGGATACACTACATGGCAAGGGGATACCAATTTTGTGGCCACGGCCACGCTATAGAATAGGATGGATCGAAAAGAAATGGGTCGGCGATAGACCTGGGACATCGCATCCCCGCTGGTTGTGGTGTCGGTTTGTCACAAACCCTAGCCCTCATTCATTGAAATTATGAGTAAAATTGTAGGAGATCACCCGCAAGATAAAGTGAGAGCCCCATAAGAAGCGAAGTCAAGGTCATTCATGAAGAGGAGCTTATAAGACCTTAGAGTGGGCAAGAAAGATGAAACAAAGAGGGAAGACGAAGGCAAGTGTGATTTGGATAAAAAATATTCCTCCAATTGAGGATGATCTTGAAGGACTCTCTATGGGTGTTAAAAAACCCAAGAAATTGCATTTCATGCTGGCCTTTATCATTTTGTTTTCTTTTCTTTTTTTGCACAAGAAGTATAAGAATTGACTAATTATTGTTCTAGTTCACGGTGATCCTTGAAGTAAAGCAAGTAGGAAGACATTAAGTAAAGCTTCCCATGGTTGCTAAAGATAGGGTCCTTGGGCGTGCATATCATCCATCAACTATATATTTATCCTCAGGATCTCAAGTATGAAGCATTGATATATGGTTATCAGCTTCATGAATTGACCCACACCTTTGTCACTTCCCTCTTTTCGACTCAAGGTCCCATAAGAATGTGGATTCAACCGATATGTCTCACCAATCTTGCCTTCATCTTCACCATAAGGACTTGTCTTCTATTCTCTACTCATTGCCTCATTTTCGCTTCAAGGCCTCCTCTTCCTCGTCCCAAGTATGAAGAATCGGTCCCTTTTTCATATTAGGGTGGGGTTCATACTCCCTATCTATTATGGCTAAAGCTATCACTTAGAGGGGAGTGAATAGGTGATTGTGTGGAAATAACAATATTTTAAGAAAAATTGCAATGAAACATCACTAGCGATGAAAAGAGTTGATAAGATCTTACCGATGAGCAATTCTATCACAAAAAATTAAAGAGAGTTAGGAATAGAGAATTGCATAAATAAGATTGTAGTGATTCACCTTTTGCAAGTCTACGTCCACTCTCCCATGCTACAGCCTATTGGTTGGAATCTACTAAAAAGAACCAATCAAAGATTACAAGATCTGAGCTATCTAAACTCAAGCTCGTGCTTATAACTCCTCACACACTCTTAACCTCTAAATGATTACACAATGATGCTCACAGAGACAAGATTTGATCACATAATGCTTTTTTGAATTTGGAATTGAAAGCTTCGAGTATCTAAAAGCAATTTTTTCCTTTCAGTTTTGAGACATCCTCTTATACTCCTTCTAGTCCAAGCTAACCATTGAAAATATCTTCAGAAGGATAATCCATCCAATCTACCGTTGGCCTAGATCTCGTTAAGAAAGTCTAATGGTTTTAAGATTGCCAAGAATGAGGCTTCTCATAGATTTTGCCGCCCATATGTGGCATCCGAGAATCTTGATGACCCGAAATATTTACTTTTGAAGAAAAGGAAATTCGTCTTTGAATGGCCATATGGACAATTGCACCAACGGCCACATTATTTTATCTCTTGGACCGAACCTCCTATGTACATTGTCGCGACCTCGTGCAACCTTGCTGATTTCTTTTTCCACGCAAGGGTTTCAATCATGTGCTTGTACATGAAGCAAATTGATTATGGGAATATTAATTAATTTCTATGGAAACCAAAATGCCTTCTAATTGTGCAGAAATTTTGGGCTTATCCTTTTAAAGACTATGGGCCATTTAATTTGGACCTTTTGGCCTCAAATTTTAGGGCCCAAGCAAGCCCAAGAAGCCCCAAGGCCATCGACCAAAAGGGGGGGGGGGAGGAACCGGATGGAGGAGGCCATGCTACCCCCCATTTGTCTCTTCCTTAATGCCACTTGTCACCTGCATGCAAAATTAACAAATCAATTAACCAAAGAAAGCAAAAGCTTTTGGTTTGAGCAAAGGAGAGAGAAACCGAGAGAGTGAGCGGGCGAGCAAGTGAGAGAGAGAGAGAGAGAGTTCGAACGAGAGTTCAAGAGAGAGAGAGTGAGCAGCGAGCGGTCCGAGCGAGTGAGGGCAGAGAAGGAAGGCCGCCCTCCGCCCATGCCCGTGTTCGAGCTGCCGCCGTCAACGCCGCCGATCCCCGTTGCCGATTGAGCTGCGTTCGAAGTCCCAAGCTTCTATTTTTGTTTGCCGATCAAGCTAGGAATTGAGGCAAGTGGAAGTTCATCAACCTATGTCTTTGTATGCTGAAATTTTCTGGTGAAATGCTGGTAGATGTGAGAAAATGCAAAATAGGAAGCTGCAAGTAGATTTTTGAATGATAAAGATGAAGATTGAATGCTGAAATGTGATGGATTGAGAGTAATGTTGCTGTTTTGTGTTGAATTGACCTAAACGAGTAATAGATTGAAGCTACTAGCCATTGCATGTGGTATTCAGGTCTTGCATGTTTCGAAAATTGAGTGTGAGATGGCTGTGAAGATCGAGCAAGGTAAGGAAAGAGTTGTCGAGGGAAAGGATGTGGTATATGTTGAGATGAGTGAATTTAGGGATGAACATAAGCTCTGAGCTAAGCTAGGGTTTCTCTGTTAATAAGATCTTGCTGGACGTGTGGACCCTTGGAGTGCCATAACTTTGCACAAAGGGACACTTAAGTGCCATAACTTACGAAATGTACACTTAAGTGCCATAACTTACGAAAGGTACACTTAAGTGCCAAAATCGGAGTAAAAGGGATCACTTGAGTGCCAATCCAGCCAAAGTCCGGCCAAAACGCCGACGTGACATTTCTCCGGCGAAGCAAGCCCAAAAGACGCCGTTTTGCACGCTAATGTAGCCAAATAATGCAAAAACGGCGTCGTTTTTGGGCCGACGTGACGTGGTTAAAAAAATATAAAAATTAATTAAATTAAATTTAAAATTAATTTTAGTTAAAATATTTTAAAATTAAATTTAGTTAAAAATTTTAAAAATTTTAAAAAATTTTAAAAAATTTTAAAAATATATAAAAGAAATATTTATAAATATTAAAAAAACTTAAAAATACTAAAAAAATTTTAAATATTAAAAAAAAAATTTTAAAAATTTTTAAAAAATTTTAAAAAAAAAAAGGAAAGGGGGAGGCGGGTGGGGATCGGCCCTCAATCGCCGCCGCCGCCCCCCCACCGCCGCCGGGAAGCGCGGCGGCGACGGGGGAGGGTCAACCGGGGTCCCCGGGCCCTGGCCAGGGGCCAGCGACCCCAGTCGACCGGCGACGAGGGCCGCGAGCCCTTGCCACTAGCCACAGATCCAGCGAGGGTCGCGACCCTCACCACTAGCCACAGATCTAGGGAGGGTCGCGGCCCTCGCCCAAATCCGGCGAGGGTCGGCGGCCCTTGGCCCGGCCGGGCGGGGGCCGGTGACCCTGGCCGGATTTGGGCGAGGGCTGCGACCCTCACCCCAATCAGCCGGGGTCGCCTGCCCCTGGCTAGGGCTCGCGACCCCGGCTGACCCTCCTCTCGCCGTCACCGGCCCTTCCCGGCGACGGCGGGGCGGCGATCCCTCGCCACCTCCCCCACTTTCCTTTTTTTTTTTTAAGTTTTTTTAAATTTTTTTAAATTTTTCTAAATTTTAAATTTTTTTAATTTTTTTTTAATTTTAAAATTATTTTTTAAAATATTTTTACTAAATTTAATTTTAAAATTAATTTTTAATATTTTAACTAAATTTAATTTTTTTTTTTTTTACCATGTCAGCCCAAAACGACGTCGTTTTTGCATTATTTGGCCATGTCAGTGTGCAAAACGGCGTCGTTTTGGGCTGGCTTCGCCGGAAAAATGCCACGTCGGTGTTTTGGCCGGATTTTGGCCAGTGTGGCACTTAAGTGATTCGTTTTTCTTCGAATGTGACACTTAAGTGTACCTTTCGTAAGTTATGGCACTTAAGTGTTCCTTTGTACAAAGTTATGGCACTTGAAGCATTCTTTTGCCGATCTTGCTAAAAGTGTTCTTAGATGTTGTGGAAGGGACTTAAGGGGTTGTAAGATAGATTGGTAGAGAAACAAATGACTTGATTGAATTAGGAATGAAGAAAATTGTATGTGCCGGTTCTGTTTTGGAGAAAGTTAGATGGAAAGTCCTTCTAATTGTATCGCTTTGATTTATAATGATGAAAATAAGGAAAGAAACCATTTTATTTAGATTACATCCATTAGATGGAGTTGGACATCTAGCTATAGCCATATGACTGAAAACATGAAGAGAGGAGTAAATCTATTGAAACCAGTACTCTGTTTTGTAGAGGACAGCTTGACCTTTGATGATTCCGTGAATTTTCTGTAATTTTATAAATAGAATTTGACTTCTAACCCTTAATGAAAGTTTTAGGACACATCTTTAGGAATAATATATCAAAATTTGAAGACAAACGGACAATATTTAGTTGGTGAAACGAATTTTCTTCTGTAGGCGCCGAATCTGAAAATTACTGCAGAATTTTGAAGGAAACAGCAAACTATTACTCTTTATACACAACTAATTTGACTTAGTGTCCTTCACAAAATTTCTTCCTTATGGTCTCATATATAACATATCAAAATTTCAGAATTTTCTGAGTTCATTTAGTATTTATTTCAAAATTTTTACCAGAACTGTGCATTGTAAAAATCGAGCTATGCTGTTTTCGAATTTTCACAAAGTGTCCCAAAGGTGAATATGTTTCGAAAGGTTATGTGATATGATGATACTGACTGTGGATATTAGTGCAATATTGAGATTAGACAGAGGGTCCACGAGACATCTTGTTTTTGGCATTTGAAAGTATTTTTGTAAATTAAAATGTTAATTATTGCCGTTGAACCCTCGAGTCAACGATACGCCGGGAGTCGGGATGCCCAAAGGATTGAATGAGTCGATGCCTTGTGGATGCCCAGTGGCCCTAAGTGGCTGAATGCCGGAGGTTTTACCTCGGGAGCTTCGAGATGCCCGGTTGTATGCTAGTCGGTATGTAATCCGGAGGGCCGGGGTAACCATTCTCATGGTGAGCCTCGGAGGTATTCCTCGTGATGCCAGGTGGGGTATGAGATGCCTGGAAGTGTGGTACGCTCTAGATGCCCGATGGCCATAAGTGGCTGAATGCCGGAGGCTTTCGTGATGCCAGGGTGGATGCAAATGCCCGGAGGTACGCAAACATTGGTCCTCCAGGAGATAGAACCTTTTGAATGATAAAATGGATGATCCTACTATAATGTGTGTTGATCTGATTATAGGACTAAGTTGTATGGCATGGAATGGGACATGTCATTACAATTTGGCCCTATGATCGAGACTTGTGTAACTGGACATGATGTATTTTGATCCATTGAAACTGCATTTGCCATTGCGTTGAAGAATTTCATGATTTTGATGCATGTTTATTCTTTAACTACTTGTTTTTTGTCTATCTTGCATGAATCTGGATATTGATGGTAATGCTTAATATAGTTTGATGAATCTTTTACTGCTGAGTGGCTGTACTCACCCCGTTTGGGGACTAACATTTTAGATTAAGAGATGCCTCTACTGCCTGTCACACGCGGTACTTTTTACGGTGTCCCAGTCAATGTTGAGTGCATGTGTTCAGAGCACACTCATGTAGGGATTCGAGGATTGGTTTTCATCTGAGTACGGGTTCTCGTCATGTATGACGTCGGATTGCCTGATGGTCCCGTGGTTCAGGAGTTTTGTCAATGCACGTTCGTCGTGATGGGATCATGCAAGGGATGTTGCTGCTGCAGCCAGCCGATGGACCAGGCTGGGTGTGATCGTGTGTGATGGGTAGCAGATGAAGCTTTTTGGATTGCCGGCACTACCTGATAGACTTTTGTATAGGACTGAATGGAAAGGAAAGCCATCTGAAGGTCGGGTTATCTTTTGAGTATGTAGCCGGGTATAAAAAACCACGGCAAATTTTGGTGTACTGACTTTTGATGTCTATCAAGCTTATGTAAATAAAAGTGCTCGGCTTTAGCTTATAAAACTGTCTAGTGGGTGTGCATCATTTCAAAATTTTTGGGATAGGGAGATGTGATTTTCGCTTCCACTATACATTTATAAACTGCGTAAGGACCGATCTAAAAGTTTATAAACCCCCAGGATTTTTGGATTTATCAAGTTTGTATGGTATCAGAGTAATAGGCTTTAATGTAAAGAGAAAGGGCATGGTCTGTGGCGACCCTAACGGATCGGGAGGCGTTCGAGGGGTGCCACACCATACAATAGTTTGGGTTTCCATAAGTCAAGTTTCTTTACTTAGAAAGAATAAAACGTCTTAAGAAGATTATTCCAGGAAGATTTAATCTCCGATCGATAGTTTGAAGACTTTCCTTTTGCTTATAAATATGGCAGGAAATCCAACCAATCGTTATTAGCCATTGCATGAAAATATTATCTCCTTCTTTGCCGTTTGTCAAAATGCATAAGGAAGGAAATCGTCGTCACAACTCTAGATCTGATTGAGATCGTGTAATCATATCCTATCAGACTTTCCACCTAAAAATACTTATCATTAGAAATAATTTTTTTTACTACGGATAAGTTTCGTCAATCTTCAAAATCTCTTAGGGAATGTCTTGTCAATGCCATTAATAGGATGTCATAGGAATCCAAGGGCTACCTCAACGGATCGCAAGAGTATCACCCTCAAGCCACCATATTTTATTAGTAGTTTAGGCTTAACCCCATGAATAACTACTAAGTATATATAATATCTTTTTCTGATAATTAAGGAATGTAACAGAAAGATGCGATACACTAATTATAATGAAATCATCAGCTGGACGTAACTCTAGTTTAAAGGTGAACCAGGATAAAAATATTGTGTCTTAAATTCTCATTTTCTAGTTTATTCTCTATTTCATTGTGATTGTGCATCAAATCCTAACACCGCGGCTATTCTTTGGATTTTGTCATCCCAAGTAGCAACGAATGAGAATTGGAGCATCATGAAGGCAAACTAGAGGTTGAGACAAAGAGCTCTCTTTCTCCATCGAAAAAATAGAGCTTTGCTTTTTCAACTGGTGAGGAAGAGTCTTCCCCAACTTTAAATGAAGTGTGGCCGTTCACTTTGCCACGTTGAATGAAGAATCCACATTAGGCTTCAATTTCTTTTCAAAAAGCTATGTTAGAGTCAAAAATTTAATTTAAAAAGACATGTATGACCAATCATCAAAGACACTTAAATAATCATTTTTCTATCGATTGGGATACAAAAGTGATCGCAAAAAATTTTGACATTAAGGTGAGCTTTTTGTATATTTTTCCTCCAAGATATGACCCAGCTTTGATTGGGTAGGGTGCTACTTCTGTCTCGCCTCAATCAAAGTTTGAATTTTCCCGTGAGTATTTCTTCGCACCTGTCATGGTGCATGGGCGGGGATCATCCAGCCCCTCCTTAGGAGTGTTAGCCCCCACAGACAGCTGTAAGCCGAGGATAGCATAGGCTTTTCCACTCCCACCCATCGTTTCTAAGAAGTCTCAGTTATTTGGAAATGTTCGAGAGCATCACCATTGGCAACTAATTTGCCAATCCCAGAAAACAATGGATCCAAAAATTTCCCAGTTGGTAAAACCTTTTTATCGTTCCTAAACAATGGAAATCTTTAAAAACCCGATTCCTACAAATCCACTCTTGAGATAGTTTCACTGACTGTGTTGATGAGATTCACAAATTGCTGTTTTATTTCTACTTAGCCAGCCTTTAGTTCAATTGCACAATAGGTTACAATTACATCCTGTCTTATGTACAATACAAATAGTAAGAGATGAAGTTGGCAAAAAAAAAAAAAAATAGCCTCCAAGATTGGCATTAGACAGAAGCGAGTAGAAGAGAAAGTTCGTCAATGTTCAATCATGAAAAAAGCTAACAGTTATAAAGTAATAGTTTCCTATTTATGATGGACGAACGCAAAAATCTTAATAGAATGAGGAAACCACATATTCTGATCAATATAATATCAGAAATATCAAAAAAAAATTCATCATAGATTTAAAACTAAGCTCGGATGAGTTTCTTGTGCTTATTTTTCTTGACTTCGTCGATCCCTTCATAACTTCAAGCCTTGCAGATTCAAAAGGGAACTTTTCACCTTCATTGCGATGGAAGAAATGTCACGTCGACAACCAGCTTTTGCAATATACACGATCCGAGTTCTTGATTACCGAATACCATTGGTTAAGTCACAATTGAGAATTTTGGCATCGATCTTTAAATCACCAACTCTTATAAATGCAATTAAACCTCAACGTAATCTTTTTAGGAATTTTTTACTCCAATTGCCTGAGTCAAGTTCTTCTCGGTGGGGCATAATGATATAGGGTGAATGGTTCCAGATTCTGTACATGTTCTACTTAGAACCCGAAACCTACCAATTGGAATATGTTCTTTATTTTTTAGAATCTAAAACCTACCATGCATACCATAAAACCCAAAACTTATAGTCAATTTTAGGGTCTACCTAGGCTCTACCTATATTACTAATTAAACGATTACAATCAATTAAAACCTTTAATGATCACTATTTGCTGCTACAATTTACTGACTATAACTTATATTTAGATAAAAGAAAAATGTGAACATTAATAAAGTAAAAGTCTTAATCAAAAAATAGAAACTCAGACTAGGGCTTTTACATTATAAATTCACCATCGAACGACATGGATATATCGTAGGACCGTGCAGAGACATAGACTAAGCAAAATATTAAAATTTGTTTTAGGTTCTAGATTACAAGTTCCAAATTCTAGGTTCTAGGTTACAAGTTCCAGATTCTAGGTTTTAGATTCCTCCAACTAAGAATTTGAAATCTACCCATCAAAACAGATTCTTCATTTTTTGGAATCCGGAACCTATTTTGCATACCTCGAAACTTGAAACCTACATGATCTTACCAGTTCAGTTATCAAGTTTCAAGTTCTACCCTGAAACCATGCTAGCCCCTATGGTGTAGTACTAGATCTATGTAAAGATTCCAATTTAATTCATTTGTTTGGTAGTTTAGTTCCAGTGATTTCCTTTTTACGAAAAGAAAGAAATCATTTTCCATTAATGTAAACTTGTTTCTTTTAGTTTATGGAAAATAATTTCCATTTATTGATTAGTTTTCTATCATCCAAACACTAGAAATTTTTTTAAACAGTTTTTTTTTCAAATAAACCAATCATCAAGTGATAATGTTTTATGGCTAATGCACAAATTTTGAATTTTGCGCATAGCTGACTGACGCACTCCATTGGCCTGCACTCTTCCCATCACCAAAAAAAGAAGTCATTTGAGCTTTATCAATGAGGGCCTTCTTTTAAGAAATGATAAGATGGGATTAGTACTTCAGTTCAGATGGAGGATCGAACATGCCTCCATTGTGGTCCATAGACAATGGCTTTGGTTAATGGGCCTTATGATGGGCTTAGTGTGGAAAGAATATCACATGACATGATGGGCCCAAATGTTTACTTTGTAAAAGCTTGTGCAAGATCTGATGGTATCAGCTCCCATTTTTAAGTCGAAGCGAATGATTCGGTCTTAGAACTAGGTATAAGTACCAACTCTCGAAATCATGCGTATCTTCGAGAATTAGATGGTTTCAAGGCTAACTCGTGCCGTAGCATTGGAGTGACCCACACTTTTGCGCCTCAACTGGTGTTTTTGACAAACGCACCTTGGAAAGGCACTTCAAAAATGTGCATCGGTGATCAACTTGTATTTGCTGCCCTTGTCTTCCAGGTATGATACAGTACTGCAATTGTATGACAAGCAGTGACGCAGATTGATCTTCTCAAGAATGTCAAAAGCATATATATATCAAGAATGGTTGGAGCTCCCCTGCTAAGCAAGACACGTTGAACTTCTTCTACCATCTCATTCCTAACATGTACCAGAGCCCAAAAACATGATTAACATAAGGTGGAAAAATATTCATCTGCACAGAGGTGACTATAAGATTTTGACAATGAAAAAAAAAAGGTAAAGATAGGGCCTGTTTGGAAACATTTTTGTTCCTTTGTTTTTTTGTTCTTCTATCTTCAGAACAAAAAAAGAACAAAAATCCATTTGGTAACGCTCACTTATTTTTCTATTCCTCGGAATAGAAAAGTAGTCAAGGAATAAATTTGGAACAGAAACAAAAAATAAAAAATAATAATAATAACTTCTTGTTCCCGGGAACAATTTCTATAAATCAGCCAATTTTCTTTTTTTATTTTTCTTTTGTTCTTCTCTCTTGCCGCGGCCACCGTAGGCCATCTCCGGCCACTTGGGGCCACCGCCGACTGCCGACCACCGACCGATAACGCTACCGCCGCCAACCGCCTGTTGGCGCCGCCGTTGCCACCAACCACCAACCGACGCCTCCGTCACTGGAGACTGCCACCGCCCACCGCCGTCCTCCAATCGCCAGCCGCCTCCACCGCTTGCTGACCGCTGCCGACCGCCGACTGCCGACGCCAACCGCTACCGTCCTCCGACCACCTGCCGCAGCTACTGCTGGCCGTCGACCGCCAATCGCCAACCGCTGCCAGCCACCTATCGCCACCGCCCAACCACCACCCACACCCCACCGACCGGCCGCTAGAGGCGGATAGGCAACCACAGGAGGAGGTCGGCGTTTGGCCATTCGTGAGTAAGAAGAAAAAATGAAAAAATACAAAAATTTATGGATCATACCAAACGCATTCTTATTATTTTTCTATTCCAAGAATAATAATTTTGTGTAGTTACCAAACGCCTTATTTTACTCAAAAATTGTTCCCGGGAATAGAAATAGAAAAAAAAATTATTTCTGAAAAGAAATTATTCCCCGGAATAGAAGCATTACCAAATAGACTCATAGTCATCCGTCTTTACACTTTTTCTAGTGATTCGAAATCATTTCTCTGTTTTCTTTTATGGTTTACAATGTCTTTTTCCTTTTTGAAAAGCGATATGGGTGATCCTTGTCTCATCGGCGACAGATTTTGCCTACATGGACTTAACCACATCAAAGATTGGTGATATGGGACTTTTCTTTCCAAAAATGCTGATGTGGTCAATCATGTCGATCGCCCTCTCTCTCTCTGCTCTCTTGTCCCGCTTGAGCCCATGGCTACTTAAGACTGAGCTCGTGGCCAACATAGGAGCTCTACCTTACGGCTATTGCCAATCAAGCTTTGAGCTTGTCGAGGTAGCCATGGCGGCTCACTACAAGTTTTCTCACAAACAAAGATCTCCTTGCCAAACAAGAAAGATACAGAGCACGGCAGATGAAAGGCTGCGAGAGCCACTATGGATGCAATCGAGGTCTTCTCAAGGCTTAATGGTGGAGTAAATGTACAAGTGGGAGAAAAGTTGGAAGCGCAGACAGAACAATGGTGATTTATGATTGTTTGTTTGAGTAAAGAATTGATTGTAGCCGTGTGTGTGTGTGTGGAAGTTGGAAGCGCAGACAGAACAATGGTGATTTGCGATTATTTGTTTGAGTAAAGAATTGATTGTAGCGTGTGTGTGTGTGTGTGTGTGTGTGTGTGTGTGTGTGTGTGTGTGTGTGTGTGTGTGTCGTGTGTGTGCGTGTGCGTGTGCGTGTGCGTGTGCGTGTGCGTGTGCATGTGTGTGTGTGAAAGTTGGAAGCGCAGACAGAACAATGGTGATTTGCGATTGTTTGTTTGAGTAAAGAATTGATTGTAGCCATGCGTGTGTGTGTGTGTGTGTGTGTGTGTGTGTGTGTGAATTGTTTGTTTGAGTAAAGAATTGATTATCTAGGTGAAGAGTGTAGCCATGTGTGTGTGTGTGTGTGAAAGTTGGAAGCACAGACAGAACAACAGAACAATGTGTGTGTGTGTGTGTGTGTGTGTGTGTGTGTGTGTGTGTGTGTTTGTGTGAATTGTTTGTTTGAGTAAAGAATTGATTATCTAGGTGAAGAGTGTAGCCATGTGTGTGTGTGTGAAAGTTGGAAGCACAGACAGAACAACAGAACTCGTGTGTGTGTGTGTGTGTGTGTGTGTGATTTTGTTAATGGGGTTTTCCAATTTATCTAGGTGAAGAGTATGGCATGGTCAGCGACGTTCCCTGCTCCAGATTTGTAGTTGCTATGGGTTCAAACACTGCTAGTGGTGGCCACACATGGTGATGGTCTCTTCGTCTACAACTCTTTCTTCCTACTCTCCTCTTTGTCAATGTCCCTCCCCCGCTCTCTCTCCTTACTTGCGGCCACGGCCGAATCCAAGCCCAAGTTCTAATCTCCATAATGGGCCGGTTGGATGTAGCTACAACTTCTACTAGTAAAGGCCCTATAAAACACTAGTGGGAATCTAAAGTTCTACCGACTATAGCCCTAAGCCTAAGCGCATCAGAAACCATGTGGAAGACCAACACATCACTCTGAAACTTACACAACACTAGGAGATAGCAACAACACTACTATGCCTCTACTCCAGGCTGGGCTAAACCTTCGTAAAAGCATAAGCACGCTCGTCGTGGGAAGGGCTAGTTTTTGAAAATAGAAGGAACTCCCTCTAGAAGAGTTATTTTCGCAATCTTGAATCCCAATTATAAAGAGATGTTAACTCCACCATGCATCAACTCAAAGTGAGACTCGTGATTAACATGGTCTTTGCCAAACTGTGGCACGCTTGTTTCACACAAAATTATCCGCAAAAAAATATTTCTCATTTTTTTGTTGTTTAGATTGCTTAAGAAAATGAGTCAACGGAAGGTCATGGTCAACAAAAAATCTGTACTTAAATTTAAAAATGACTTCCTCTTTTAAAAAAAAAAAAAATCATTATCCAAAATACGACTAGACAACCAAGCTTAGACCAAAGACATCAACAATCGGGCACTGGATCCCCAATGCTCGTGCTTTGGTCCTCAACGGCCAGGCTCGAGACCCTGGTGCCTGAACCTAGGTCCCCATAGACCTTGCTTGAGTATCCAACTCCCGGGCTTGAGTCCTCAAGGCAAAGACTAGCTCCTTAGAGATTGGGCTTGGGTCCACAAAGTTCTTCAAGTTTAGGCCCAAGACCACAATGCCCATGCTCAAGACCCTAGAGATAATGCCTAAGTACCTAATGCCTATGCTTAAGTTCACAAAGGCCAAGCCCAAGATCTCAATGATGTGCTTAGGTACCTAGCAGCCATACTCAAGTACCCAACACCCACGCCCAAGTCACTGGCATGCAGGCCTAGTTCCCTAACGGTCATGGCCGAGCATTCAACTCCCTCGTCCAACTCACTAGTGCTAGGGCTCGAATCCATCAAGGTTAGGCCTCAGTCCCTTGAGGCCGAGCCTAAGACCCCGGTGCCGATGCCCATGGCAACCATGCTCAAGTGCTTAAATTTCACACCTACGTCATTGGCGCCAAAGCCCGAGTCCATCAAGGCCAAGCCTAATTCCTCGATAGTCAAACTAAGGTTCCTTGAAGCTAGCCCTAAGACCTTAGGTCATTGGCAGCTGTACCTAAGTACTAGTGTTGTAACCCTCCTAATGCAGTCGTGTCAGGAAAAAGAACTTAGAGGCAATGTCCGAAAGGCGAGCTAACGGCCATCAATTAAGCATTTGCTCTCCCAAGCTCTTATCTTACGTGACATTAGCATTCATTTAAAGTTTGATTTAGCTAATGAAAATTCTACATTAAATAGGAGTCGCCACTAACTTATTATAGTCATCTAGGAATCAAGTCACTTATGATGTAATCATATATTCAAGGGTCAAGAATTTGATTACAATTAAATTTTCTATTAGTGCCCTTTGGATGCTTGTAACTTTATTGGATTGCTTATCTAAGCGATCAAACGATCTTTGTTAAAAAATTATGAGTCCTAAAGGTTATTCAAGTAGCTAAGTGTTCATGCAATGGTTTTTAGGGATTTGTTATGGTCCTAAGACTTACGTACTAAAAGTGCGATAATTAAACACCTAAGTTATGAAAGGCTTAGAGTAAGGTATGAGCTAGAAAACCCAATACTTATCAGACAAAGAATATACGAGGCTTTGTTCTTTAAATCGCAGGACATGATTCCCATGAACTTGAGCCTAGAGACTAAACTAATTCTAAATCTATACTAGATTAAGGTGGGCCTCATTTTCTGCTCATTTTTTTAGATGAAGGCCCTAAACTAGACTATGATACCCATTTCATTAATGAAGTAATTCTAAGTCTAAATTGAGTTTTCTTTCCTAGTTAGACTTAGTTTAATTAAATTTATTATTAATTCCTAAGTCTACTAACTAAACAAGCCTAATTAATACTAAGCTAAGCTAGTGAACATAAGTCTAATTACCGCCAAGGACCGCCACTCCAAGCTCTCAGCCGCAAGTCCTCATCATCAATTTCATCATTCATTCATGCAAACACTCAATGCACACATTAGCAAGTTCACACAATCAAGTAATCACCAAAAGGATTTGGTTTGGGATTTGGATAGCGACATGCAATTCAATTATTCATCCACCTCGTAGTCAACTATGGATTTATTAATTACTGCAAGTGATTACTAACCCCCATTTACAAATCCTCAAACCGTAAGCTAGGTCACTCCACACCTGATTAAGATCTAATCATTATTTCCCAACTACCTGTTGAAAGGCCATGCATTGTTAGGCGAAAGCAATCAATCATCAATTCAAACACAAAGAAGATCAAACGGACAAAGAATTAGGCTTATTGACCTTAGAAATCACTGATCAATTAGTTGAGATCAACTTCTCAGCTTACCCTAATTCTAACCATTAAAGATTAATACGATTGAAGACCTTAACTAATTCCAAATTTATCATTAGGAATCAATTGACCTATGATTCCTAAGGAATTGACATGATTGAAATTTAACTTGCTTCTCAATCAACATACCTGCAACACACATTAGCTTAGAACTAATTGACAATCCAATCATCATCAAGTTTATACCTAAGAGTTTCAGCTAACTAAGGACAAAAAGGAATCGATGTTCATCAAGTGAAATTTAGCTTTGATTAGGCTTAATTCCTAAAGATCGTTGAACTAGAATACCTAAACATGGAAGATCTAACTTGAATTAATGATCAATCAATTAGAATCACATCAAATTCAACATAGGGAAGTCACGACTAGCATGCAATTTAAACTCTAAAAAAGACAAAACATGTACTAACATTGAAATTTCTAAGACTAAACTTATGCTAGAAACTATAATTATTCAATTTCATCACATCCTACCTTGAAATTCAACCATAGGTTGAAGTTGTGACTTCAATTTTGGACTATGATTGAGTCGAGGATCCTTGGATGATCCTTTGAAATGATCTCCACAATTTTGTAGCAAAACAACTTTGAAATGATTTCCAGCAAGGAATCACCGAAATCCAACAAAATTGAACGAATACGGCTAGGGAAATGAGCAATCGTCAACGTGGCTAGCTTAAGGACATGCCAATGAACATCATCACACAACAATCTCGAAGGAATACCATTGGAATGAGGCCGGAATGAGGCCGGGAAGTCACCAGAATCTAGGACAATCTCTCTCACACGCGCATGAGAGAGAAACTTTCTAAAACTTTTGTGTAAGAGCGCTCTATTGAGAGTGGGGTTCGACTAGGAGCAAATAAGAGAGGGAAATTTGGTTTCTTCTCTAATCTTTGCCCTTTTTGCTCATTTTGATCTTATGGCTTACATTCATTTCTTAATGAACAAGGATTGATTTGATTGACTCTTATTAAGTCACATGGATCAAGATAGGTCATATGGCACATCCTCAGGTCTAGATTAGAAGGAAAATGGATGGCTAATATTAGTGCTCTTAATGAAATTTTATTTTTGTAAATGAAGATAATGACAATTTTGTAACTATAAGAGAGAGGGGCTGGTCGTGTGGTCATATGAGCTGAATGGGTTGACTTGATTGACTTAGGTCAAAGCGGTTGCCTTTGACCCAAAATTTCTCAATTACTCTTATCTCATTATGCTCTCAGTCGCAGACTAGGCCGCGCGTGAACACAGGAAGAAAACATTGCTGCCCAAATGGATCTCATCTCCTCTATAGGCCCTTTGGGCCCTATTATGTACTGATGCCCCAGCTTTGGGTGTTGCTATGAATAAATAAAAGATCTTTTTCGACCAAAAAAAAAATGGTATTAAATTGAATTTATTAGGCTTAATTGGATTTAAAATGTGCACATTTACTTTTTCATAAAAAGGTCAACCCTTGCCTCAAAATCAATTCCAAGTGTTGACTGTCCCGTTTAAGACTCATCAAAATTGGGCTCGAAATCTTTAATTGGTCCCTAGCATAAATGTTTAAAAAAAAAAGAATTGAATCCACAACTTTTGGAATTTTTCAATTGATAGTCAAATTCTTTAGTTTCACCAAAAAATCAATCCAGATTATTTTCTATGAAAAATGAAAACTAAAAGCCTAATTATGCGTGCAAGGACCAACTTGATGTATGTTTATGGTAAATTATATGAAATATTGGCTAAGAGTTGACTTTTTAGTTTGGCCAAAAAGTCAACCTAAAAGTTGACTTTTGATTCATTAAGAAAATGATATCTAAATAGAAAAAGAATGGAATGCTCTTAGTTTCTATATACCAATGGACTCTAATAACACTTAAATGACTCTTTTTGGCCGAGAACGGGCGATGTTGCAATCAAGAATCTCAAGCCTCGAGTTTAATCTTATTGAATTTATCGATGAAAATTTAGGTGTCAATAACTACTGCTCATTTCATGCCCAAGCCACGAGTGCCTAGGCTTGAGACCTTGATGCTCATTTCCAATTCCCAGAGGCCACGCTAGAGTACTCGATTTCCCTACCTAAGTCAAGACCTAGGCCTCCATAAGCCAAGTCCAAGAACCCTAGGTCTTTGCCCTGCTCTGCAATGACCATATCTAGGTACCAAGGTCTCATGCCCAAATCATTGGCACCCAACCCCAGTTCCTTGATGATTGGACCTAGGTCCACAAAGGTTGGGCCCAACTGAGCCTAAGACCTCAGTGCTTGGACCCCATTCCATAGTGATGGTGTTCAATACCTAGTTCCCTATCCCAAGTAATTGACACCCGGGCTTGATTCCACAGCACGCTTGCTCGAGTTCCTAGTGGCTAGGCTCAACAAACACTAACTCTTGCGACAAGGGCCTGGGGGCTAATTATTTCTTATCACACGAATAGCGCATGTTTCTTTAGAGAAATTAAATCAAGTTTTCATTTTCAAATAACAAAGAAATAATTTTTAGTTCATTTTTTGATTTTAGCCCAACACCAAATATATATATTGTTATTTTCCTTTAAAATGATTCATGGCAAACGTTTTACATAATTTTCGTATAAATAAACGGAGTCTTAAAAAATATTCTAAATTTTAGTAGAACCGAGGCATTTTGTGGATGGCGAAAAAACATTTGCTGCTAGGGACCAATCGGACCTTTATAAGGGTGAAAAATTCCGATGAGAAAATCACTTTTAAGGCTTTCCGCTAAGCAATCAATTTGTGCAAAGTACACTGAATTTGCACACAATACAAAAGGAAATCACAAGAAACAATCCATGTACATGTCCTAGTATAAGGCCACTTGTGATGTAAAAATATCTCCTCGCATCACTAGTCTAGAAAGATGTCTATTTCAAAAGTTCAAATGAACATATGGCATGACTTGTTTAGTGAAATAGTCATTGAGATATATGTCCCAGATAATACAAGTTATGGAGAAGCAGTTTGGGATTGATAAAGGTTTGTGACCATGTTGAAGACAAGATTAAATTCAGTCTGACATTTCAATATACATTTTACACTATAAGAGCGTCTGGCTAACACCGTTACACGGGACGTTGGAGACTCACCCAACCCTAACTCTTCCCAGAACTTTAGTTTATGTTCTTGATGGCTTGGACCTCACTGCATTTGGTACAATTTTTTTTGCCCATGAAGTACCCAACCAAATGCATGTACATACCGAGGTGTGAGGAAAAATGCAAATGATTATGTCCATGGAGAGGAGCGTGCCAGTAACTTCCTCGACACATCTCTTTCATTTGACAATGCTGAATCTTTCATTATCTAGAAAAGAGAAAACAAATATCAAGTCCTAGATTATAGGATGATGCTTACACATGCATCTTCCTGGCGATTTCTGGCCTTTGAACCGCACTCAAATTGACCTTGACTAGATGTAAGTTTGTCCACGAACACCCAATAGACCCGGTAGAAAACAACCTTAATAATATAGAATTCCCCGACACATTCATATGACTTGATAGATTGAACATGTTTTTGAGTCAACGTGGGTAGTTCTCATACATCTGAACTTGCACCCAAATTCCAAAGATAAGGTACACATATCGTTAGAAAAAGTGCCTTTTCTACGAAGATGCTTCTCTCCCAAAAACATTTCATATTGATTTTATCAAAGGCACAACATACACATCACACACCACCTAACATCACTTCATCCACAAGGAAGCAAAGTGCCGACCAAGTTTGACTAGAAATCCTGACTTTAAATCTCTTCACCACCATCTTCCCCCCACGAAACCACCCACAATATTAGTCTACCATCAATTTGAAATTCCCCTTAAAGCCAAATTAGGGTGCAATCAAGTTTAATTTAAGTATGATAAGGAAAAAGGAAGGAATGGCAGTCAAAACTTGCCTAACACACGCTATTAGATCCCTAACTCCATCTTGGTACTTGTTTTTTCATGATGGCATGCTGTCATGTGTCGTTGCCGAATTGGCCGTAAAGACCAGACAACACAAACATTTTATAATCTCCTGTCGAAACCCTATTTATAGAATTTTAGAATCCAAAGGAACTTTGACGGTGAAAGCTTCAACGTACCAACCACACTATCGTGATGCTTCGTTTTAGGCACTGCCCAAGTCAATTCAGCACCAGTCTTTGAACGAAACTTTTTTTTTACTGAATATATTATGTCTGTGTCCCTTATTGGAATCGGATTAGAAAAGGTACTTCGCTTCACGGATGGAAGTCAAAGCTGAGATGCATATGATTTTCCCGGTAACATCAGCATATATTCCGAGAAAGTTACGCGCTAATAGCAACTAGTAAAGCCATACTTTATAGTTAGCCAAAATAATATATATACGATTAAGTCAAGCAATTATTGCCTTTGAACATTGAATTCCTAAATCAAAGTACGAAAATCGTTATCCTTTTTGTTCAGATCAATCAAGATGTTTCAAGATTGCTTCTTTCATAATTCGGACAGGTGAATCAACATAGGACCAATAAGGGTACGTATGAAACTCGTTTACATAGTGATGGACGCAGAATTCTAAGCTAAAGGAGACTGGACTTGAAACTTCGCAAAATATTTAATTTAAGAAAAATAGCTAAAAAAAAATTACATGACACTTTTTAAAGTAAAAGTTGGTAAGCCGCTCAAATAAAGATTGTATGTCATTAATTCATCTCTATCCATGTATTAGACATGGCTAATATTAATTTTAGGTTCAATTCCAATTCTATCCCGAACTTTTTAGTTTTAAAAAATCCTCAACTTTCACTCTAGCAAGTCTAAAAATTGCCGCTAGTTTCTTCGAGATTATCAACATTAAGAGACTGTTGTTATTTCATATGAGAGTGGGGATATTAATAAAGACGTAAGTTCTAATAATGAACCTCTAACTAGCGCTAATGTTAATAATTTTGAAGAAATTAGTGGTGATTTTTGGATTCATAGTTAGATTTGAGACTAGAGTGAAAGTTGGAATTTTTTTCAAACAAGAAAAAATTTGGGGGCACCCATGATGGGTCAATCCAATCCGACTATTAAAATAAACATATTCTTTAATGTGAATTTATATATGGGCTTCCTCCCATCTCAACTTAGTTTTTCGTGAAAATTGATATATTTTATAGCTAGTAATGCAAGTGATCATCACCTAACAGCCCCATTTCCCTAACAAGACTTGTTCTCGGCCGATATACTATAATGTGATTAAAAATAACTTAAGTACCACAACGCCTCCGGCCTTCTTTTTTTGGGGGGGGGGGTGTGTGTTTGAACCTTTCCTTTAACTTCCTTTGATAATATTCTAGCATTTCTCTTGAATCAATGGACTTCTTTATTCTCACTGTGGTCTTGCCAACTAAGGCAAGGTAGCCAATGCTCCTCCAACACCTAAAAGAAAATCACCACCAAGAAAAATGATTAATACGAATCTCGAAATAGCAACGTCCCGACAACTAGCTCTTGAGATGGGCTAGCCCATCATCGTGTATATCACACGTTCCGAAACTAAGGGCATGCAATAATAAATTTTTTTGACCAGCCAGGATTCAGAGGAGGCAAAAAGATTAGGTGGAGGAAGGTGAGATTTGCAATGAGATGAAAGATTATGTTGCATATGTATCTTCGTTATTATAACAATAGAAACAACCATATTATTTGCGAATCTCTTTGGCCAAGATAATATTTTGGATATTGACTTAGGTTATTTTCATTGCACTATTTCCCCACGTCCATTCGATGGAATATCAAGGCGGCCAAGAGTCGACGATGGCACTATCTTGGGCCCAACCACATTGGAAATTTTCAATCCTTGTCAATTCAGTGGCGTAGTTAATCTTGGACTAAAAGTGACTTTCTAGTATAATGATTTTGAGAGTGCTGATAAATCCGTTTCGAAAAGATTCCTTACGGGTCTTCCAGCAAAAGTGGCTTTCTTTATAAAATGTCGTTCAATGTATGGTGGGACCTCTCAATGTGAATGTGTCCCCAATTTGTTTCTAGTATTCAAAATTCTGGTCCCGAAAACAAAGGTCACTTGTAATTGACATGGCGTGACAGCTTTCATTATTCTCATATCTTTACAATTGGTTAGAAAGTTATTGATGGAATCCTCATTTGCTATTCACTATTCATGAATTTGGCTTGTTGTTCATCCTTAAATTTAGAGATAATTAGGAGATGCTCCATATCTTCCTTGATTCTTCATATCTTCATTTGATTGTGCATATTCTTAATTAATCGTACTTGATCGAAATTGATATTGGAATATCTTGTTACTTTTAATAGTCATCTTATGAAACTCATAAGTATCATGTATACTCTTCATTATGATACACATGGAAATTATATAATTCTATTTCCACATATTCTTTATCTTGGTGCCATTCTGCCTTATTTTATCTTGTGTAGGCCACGAATATATTTAAAATCCATGTGTGGTTCCTAATTCGGCTTTATACTTGTTTACATTTTTTTCATGTTATTTACGAGATTTATATACTATTTACATACTTTTATATACATATAATCTCATGCTACTTATGGGCTAAAACTTTTCTCCAAGTTCCAGTTACCTTCTTCTACACACTTTGAGTATCTCCCTTGTTCTCCATACTCCTTTGTTGCGCATGTGTGCATATTCTTAATTAATCTAAATGTTTATAATTAATATTGTAATATCTTGTTACCTTCAATAGTCATCTTATAAAACCTATAAACATCTCATATACTATTAATTATGATATACACGGAAATTATACGGTTCTATTAGGGATATTTATATCTTGGTATAGTTCTACCCTTAGTTTATTTTGCATGTGCAATATGCTAGTTGTAAAATTCCATGTGCCGTTCCTAATTCAACTTGCATGTAAAAGAGGGTAGTTAAAGTATACTACCTTGCTTTGTATATAAGGTTTACATGCTCTTTATTTACATGTAGTCTCTCTCCACTTATGCGTTCAAACTTTTCTCCAAGCTTTAATTGACTTATTCCATGTCACCTTTAGTTTAAGTCAATGTTAGAGATAATTAGAGGCTCCGAAGTTTACTTAATTCTTCATATCTCCCTTAATTGTGCATATTCTTGATTGATCATATTTGATTATTATTGATATTGTAATGTTTACTCAAATAGTCAATTTTCAAATACCTCATCTTATGGAGTTTTTAAATACTGCAGTCTTCATTGTGACATACACAGATTATACAATTCTCTTTAGCATGATTTTTTTATCTATTAATTATAAGCAAAAGTTACTTCTTTTTTCTTTTTCTCATCGTAATCTATTTGGTAACCAATTTTTGAAAAAGTTATACAAGAATCTACGTTTGACACTTTCAAGCGTATTCGGAAAAAGAAAAGTCAAAATTTATGAGCTGCATGATTTGGATTAACCAAAAGACCAAAGGTAAAAGTCAATCAAATACGCCTATACGGCGAAAACCGCAATTTTTTTTTTTTTTTTTGTAAGGGCAAAAACAGCAATTTTGTTTTCACAAAATCTAATTAATCTTTTACACTTCAAGTCAATTGAAGCTCCAATCACTGGGGACTACACGAAGGACTCGAATATGTCGTGTACTGCAATAATCCGATTGATCCTCATATCATATGCCAAACGAATATAAAGTATTTAATCAAATGAGATCATAGTATAGTAATATCATTTCGTACAACCATAGTACATCACCACTTACGTGACATGAAAAAGTTGTAACATAACAATGCATGCTCTAAGTTCATATGAATAGTTAAATCCGGTAGGTAAGTGGTGCATGTAATGGGTTTGCATAGACGCATAATGCATTTAAATGTGATGTGACCTAGCATACAAGGAAAACGTGTGTCCGATGTTCCGGCGAGATGAGGAATGGATAAATAGGCAGGCGGTGGAACTGAAAGCATTAATTGCAATTTACTGAATTTGGCCTTTATCCTCATGAATGACATGATGAACCGTTGCCATTCCCGTGAAGCTAATAGCTTCTCTTTTGGCCAAAAAAATTTAAAACGTAGCTTCTTTGTTTTTGCCTTGGTTGGTGACTTTAATTGCTCCCACTGCTTACCTTGCCTTTCTTTTTTTATTTTAAAAATTTTTTTCCGTTTGCACTTGCTAAAAGTCTTTCTCGACAAAATGGAAAATTTGAGAGTGAATAACCATATGAAATATGTAGTATATTAAAAGTTCTAAAACTTGTCATGAAAATGTGATTAAACCTTAAAATTTTCAAAAAATACAATTAAAACATAAAACATGTCACAAAAATATAATCGAATCTTAAAACTGTCAAAAAGTATAGTTAAATCTTAAAACTTATCACAAAAGTGTAATCGAATTTTAGAATTGGATTGCATTTTTTAAAAATTTTAGGGCCTAATTATACTTTTGCGAGAAGTTTTAAGAATTCCAATGTACTTGTCATTATATTTTATAATTATTTTTAAAAAAAATCACTTCATAGCATGTATACATAAAGTTACTTATCTAAAGTGATTTTATCATGTGAGATTGATGTTAAGGAATATCTTTAGACAACTTGTTAAACATATCTAATTATGAATAGAGCAATTCTACAAACATTGACCATACATAACGTGAGTAATCATATCATGCATTGAAAACTGTAAATGGATGTTGATATGTCCAAAATATTTCATTATGAATTTATCCCTCAATATTCAAAGGTTCTTTTGATTTTTTTAATTCGAATTCCATGTTTTATATTCTTCAAATTATATATTTTTAACTATGGTTGATTAGATTTAATTTTCATTTGTTGTTTTTCACTCAGACCTTATGAATTCTACAATTTGATTTTGTTGATACAAACACATGGAATCGTTCGGAACATATAAGTACTATATATAGATATAGATATAAAAATCTCTAAACTTAGGAGGTGTCGACCCATTTTTCAAAATTCAATGGGAAAGCAATTTGTCCTTAGGAAAAGCACAACCAAACAAATGTGATGTGACCTATCCCTTTTACAATTGATTTTTTTAATCTTTTTGCTGACATAGAAATTTAATGATTATTAAATGTCAAACATCTAAGAGTAAACAAACTATGAAATGTCAAGTCACTTGATTATATTCTAAAATTTCCAAGAAATTAACAACATATTTCGGGGTTCTCTAAGTTTTCTTCTTTTTTTCTTTCCTTCCGTACCAAGATCACATCGGCTCGAAACAACGGGGTGGGGACCTATGTAAAGTTGAAAAAAACACGAGCCACATTTCAAATTGGATGGTGTAATCAATGACAGAAGCTTGAGCAGCACCTATCTATCACGCTTTTAGAAGGACACATATAATTTCTTTCCTTCCTTTTCTGCTCCAAAGCCTCCAATGTATGGTTTCCTCAAACGTCGCCATCACAGGACGTCTTGTCCTGTATTTGTCCCGAATTTAAAACTAAATAATAAAAGTTAGAAAAAAAAAATCCCAACCCCATTATAAAAATGATTCTTCAGAAGCGGACCCCGCAAAAACCAAAGTGCTCTTATTGAGAAAAAGACGAGGTAGCAAATCACAAGATGCCACTCGTACCTTCTTTTCCCGTCTTGCCCTCCAATACAGAGATAAATTCATGTTTGTGTTGGATTTGAAAAATTGATAGTTTTGTGTTAGATTTTTATGACATGAAAAGATTTTTATGGAAATTGATGGTTCCGTGTAAGATTTGAGTTCTCTTAATAAATTCACGTTCTCTAACAATTACAATCCTTACTCTAAAATATAAGGAGGAGAAGAATATCAAAATACCATATAAAATATTAAAATAATATCAATTCTTATTATATTAATCATATCATCATATCAAACTATGCGTGACACATGAGTTTTCAAATGCAAAAAATAAGAAAAAACCGAATCTCCAATCAATTAACCACAAGCATCACATACATATATACATTAGAATCTACTTTTATCCACCCAAACAAAAGAAATTCTTAGGGCAGTTCTCATCCAGCGACGTGGTCCCAACGGGGAAGCGTTTAGACTCGAGGGGCATCATTACTTGCAACCCACTATCCCTAATTAGAAAGATCCTAAGATAAGAACCCCATCAACCAAAGATATAAACAAAAAGGAGATTTAAGAGAGTGGAGAAAAAGATATGGTCATCCCATGGGAATATAATCAAGAACATATGATATGCCCAAAAGGGGGCACTCAAAAGTTCTCTACACAAATCATCACATCTTCAAAGCTCGAAAGAGATATGCATTGGGTCGGAATTGGATTGGAGGGATATTCATATTCTTGGTACACTCACGATCTCTCATCATCACCAACAAGAACCCGTTTAGAATAAGAAGGAGACCCCTCCTTCGAAAAGAGAACCGACCCCACATGAAGAACCCGAGGCTGCGCTTGGCCGGAGGATCTTAAAAAGCCAAATATCCAAAATCAAAGTAAATATAGTAATTAAAGCAAGAAAACAAAAAGATTATAACAAGAGTAGGAATTAGGATATTCTTCTTCGGCCCCATTTACAACAAAAACCCATATCTTCTCCATTCTCATTCCCCTCTTTTTCGTTTTGTCCTTCTCCGAAATGGCTACACCTACACTAGATGAAAATACCCACAAAATATTTTTTTTAAAAAGGAATAAAAAAGGGTTCCTTTTTCTCTACTCTGATATTGCTCTTTTTCTCCTCTTGATTTAATAAAGAAAAAAGGGGGAGAGAGAGAGAGAGAGAGAGAGAGAGAGAGAAATTAAAAAGAGGGTCTTGAAGTCTTGCCACTCTTCGGTCTTCGCTGGTTAGACTTCTCTGGGGTCAACAAAAATGGAAAGCCCAGGCGGTGACTTGGTCCAGTCACCGACAGCCCCGTCACTGTAGTCCTCCCCAAGCCTCTTGATGCACCACAAGTCCTCGTCGCACGATAGCCTCTTCCAGTGCGGGATCGCTAACCTGAGCGGCTCGCGGCTCGCCACCTCCGTGGCCACCACCGCGCAGCCGTGCTCCTTCGCCAGGTTGTGCGCGTGCGCGCAGAGCGCCCTCACCATCTCCCCCGCGCGCGGCCCTTCCCCGCCCAGCCCGTACAGGAAGTGGGCCCCGAACGGCCTGAACAGCTCCGGGAACGACGGCAGCCCCAGCCACGGCAGCGCCTTGTCCACCGCTCGCGACGCCCTCGCGAGCGCCCGCTTCGCCGCCGGCACGCCCCGCAGTTCCAGCTTGTACACGTCCTGTAGGTTCCACACGCTCACCACCGCCCACGACTCCGGCGGGTCCGCCAGGAACTCGGCCGCCCCGCCCCAAGGCCGTTCGCCGGCGCCGCCGCGGGGTACGGCGAGGAAGGTGCCGAGGGTGAGCTTGTTGTTGAGGACCGCGTCGATGTCGCGTGGGAAGAACTCGGACGTGGAGAAGCGGAGGCGGTAGAGGAGTTCGGCGTCGCGGGGGCAGAGCTTGAGGATGGCGGCCCGGCGGGGGACGCGGACACGGTGGGCGAAGACGGGGTTGACGAGGATGGCGGGAGTCCGGAACTTGGAGTAGCCGCATTTGGTGGTGAAGAGCTTGACGGAGGCGATGTTGTCGTTCTCGGTGGCCATGTAGCAGTACTCGCCGCCGCTCTCCCTCACCCACTCCTCCATTCTCTCTACCAGTTTCGACGCTATTCCCATCCTCCTGTACATTACACATTATGCGAAATATAAGTTCTCGTATGTAAATGGGGGCGAGATAATGTGTATTTCTTCTTTATTTTAGAGAGAGAGAGAGAGCGCGCGCGCTAAATTGGGATGATCAAGGGCTAATGAAGGGGGTCGCGTGTCTTTCGTTTCCATACAAGGACCGTTTTTGGTGAAGAACGTCATGCGCCCGCGTACGGCTTCAGATATTTAAAATCGAAAGATAAGGAGGTTCTATGTGCGTACCTGTGAGGAGGAGGGACACGCAGGCCCAATATGTAGCCGACCTTGGTGTACACCGGGACTTGCTTCGTGGGAATACAGGAGTCGAGCGAAGCGATGTTGTTGTTGTTGACGGTGGAGGTGTTGCTGTTGATGTTTTTGCTATTTCTGCACAGCCTCTTGCCGCATGTAACGGTCTTGATGCAACCCCTGATCATCCCCACTATCTCTTTTTCCTCACCCATCTCCGCCACCTAATCCAAGAAAAAAAGAGAAAACCCAAATGAAAATCCCCACAACCCCATGAAATTATATCATCCTCAGGCACATTCATAACAACAACAGACTCACGTAACACATAGACACGTAACACAGAGAGAGAGAGAGAGAGAGAGAAGCAGAGAGAGAGTACCAGCATGAGGAAGGCAGGACAGTTTCGGACCCTGCAAATCGGGTCGCCCATGTGGTCGGTGTAGAGGGAGAGCTCCTCGCTGGGCCCGACCTCGCATTCTCTCTCCACGGCATCCACCTTCTCCCGGTCCTTTTCTGGGTCGTACTCTCTCACCACCACCGTCGCCATCACAATGAATGCGCGTTTCTGCCTGTGCGTGTTACTCTCCGTGTGTAAGTGTGTGTATGCGTCTCTCTCTCTCTTCTCTCTTTCTCTCTCTCTTCTTCAGCACCGAAGTCGGGTCGTCACTCGCCGTGAACAGATAAGAGGGAGGTGGGTGGGCTCGCCTTTATATAGGCGAAGGAGAGGGGGAGAGATGGAGTGCTGCGCTGCTCTAAGAGGGGCCGCAAGAAGATAGGCTGTGTAACGTGCTTCGTAAGCAAAGAAAGGGGGATTAAAAATTGCCTACTCGCGCTTCGAAACTAGAGAGCGCAACTGAAACAGAAAAAACAGCTCATATCCATGACGATGACGATACGAGTCGTCTGATAAAAAGATGAAACGGGCCCGAATAAACTCGGAAAGAAAAAAAAAAGAGAATTGGGGAAAATACGATTCTTAATGGGCCGGTGGTCGAGCTTCTTCGTCTTTCCGCTCGGTGTGTTTTGAGGATGGTAGCCAGTGACTGTGCTCATCAGAAAGGTACGAGCCCTGCTCCAATGGCGCCTTTAAATACCTGATTTCGGGGGCTTTTTGTCTCTCTCTCTCTCTCTCTTCTCTCTCTGAGATTAAATTCCGTGCTCTTTCGAGTTCCTCTCTCTCTCTCTCTCTCTCTCTCTCTCTCTTCCCTCCTTTTTTCCCCCCTTTTTCTTTTCAATTTCCATTTTTTCCAGTCTCTGTCTTGTCTCTGAATCTTTCTCTGTTTAGCGTCTCTTTTCTAGCTGCAAGACTGGGCCAAATAACAATACCCTCAATAAGTAAATTAGCACTTCTTTAAGATATATATCGAAAGGTTTTCATTTGATAGGGAAATAAACAGGGGGTACTTAATAATCATAAATATAATCATCATCACAAAGAAAAGGTAGGGAGAGAGAGGAAAAGGGACGAGGAAATGGCGGCTGTGGCTGCGCAGTCTTGTGGGCATCGTTCTTCCATTTTCTTTTTTCTTTTTTTTTAAATTTCTGTTAATCATTTATTTCTTTGTGAGAGAGAGAGAGAGAGAGCGCGTTGCCATCATGCCCCATTTGTAATCATTGCCACTATCCCACTTCTCGCACCGTCCACATTCTTCCGGTTTCGCATCATCATCATCACTCATCATCATCATCACCATCACCATCTCCATCATGGTTATTGACACCATCCTCATCACCATCATCCCATTTCACCATGGACATGCATCCATGTCGTTTCTGAACCAGAAGAAACTCATGGATTTCTTCGACTTTTAGAAAGGACCATGCTTTTTTTTTTTTTATTTGGTAAAATTTATCCCAAGAAAATAGTTTTGTTTCGCTTATGGAAAAATGCTCAAAATATGTATATTGATTCACGAGTTATGTTTGAGTAATTCTTAATGAGTGTTTCAATTTATATGGAGATGAATGTTTTCCATTTGAATAGTAGAGTTAGATAGTTTTTATGCCGGTTGCAATAATTTTGGAATGCATTTCGTTTTTTTTTTGGTCGAAAAATTTCCAATTAGTACATGTTCATTTAGAATACTATATATATTCTTAATCAAGGACAGAATCGCATTCTCCTAGAGTAAGGCACCTTCATTCACTTAAATGTTCCGCACATTTAAATATTAGTAATTTTCCTATTTTTCTTGCAACCAAAAAAAAAATTCCTAATTTTTATTCAAAATATTAAACTCGACACTCAATGGTTTTTTTTTTTATCAGAACACTCAATGGTTGATTTGAGTGGTCTTGCCATACTTTTTTGCCCCTAGAAATCTTTCTTAAGATAATTAACCCTCACTAAAGAAATTTATAGACGGTTATATTAAACCCTAGATGTACGCATCGTGGGTTTTCTTAAAATGATATCTAATAGCACCAAACAAACTTTGATAGCACAATTGGTTAGAACGTTGGGAGTTTTTTAATTAAAAAATTAGAGATTAACTATTCAAATTGAATTGCTAACTTAGAATCTCCCACACAAGTCATATGTGCAAATTTAATCTATTTATTGATTTTGCAGGGTGTTATTGACGTGAATAATTGAAAACTCCTTTATATTCTAATAGTGAATTGCAATGAACGAGCCAATTTTTTCCTCTCGTGAATCAATTGAAGCCACCTTGAGAAAATCATGTGCTTTAAGGCATAATGAATGCAACACATGTCGTGTGCACAAAGAATGTACTCATCTAATTACTTCAAGAAAATGGACCGTGCATTAGCTAATTTTATAGAGATTGCGTGATTAATGTTCTGAAAATCTGGAGTAATCGTTGATAAAAAAATTCTTCTTTTAAAAATTTTAATATGTTGAGTAATTTACACTTCAATAAAGGAATGAATAGTATGGAATATTCACAGTACAAAATTAAAGTAAAACATGCAAGACTCTGTAATAAGTCCAATCCATTTTAGACTCATTCATTGATGAAGTCCATTTAGTAAGACTTGGGATGGTATTTGGTGATCCTAAATATGGCACAGAATATAGCCATAGTGTAAAAGGTTTCGGTCTTTTTGGAATATTCAGTAAAGTTTATTCTTCTTCTTTTTCCAATATAATCAATAAAAATTTACGCCTTTTTTCTCCATTAGTTAATGTAAGCAAATACTGGCTACGCGGCCAAAAGGAGACCGTCGGTTCCGAGAGGCAACTCCCAGGAATTTCGGCCGTTGATGATGTGTAATCAGTAATTAATGCTATTTGCTAAGTATTTACTGCTACTCTTAGTTTTTCAGCTACTGAACGACGGTGGCGGGAGCATTATGCTGATTGCGATAGATCTCGGTCCACATGTACGGTCCCGATTGCTCGATCGTGACATTCGGATAGAATTGAGAGTACCATGCCTATGTTTTAATTTAGGCGTTCGCCATTTTCCTCCCCGAAGTCCGCAAGTTTTGCTTGATGCCCATTGCTGCTGCTCGGTCCTAACGTCCAAAGAAGAGGATTTACCACAAAATTGTAAATAAAATGGGAGCAACCGGGGGGGAGCGGAAGGGGTAAGTATTAACCTATTTGAGCCTCGTGAATCGGCCGTGTTTGTATAGTTTTGGAACAAGTAAGTTTTTATTTATTTCATTTGTGTACGTGAGATAAAAGTAAGGATTTTTATCAGGCCATACTAGTGTGAGAAATAATTCATGTTTTCACCATTAAATGAGTTAACAAATTGAAAAAGTTCGGTCACCAAAATAATTTTAAATACACATATTACTCATTTAACAGTAAATTTCTTACATATAGCAAATCAACGCAGACGATAATAAATAAAATTATAAAATGAGTCCTAAAACAATCACTTCGCCTTACAGGATGCAAGTTTGAAATTTCTCTAGGCAAGAAACATGGAAAATTGTTTTTTCCATCTGATTTATCTCCACCTTGTCCTACACATTGACTATTTTGGAAAGTTTAACCAACCCTCGAGTCCATTTTCTGAAAACTCTCTCCCGAGCCCATTTGTTGTTTTTATTATAAAAGGCCAATACTTCCTATTTGTACTCTTGTATAAAGTAAGGAGGATCTCATATTTTCAAGAGATTTAAATCTTCTCTTTCCTTCCTCAAATATTCCTAATTACTTATTCTAGGAAAATTATATCCACGGTAAGCTCGAGTATCGGGTTTTATAAATTCCTTATCACTGCCACATTTGGCAACTTTATTTTTTATATTTTTTTGGGCCAAATCAAATTAAACTTTATTTGCTCAGCGGTGACATTGCTGCAACTTAGTACATTTCTTGGTAATTCCAAAAATGGGCACGCAGATATTTCATGCAAAAACAACCATGGCATGGGAATTTTTTAAGTGTCAGAACAAATGTTACCGTGGCCTGTGGGAAGTGCTCTCCGAGGGGAATGAATAATTTTAAAAGCTAAAGGAAAAATAATGCTTCCTTTCAATCAATTTAGAGGTTTTGACAAAAAAAAAATCAATTTGGAGATTATAACGGTTTGGACAAATTGACCGGGCTTTCAAGAAAATCGACACGTCACCTTGAGCCAAGCTCCTAATTAACAAACTAATCATCTAATCATTTCCACGTAAACTCGGTATGTATTTAACACCGCATGATGGGTACGCGTGCGGGGCGAAAGACCGATCAATACCTTAATATTTCTTATTATATTGCATATCGAAAAAGACGCACGAATAATTGTGTATTATTAAAATTACCACCCGAGTCAGAGGAAAATGAAAGGAAAGCCAATGACATGTTGCACGAAGTCATAACTGAAGTTTCCTTCCTTAGAAAACTATAGATATATATATATATATAAAACGTAGTTTATAAATACCAACTCCAATAAGGCATTTCTGGGCACCTCTCCAAGAGACTCTTAATATTTTCGTATTAGTTTAAGGTCGAATGTTAAACAAGAAAATAGTTAATTGGGAAACCTTAGCTGACAAGCAGATGATCGATGGGCCCCGCGACTTGACGGGTCGTGTTGAAGTGTCCACGCGCTGGAAATGTTATATTTTGGGGTCAAATACGAATTAAATTAAATTAATGTATGAACAAGAGAAAACAAAATTCTCTGGCACTATCTAGGAAATAGTGTAAATGACCTCATGCCTCAGGTTGACGCAAATGGTGAGGAGATTACCTCTTAATTATATCCGCAGAGCTGTTTATTTTCCCGTTAAATAAGTGACATGGGATCTAGCTAATAGCAAGGTATCTTCGAGAATATACCGGCAATAGTTCTTCTATATGTATTTGTGTTTTGTGTATGTAGTGTAGGAATTTCCCTATTTTAAGAGTGAGGTGGTTCTTTCTTTAAAAATAATTGGTGTCGTCATTGCTAAAATCAGATATTCGAAAGTAAGCTTATCAAGTAATGTGGAGGGTATCGAATAATGGTTGGCATCGTTTAGCTTGAGCAACTATTCGGTCCATTTAGATTTGTTTATCTAGAAGATGGAAAATTGGTTTGATTCCGATCAAATTGCATCACTTGTTAAAGATTAAAACTTCCATTGTGTAATTGAAAAATCAGTTCGATGACCTAATTTCTTTTTTGTCAAAAAAAGAAAAAGAAAAGAAGAAGATACCATCAGCTAACTTAAAGAATTTGAGAACAAAAAGAGATGAATCAATCCAATGACCTAATTTCAGTTCAAAAAAAAATCCAATGACCTAATTTAAAAAGGAAAAAACCACCAAAACCCCCAAATTATGTTAATTGTGACGCATTTATCCTAAACCTTTCTTTTATGACACTAAAAATCTCAAACTTATACTTGTGTGACATTCATTCTCCTTCAAAGCTCCATTAATAAGGATTGTTATAAATCTTCCATTGATGTTATAAAGCAAACGATGAGTAAAATGAAAATGACATGATTTTAACTGAAAGACCATCTAACGAAATTTTGATAGAGGGTGTGTCACTGGGGGTGAGTATGATCTGGATTGGGTTGGTTCAACATCTAATCTAAGAACCAACCGGCAATTAATAATCCCCACTTTTTGGGACCAAGGGCCAACCGTATTAAGGGTGGGTTTAGTTCAACTTTGGAAATGGATTTTGGATGTAATACAAATGCTGAAAGCCAAAACCTTTTAGGTAAATGCAAATTGTGTTTAATAAAAATTATTTGCAAAGCCACTTTGGGTTCAAGTAGTGTTTGGCCAAAAAAAAATTGCACGGGGCTTTAGATGCATTTTTTATATATTTTTTATTTTAAAAAAATCTCAAACCATTCTTCAGCTCGAACAAATGGCTTAGGTCCTTAGTGAGCTAGATCTAGTGTTGGCATTTGTCGGCTAGGTTCAAAGGACCTCCAATGAGGGTTATGCAACTCAGGCAGCACATGACTTGGGCAATTGTCGTTTGGGCCTAGCGACACTCGCTTGGGTTTTGTAAGGGGTTGTGTGACCCAAGCGACGACCGCCTAGTGTCACACGACCTTGGGCGAGGGTTGCCTAAGGTCACAAGACCTAGGTAACGGTTGCCTAGGTTGTGCAACCCTTGTCGGCCCTCGTTAGCCGCCCCGGCGAAAAGATAATGAACATTAATAAGGATGGGCAAAATCAAAAAACTAAAGACTTGGTGATGATAGTTTTGGAAAAAAAAATATTTTAATCCTTAGTTTAGCATTCCATAAATGCTAAGCTACATAAGAGTAGCTTTGAGTTTTCAACATTCCCAAGATCAGCATTTGGTTGAAAGCTACTTCAAAATACATGCTAACCAAATGCTGGCCAAATACCTCGGTATTTCCTCAAGAGGCCTTAAAGACTGAAAGCCCATTGCAAAAGTTGAACCAAATGCACCCTGAACTTGAGACTACTAGGACTAGACTGACCCTGTGGGTCTTGTTTAGTTCCAAGGTCAACTTAAGACCAATCAATTTGTATTCCTTGAAAGGAAAAACGCACTATTGAAATTAAATATCCATCACAATACGATACTAAGCAATCAAACGGTGAGCATCGATACCAAATAGAAATCTAAAATAAGGCAAGAATCGAAATTTCCACTTGCGAAAAATAACAAACCAAAGAAGATGAATATGTAAAATAAAATAAATAATAAAAAGTTCAAAATACGTGACATCAAACATGAATTACAGAATTTCATATCTTATTCATATATAAAAGATTACTTCAAATCCTGAACATTTGAAACAAACAAATAACAAATATAGTTAATACTTAACAATAGATGTAAATTGAAATTACTATAAGTGCAATTGATAGAATATCTCACCACTTATATTCGTGCAACTTCAACGTGTAAACTCTATTTAGTGATAATATGAGATTGAGGGTGAGAGTGAGACCGTGGGAGAGGGAAACAGTGGAAGAAGTGGAGGGGCACTTAATGTTTTGTACTAGGATTTGGACCAAAAACAAGAAGGATGACTCCAGGGTTAACTAACCCTAAAAACCCTAGGATATCCACACGGTGCGGGTTCCAGCGATCATATGACCAGGGACCAGCCCAATCCCCCTGGGAATGGGACCAAATTAGGCTGGTTTAGGCTTAGTCTAGGTTCTCAACCCTAGACCGATATGCGTCTCCATGTGTCACATATGGTTTTTTCTTTTTATGTCACAAGAAAAAAATTTAGGGTAAATTGTCATAATGAATATAGTTTAGGCTTTTTTACAATAAAAAAAAAATTCAAAGTAAATATGTCACAGTAGGTATAGTTTTAGGCTTTTTTTGCAATTTTTTTTCATATAAAAATCCAATATTCCATTACTTGTTTATCCTAATGTGAATGGATGGTAGGAAAACATTTTTATTGAACATGACGTGATGACCATGTTAACATGCGTTCTCAGTATAAGTTAAATTGCGACAAAGGTCACGTTTTTTCTCGATTTTTAATTACAAAAGATTTGTAATTATAATCAATTTGTATGTGGATGACGTTCATAACTCATGAAGTCGAAATCAGCTTATCAGAGATACCGTCAAGTCGGAGAAAATTTTCAATAATCAAAGGATGGCGTTAGGACTTATTCAACTATATCAATAAAGAAAAATGAACCACTGACCAACAACATCCGCGTGAGATTGGAGCGGACGAATAGTAGATCTTTTATTGGCAGTGCGGCGGCTCTAGGATATATTTGTCAACGGTGCAATAATGAAATTATGAATGATGAAATTTAATGAAGAACAATAAAAGAAACGGAAAATTAAAAAAATGACATCAATACATTGATTTCGTTTCAAAATGAAGAAAGGAGCAAAATATTGGGAAAATAAGTAATTTCTCCAGAATCTGAATCGCATTAGGAAAAATAAAAACGTTTTGAATTTATTAATTAACCAACTATTTTTTTATTGATTCGGGTCTATTGAAACTCTTCATTAAGCTGCAATTTGAACTTACATGAGTAAGCTAAATGAAATTTTTAGTTGGATTCAAAGGCTTCACTATGCTAATCTAACTAATTTGGCTAATTCTCAAATCAATCTTAATGCTCAATTTATTTCATGAATAATGAATAATTTGAAAATTATTTTTAATAATAATCCCTTGTATCTTTTGAAATGATTAAGTAATGAAAAATGTTTTAATTATTGACAACTATGTCTAAATACTTTCGTGCACGACGAGTATATTTTTCATTCATTTATTTTCGTGCATAGCGATCATTTTCAAGAGAATATTTTCTTAATCATTAATTTTCGTAAAATAAAAAAGCACCCTTAATAATACTTATGATTGTTCCTGAGATGCACCGTGTCTTAATTGTAAATATAAAATCCTTTTGATTTTAAAATTGTGCAAATTATGCAAGTCATAGAAGATATCGTAAAGAGTGAACATAAAATTAATAATAAAAGAAAGGCACAACTAGTGGAGTCAATGTATAACTTTCTATTTTCAAAATATTTTCCATAATTTATTGGGGCTACTAAACGTGAGGAGTCAGTAGGGGGAGCATGTATTGCTGGCCGAACTAATTTCCTGCGATCGCGAGGTGCGCATCGATTCGCGAAAACGGATCAGATCCGGATCCAACCCACTGTAGCTGAATGGCACGAAACCACCCCAAAACAAAGTGTTTTGTGCAAACTCCAATTAATCTGGGATTCCTCTTCCATCTGGGGGGAGACTTCAATGTTTGCCATTGTTCTCCTGTTGTTATTAACGTCACTCGAAAAATTAAATAACACAATGATGACACCAAATTAGGCAGCATCCCCCTTGAAATCTGAGTAGAATGTGTGCACATTAGACATAGAAAAACATTTTGCTCCCGAATGCCCGATTGATGTCATGATGTTAAGTTCACAGTGCCAAAAATAAATAAATAAAAAAAAGGGTCTAAATTTATAGTGGATACGCAGTTCGGCATAAAAAAAGGATCAGGGATCTTTTAAAATTTAACGGGTAAATTTACATATTAATTATATATCCTTAAGAGGAAAAAACAGGTAATTTCAATTATTTAAATGTGTTTCTTCCCTTCTTTTTCCCCCCTCTGTGTCCCCTCCTCCGATTCTATCCTTCTTCCTTTTCCTCTTCCTTGTAACAAAAAGCTGTTGTCATTGTCTACTGCCCCTACCGTCTATCCTTCGTGATCCACCACTAACCACCTTCTGTGTGTGAGAGAGACAAAACGAATATAATACACTAAACTTTTTAGAACGTACATGTTTTAAATTTTAAGTTATCGGGCAAAAATACCTGAAGACAAGTGTTTGGAGAACAAAAGGGAAAAAAAGAATGCTCCAACTATGCTCTAATTAATATGTTATAGGCATAAATATAACTCATATTTAACTTTAATTATTCAAATGTGATTGATGTCCATCACTTTTAGCTTAATATCAAATATCATTTACGTTATTTACAATTTTATATATCGATTTTTTGTAAATCCATATTTTATTTGCAAGGGCTTACCTTGATTAGGGTTATAAGAAAGGCCTTTTAAGAAAAAGAACAGAGTTACATATATAAATATGCCATAATTATATATTCTCAACCATCATTTTTATGTAATACATATTGACAGTGTGGCAATAATATTTATGTAGGAGCGAATGAAAGAGTTGGAGGGCCATTGCATAACCCAAGAGGCGGAAAATATGGAAGATGTGGACTTCATTGTACTTGTATTGATTTAGTCCAACACAGGACACCAAGATGACGACAGTGAAGAAGATGACTTTGTGAAATTGAAAGTAATTGTATATTTTTATGTACGTTATTTAGTATGTGAAATCACTAATTTTTTTTTATTATAATAAACATGATATATCTTGTTTGAAAGCAAGTAATTTCAAGATGTTGACATCTCTTCCTATGTTACAACGGACAATGTATGCAGAATTGAAATGATATATATGTTTTCTTCATGATGATATATTGGACTCGTGATAATCATAAAAAAAGTGAATTGCATTTTTATTTTATAATATCAACTAATTTATGCATTTGGATGAGATTTGTGACCGAATATTAGATGAATTAATACTGTAACTGCAGATACTACCGTTTTGAATTGTAAAATGGCTTTTATAGGATGAGAATTGAAAAGAAATAAGGCTGGACACTGGTCGCTAGAAGTGTTAGTCTTTTTTCTTCACAATTTCAATAGTTAGTCTTGGCTACAATTGTAGTGACCTAAGTTTTGGTGGCCAAAGAAAGTCTATGGCGACCAAACGGAACACGTCTCTGGCGACCAACTAGAACATGTCTTTGCCAGAAAGGGACTTGGTCGCCAGAGAAAGCCCTCTGGCTACCATTTGGTCGCTAGAAAAGTTGTTCTAGCGACCAAAACTTTGGTCCCTAGAGATAACTGGGAAGATTTTCTTAGTTCTCTTTGGCGACCAAAATGTTTGGTCGTGAGAGACGTCTTCTGGCGACCGAGACTAAGGGGGTGCATGACAACCTCCAATTTCTGTTCTAAACAAATTTTTTTATTTTAGACTTGTTTTTTAAATAGAAATCCAGTTGATAAAATTATTCCATTTTTTTATTTTTGAAATAGATTTTTTCCAGAAATAAGTTTGGAATAGAAATCGAAAGTAAAAATTTTCTACTTCTCTATTTCTGAAACAGAAATGAGAAATAAAAATTCGCCTCATCATTCGTCAACCGGTCCTCTATCCGTCGCTGCCGACCACCATCCGTTGGTCGCCAACCACCGCTGGTCGCCAGTCCACCGCCGTCCGAAAGGAATAAATTTTGTGTCGTTATCAAACGACTTTCTATTTTTAGAGTAAAAATTTTATATCATTATCAAACGGTTATTTTTGCTTAAAAACTCATCTAGAAATAGAAATAGAAAAATATATTTCTCTTCCAGAAATCAATTTCTAGCCAGAATGGTTATCATTCACGCCCTTTAGATTCTTTCTGCAACCAATTTCTCACCAAGTTTGTAGCTTTTTGCCATCAAAATTTTCTGTTGTGACAAAATGGTTTTTTCTTTTGTAGCGTGTGATAGGAGTGATAGATTTCAAAGTGATTATGTTCTAATTCCTAAACTGGCTGATTTCGATTCGGTTCTTATTTCTATTAGGGAATGTGCTCATTTTATGTTCCAGGTAAAAAAAGAAAATCAAAATCAAATTCTTTTAATAAATATAAAAGTTGTATCATTTCACTACGAACTGTTTGTTGGTCAAGTTGATCATATTGTTTTTGACACTTATGATTCAAATTCTCAATGGATGCATTTTTTTTCCTGAAAAGAGGTTTTGAAAACTGTTCAGAATCGATTCAATCTTTCGAGTAAAACTAGCAATTTCAGCTTAGAACTGGTTTTAGGTTTACAGACCGCTTCTCTTTAGAAATAGTGTTAAATAAGTCGCTCAAGCCGGTTCAATCCAACTCTTGGGTTGAAGCAAACGTGGCGCTTGTTTTAGGAAAAAATGGCAGGTGAAGATGGTGACTAAAATAGATTAGGGAATTCACATATATCAATTAAACGGTGATGTTACAAGAAAGTGACAGTTGCTGCTGACAATGGGGGAGATGATCATCATTTAACTAAGAGACCCACATTCATATCTTATGTAATCGACAAGTAATTCCAGGGAATTTCCCAATTTAGCTTTGGCAAAATATCAAATTCCGTGCGCTTTAAAATGGTAATCCTTTTTTCGACCAAAAAAAAAAATGGTAATCCTTTTGTCTTTTTTTTTCTTTCTTTTTAATCATCAAACGATCATTTGATAGTCAAAAAAGAAGAAGCATACTTAAGCATGATATTCGTCGCTCTTTGTGGGAAAGAAAAGGAGGGGGATTAGAATAAAGTGATGGTGATATAAGTAATTAATATTTAATATTCTTGCTCATAAATAATAACTTATTATTGTTCGCTTGAGATGATCCTAAGAACCCATAAACGAAATTTCACTAACCATATTATTCTGTGTCTGGACGATTGTCGAGACTCCCTAAGATTTGGAATCAGAGAAGATATCTGGGGTTGATCTCTATCCAATTTATTTAAAAAGTTTTCACACTATCATTTGTTGACTGACGAATTCAGCTAGAGAATATCTTCTAAGATATAGGACAATGGTTGGAATAATCTAATTTAAATATGCATTGATTGCAATTATTAACACGACTGAGCATTAGATTAATGTGCGCATACTTTGATTGAAGGGGACGAGGAGCACGATAAATCATAATCAAACACATGATTCTCGCAGAGCTTTCGGCTTTTCGCTCACCATTCTCAATAGCTCCAGTTAGCTCCAGTTAGCTCTTTGAGCAGAATGCTTTAAGAATTCATATTAAAAAAGGTCGATTACGTCGATGATGGATCACACATAACCAACACAACATCTAATTTCGATGTTAATTGTTCCAAACTGTCCAATCAAGTGCAGTAAGCTAAGGTTAAAGTAGAATAAAGAATGGCTGAAGCAGGACCACCCCTTCGTTTCCAATGCAACTCCTCTAGAATCAATGCACTGGCCATATCACTAATGACGTAATTTATGGGATTATAATATCTTTTCTGGTCGAGAGAGAGGAATTGGGTAAGCGACACGTACCATGGTAAAGTGTCGCACCGGGGTTGATTTGAAAAGAGAGAACAGTAAGAGACAAAAACCAAGACAGATGCATGGGGAGGATCATTGTGGGGATCTTGTTCCCTCGCTTGTAATCTAAGCTTAAGTCATCCGTACCATTGCCTTTTAATCCCTACATGATAATTCTAACGACTAATGTTTTGTGAAGCACAACCAAACATTGTAGGGCCGGTGCGAAACCAATAGTCCACATATTAGGCCATGTCCCTCCTTAGATGTCCACATGACAAAATCAGGACTGACAACAAGTAAACTGCTTTGTCCTAGAAATGCTTATAAATAACATTGACATTTCAAAATTGCCATTCTAGATAAATCGGGAAAAGTACAAAAATAGTCTTAAACATTTTTCATCAGTACCAAATCAGTCCTAAACTTTTTAATTTGACCAATTTAATCCTAAACATTTTCACATTTGTGCCAATTCAGTCCTTTCGGCTAATTTAAGCCAGAAATTGCCGATATGACTGCCGGTAGTCTTATGTGGCGCCACGTGGATAAATTTTATAATTTTTTTATATTTTTTCAAAATTTTAAATTTGTTTTCCTTTTTTTTTTTTTCATTTTCCTGTCTCCTTACCCCTTGGTCGACGAGGTCGCCGGCCACAAGTTGGTCGGGGCGAGGGCTCCCACGCCCTTGCCGGCCACTGGCAAGGGCCATCACGCCCTCGCCGAGCACAGGCGAGGGCGTCGGCCCCCGCCCAAATCCAAGCAAGGACCCATACCCTCGCCGGCCAAGGGCGAGGGCCTCCACGCCCTCGTCAGCCACAGGCGAGGGCGCGAGGGCCCACACTCATGGCGGGCGAGAGCCGCAAAGCCTCAGGCGAGGCTGTCGTGGCCCTCGCCTAGATCTGGGCGAGGGCCACCATGCCCTTGCCTGTGGCTGACGAGGGCACAGAGGCCCTCGTTAACCAACAAGCGAGGGTTTCGGCCCTCGCCTGGATCTGGGCATGGGCCGACGCCCTCATCTGTGGCCGGCTAGGGCACGGCAGCCCTCACTAGTGGCTGGTGAGGTCGCAGGGGCCCTCGCCTTGACCATCCTGTGGCCAACGACCTAACCGGCCAAGGGGTAAGAAGAAAGGAAAAAAAAAAAGAAAAAAATAATTTTAAAAACCTGAAAAAATATTTAAAAAATTGTAAAATTTGTCCACGTGGTGCCACATAAGATCGTCGGTGGCCATGTCAACAATTTTCCGCTTAAATTAGCCGGATGGATTGAATTGGTATCAATGTAAAAAGATTTAGGACTAAATTGGTCCAATTGAAAAGTTTAGGACCGAATTGATACCAATACAAAAAGTTTAGGACTTTTTTTGTACTTCCTAGATAAATCATTTATCAATAATTATCAAAAACTCAACCACTGCCCACAGCGGCACAGCTGACTTGGGCTCTCTCCCCCTCACGAAGGGGAGAAGTTCGAATCCCAGAGACGCCGTTAGGGATTCTTACCTGAAGTACTTTGGTGGTGGATCCTACGGTCGCTCCCCCAGGGTTTGCTCGACAGCGGGTTTGCTCACCGGCTGTCGGCTTACGGAATTCCCTGGATTACCAAAAAAAAAATAATAATTATCAAAAACTCAATGACGTATCAAACTCTGTGGAGTTTATATATATATATGAAAAGATGTATCTTCCATATATTATTCATAAGTGAACGATGTTCATTATGCGTGGCGAACCAACACAGGAGGCTATAACAAATGGCAAGTAGGGCAACATGTCCACAATGATCTTGCAACTTTGTCTTGGGTGATCTGAGGGCAACGTCAAAGTACAATTAAAAATAGGGGTTTGTTGATGGTGGGTGTTTTAATAATTGGGAGAGTTCGAAAGTAGGGTTTAGGGCAAGTTGACCCAAAAAGAAGTACAGAGAAAATTGAGTGGATGGTGTGGCTCGAGGAATGATAGATTGGGATTAGTTAGGTTTTAATGAATTAAAGTGGCCTTTTCACACTCTCCATTTTGCCTTTTCTTCTTCTTTCTTTGTTATTTTGTTTTGATTCTCGGTGTTGTTGGGGTGGAGAGAAAATTCAAGGTGACCCCATGACTTGGACAGGCTCAACCTAGGCTTTATGTTTTTAGGGCATCGAGACCTTCAAATGACCCGACAAAAATGGGTATTTTAATTCGAATGAGTGACCCCGAATCAGACCCTTGTTCCCTTCTCGTTACACGTTTTTCGGGTCGGTCTTACAAATAGAATAGGCTTGACCGTGGGCCAAAGATAATGACCTAGGAAGACCTATATCAACCTCCATAATTTGCTCGACATTTATGTATTTCACATTAAATTAATTGTCAAGTTCTACAGAACGTACTTGCTCTTGGAAAGATTGTATTTAGTGAGAAGATTTAGTTTTGTCAGATACCAGACTCTCCATCATCATGTTATGAAATCATGAATGCAGAGTCAATCCGATCATGAATGAAGTATGATCAAAGGCTTATGATATCGCGGCGCTGCCTACAGAAAGGGATGAGAATAAAATGACAATACTCTTTAGAGAAAAAGAACTGCCATATTTTCCTCTTTGAGCACTTGGGAAAATTCTTCTTCATCATCATCATCAATACCACCGTTATTACCATCATCATTAACATAATCATCAACCCTCTAGTTGACTACTAGCGTGTTCCAAGAAATCGAACCATACCACCATCCAAACCTTGACATAAAGCTATTGAACCATATCATGAATCTTGACGAAAATGAAGCTAATTTAATCGACTAAGGATGAAAAAAAAATGAGCAGCTTCTTCCCTGCAATAACTTAAAGGAGTACATCTATCACCAAATCATTAACAAATAAGCTCCAATCACTATGTCATTTATGTCAAAATATCCAATCCAAAAAATCAAACCAATAGATAGCGAGAGTCACTCTCTTCCATGCGCTTGATTCAGCTCGGTTATTGTGAAATGGCAATGACTCCCATTATGTGAGCTTGTTATTATGAACCCACTAAAAGTAATAAGTTTGAAAAGTGAGTGCTCTTGATATGTGCTTTGATACTATGCTAGTATGTCCCATCTGAAGGCTTAAATCAATTAATAGAGAGACGACAATATGCATATAATTAATAGCGATGTGGGTTTTTTGCTTAACATTTCATAAAATACGTCATGTCTATGCACGTTATAGTAAAAATAGTGCTGTTGAGGACCAAAACGTGTTAAGGCAGTGGACAAAAGAATAAAATTGAGACACCACCACGATATTCATCTACTCTTATCAAAGTTTCCCTGTACTCAAGTGAGAAAACGATACGTATGGTAAGTTGGATAAGAAAATAGAGTTAAATGGGAAAACATTGAGCAGGCGACCAAGTTTAGACATAAGTATATTTATATGGCAATATTTACAGATTCGTGTCGAGTTCCTTTAATGTGGTCCAGCTTTGAATGTTGGGCTCAGAGAGAGAGAGAGAGAGAGAGAGAGAGAGAAAGAGATGACATATGTGTGTGTGGGATATACTGGCTGAGGAACTGTCATTTCTTAAATTTTGTTGTGTTATGCATATTTTTGAGCTTTTGCATGGTAAGCGTCCGACACGATAGAGAAGCCAAATCCCCCATATTATGCACTATGTCTCTTCTCTCTCTCCCTCTCCCATTCTCTCTCTCTCTCTCTCTCTCTCTCTCTCTCTCTCTCTCTCTCTCTCTCTAAAAATCTCATAGTCTGCAGGGGTTGATGTTCATGCATTTCATGACCTCCGAAATGACCTATCACAATCACGCTATCTTGACAACTGGAGGGACATGCATTGACTCCTTTCTAGCAAATCTCGACCCTCCAACAATCCCTTGTCTCGGGATGGTGACAATTCAGGTAAGCGAAGCAATACCTGGTTTGATATGCATGAAGAGAAACTCACTTTTGAATTCATTTACATGTCCAGCTTTCTTCACTGTAATAATAAACAAATACTAATTATCTGTATGGCATGCATGCGTATAGACAGACTCTGCTTACAGCTGCCTCTCTGGCACCTGCACATTTTGACTATTTGCATGGTCCAAAGCTCTTCTGGTAGATGTTTGGACATGTTTCCTTGAGAAAATATCGCAGACAGATTGAACGTCGCATCCCGAGGTTTATATCGCCTTCTACTATATAATTATAGTGGCCCTTTAAAGGTTCTTTTAACGTAATCCAATTAGCCAATAAACTATGTTTTTGTTTTTTGGCTATGCATTTGGTTCTACACGTATGTATGATACGACTTGCAAGTCTCTCGAGAGGTAGAGGAAAGCATCCTCGTTTGAAGTCAGAACACAGTTGCAGTCAACTTAGGTAGCTCTAACTGTTGAGAGATCTCCTTTCTATCCTACTATTATAAGTAAGAACCTTGATGCTAACCTTTTAACAAGTGATGCTTCATATTGCTACTCTAGTGTTTCAAAACAGGTTGCGACATCAGCTATGTTCATGAGCACTGAAATTAGGATGTGAAAGATGACTTCAATCGCAGATTTTGTTTATGGAATCTGGTGAATGAATGAAATATTTTTGGGAAGTATCTTTTTTGTGTGAACGAGTATTTTACAAAACAGAAATCTACACACAAGGAAAGAAAGGATCGTGAAGACAGTTATGAAGAAGGTTACCAACATTTGAATAAGTACCTTTTTAAATTCGAGCAAATTGAATTAAAGACACTCATGCACGGGGAAAAAACTTAGGTTTGAGAAAACTTTGCCTTGTTTGTTCGTCATTCTTATACTTGAATTTTATTATGACTTGTAATTTAGAGACTTTTTTTTTTGTTAGCACAAGTAAGGTGTTGAATGTGCCACACCCCCAAACCAAATTGGGCACGTTGCAATGTCATATGTCCATATTTATGAAATGAATAGGCACAACAATCAAGAGGGAGTCAATTGGTTATTCCATGAAAATTAAAACTTTTTTGTGGAAGACACGTGGAATGTGTTGCTGAAATGAGAATCAATCATGCAGAAACATAATCTTCTATCAAACATATGTTAAAGGAGTTAAAGAGATTTAGATATGCAATAAGATTATACTGGTTTGGCCTTACACTTAGCCAACTCCACTCTTTCAGCTCCAATAAAGTAGAAATCCACTATGTAATTCTTGACATTTTGTAGCATGTGGAAAAGTGCTACTTAAACACAAAGCTTCGATAGTTGCACTTGGATCTGTTTAAAAAGACTTCTAATCTTCAAAGGTGTCCGTAAGAAATTGTCTCAGGGCCCGTTTGGTTCGACTTTTGGAGAATACACTTGCAAAAATGTAAATACCTTTGGGAGAATGGGGTTTTCTGAAATGCAAATAACGTTTGGTAAAATTTGCATTGAGAAACAATTTTGACCAAAATACCGTTCGGTAAAATTTGCATTAATGACTTTTATTAAATTAAAAAAAAATTGCATTTTTTTTTTTTTGAAGTTCAGCCACCGAACCGCCGGATGGTCGGATTTGGCCCTCAGACGGTCGCTGGGGTCGCGCAACCTCAGGCGGCCGCTTGGGTCGCGCGACCCAGGCGTCGCCTGAGGTTGGGCGACGGTCGTCGGGGTCAGGCAACCCTCAGGCGGCGGTCGCCGACGCGCGCGACCCCTTGGCCGGCGGTCGTCGGCTTCTTCGTGCCGTGGTGTGCGGTGGTTTGGGAGAAGATGAACAATACCAGGAATTTGTATTCCAAAGATGCAACTTCCCAAAGTACCTCCGGAGTTGCATTGGGCTAAAGGCCCTTAGAGCCACTTGGAGATACAATTGCATCTTGCTAAAGTCGACCAAAAAATCGAACCAAACGCGTTTGCATTTGGCCAAGGGACTTTAGAGTCCCAAAATGCCTTCCAAATGCCCAATCAAATAGGGCCTCGGTCAAAAAGTTGTTGATTTGACCTCCTTGACCATTAGAGCTGCTTTTTGTGCAAGCAAAAGGATTGTTTGTTGACAATGCAGACCTTTCACCTAAGTAGAGCTCTGTGTTTCTGCACTCTGCTTAACATCCTTTTCTGCCTTCACAAAATTAGCAAAACTGTGACGCACCAATTTGAATTCAAATCAAATTGCTAGAGTATGGGGTTTTCTCTTCAAGATTATAGAGGCTCGTATAATTAACCACTTACACCATCTGTAGCATGAGCTACTTTTGAAAAGTGGTATTTTCAGAGTTTTCATGAGTTTTCATTGAGTGATATGTTCACCTTTTATAAATAGGTCCTGCCAAGGAAATTGACGTACTCCTGTTCTATAAGATGCTCACCCTTGATTGCTCCTACCAAGCTTTAAGAACTGTATTCTATAGCTTGTCATCTTCAAGTCTAAGCATACAAGAAATAAAATGGTTCATTTGTTTATCTAATAAAGTGCATTTGGAATCCAATTCGGGATTTTCCTTGGGAGGTATCGGGAAGGAACATACAATATATAGAATTAAAAGTAATTTTTAACTACCGAATGAGTTCACTAACTCATTAAGTGTTTTTGATTCATATGTGGTCGCTTTTTCTTTATTTTTTTGGTCATCACATATATGGTAGTTTACTGGTGGAGAATTTTCAAATTTCTCATATTATGCAAAAAAAAAAAAAAACTCATTTTTTGGTAAGAAATAAGATAACTAGTTTTTACGAAGATAACTAGTTTGTGGGTCCAGAAGTGATGATGAAAATGCCAATGGCCCACCCAGATCCGAAACAAGTTTAACCCAACTCCACCAAGCCCACCACAGTTTCTTATATAACCAATGTGCCACCAATGGATAAGACGAGACAGGCAGGATAAAGAGAATTTTCTTATGTTAAGGAAAACAAACCATTTTTTTGGTAAAAGAACAATTTTACTTATAATAACTAGTTTATTACGCAAGCATGCCCAATTCAAAAGTTCGATTGCAAACTTCATTAAGATTATGGTATATGAAAAGTTTAACATGTAGAATATTGGTTTGTGGATGAAAATATTGAGCTAAAAGGGAGAAGAATCATCGTCATGTGAAGGAAAAATGAAATAGGGATTCAGCAGTTTATTTTCTACATAAAAAAAAATTGCACAAACGCTCAGATATATATGATGAAAATGCAATTTGACCCACACGCATTATAAAAAAAAAAAAAGCATTCATGCTCATAGATTGATCAATTTCTAATAATTCGACTATTTATTGACCCACTTACAGACCAACCAGCAATTATGTGTACGTAAGAGATGTGAAAATATTTTTTTTTTAAAAAAAAGAATTGGTAGGATGCGTGATAAAGTTGGAAATTAAAAAGACAATTCAATTTTTCATTGAAAGAAAAAAAAAATCTAGTACAACAGCTAAGTGATCAACAGTTCTTTAAAATTGCTATGATAGATATTATAGTCCAAATAAAAAAAAAATTCAAATAGCATCAATATTATCTTGATTCCAATTACAAATTTTATGGTAAAAAGCAGAAAAAGTCACAAAAGCAAAACATATTGCAGGTATACTTATTTGATGGATTTATTATTACCATAGGCAAGAAACTTCTTACCGTTTGTGCATTATCATATAATTGTTTGGGAAAATGTCACAAATGGTCCCTATACTATTACTTAATGTGCAATTTGGTCCCTGAACTTTCAATCAGCTCAATTTGATCCCTGAACTATTGATAAATATCCAATTTGGTCCCTGAACTTTTGATCGGCTCAATTTGGTCCCTGAACTATTGATAAAAGGCTCAATTTAGTCCATGAACTTTCAATCGACTCAATTTGGTCCCTAAACTATTGATAAATGTCCGATTTAGTCCTTCGTTACTGTTTTTCTTTTTTTTTTGCTTCTTCTCTCTTCCCTCCGCCAGCTCCAGCGGAGGGAAGCCAATGTCCGGCGAGGCGAGCCAGCGGAGGGAAGAGAGAAGAAGCAAAAAAAAAAAAAACAAGAAAAAGAAAAAGAAAAATAGTAACGAATGACTAAATCGGACATTTATCAATAGTTCAGGGATCAAATTGAGCCGATCGAAAGTTCAGGGACCAAATCGGACATTTATCAATAGTTCAGGGACCAAATCAGACATTTATCAATAGTTCAGAGACCAAATTGAGCCGATCGAAAGTTCAGGGATCAAATCGGACATTTATCAATAGTTCAGGGACCAAATTGAACCGATTGAAAGTTCAATGACCAAATTACACATTAAGTCATAGTATAGGGACCATTTGTGACATTTTCCCTAATTGTTTTACATTACATTAAGAAAAAGAATACCCCAATTAGATAACATCTGGGAATCATCAATTTACCACTTATTTGTCTATACTTAAAAAAACGAGTTAACTAAATAAATCTGATAATAGGTCATGCAAGGGAAATACATCGAAATTAGAAATGATGTAAGTCACATACGAGGGAAAATAATCGAAGCTAATTTTCGATCTAATAATTTCAAATTATAGGTGAAGACACAAAATGTTATATTTATAAGTATGACAAATGATTTTTTTTATGATACAGATTGTTTTAATTTTAATTTTGCACCAAGGGCAGGTCAATCTCTTGTTCTATCATAAAACTTTCTGCATGACCTCAAACAATAGAAACTGATTTGGTAAAATAAATCAACGCTGAAAAAATTTAATCAGAGTCACTAACAAAAATTTCGGTATCTTTTGGAATTGATTACCTAAATTTTTCTCCTCTTTTTGCGATGATTATGTTACTTTTGAAATAAGGGATTGTCTACGACATTTTTCATGGAACAAGTTACGACACAGCCACAACTCCATCGAGCGGACATATAATATGAATAATCTTCGTAAGCTCTCGCAAATGAGGAGATGCGAGATGCAAAACCACCAGCATGTGGCGTCATGTAAATATCAGCAATGGTTCACCATTCTCCTCTCGATTCCAACATCCACCTTGTCACATGAAAAGCTAATGTTGTAGTCCTGGTTGACAAAGTTCGCACATCCGACTGTCTTCCAAAAAAAAATGTATCAATGCTGTCTCTGGTTGTCATAATTTTCTCCTTAAATAAGCTTGATCCAATTCAAGTTACCACCAATCAGCCACTTAAACTTCTTTAGCCAGGACTCTACTACAACGAGACAATTCGATTTTAATCAGGCATTCTTATTCATAAGCATAGCTGAGATCAGGTGTCCTTTGCAATAGCCGAACCACATCAAGGAAATATTTGACTAGAAAGATTTCTATGAAAATGTACAGCGTTAAGAAGAGCATGAGAATAATCCCATTGCCTAACGCCAGGCTAAGGTTATTCACTTTTTAGCAGCACAAAGTTCCAATTTCAAACCACAAAAGACTTTGAATATGCAAGTCCACCAGGAGCCCCACTAGCCTGAACAAGTTCTCACAAAAACAGAAAAAGAAGTAAATATAAAAGGAATAAGCTGATTGTCTAATGACAAGGGTAACGCATGTTTAAACTTTCAACCTGCAACCTCAGTCCACAGTCCAGTAAGGTTACAGAGAGAGGTCCCAACAATCCAAGGAGCCATATGAATCAAAGACCGGCAAAGCTTCAAATCTTTAGGCACGATTTCTGCTGCTTTCTGCATTTCTTACAGGGTAAAAATAAGGATGAGCCTGCATGAGAGAGAACACAAGTTTTTTCATGAAATGATAAGACACACGACCCCTTTAAAAAGGGTCAGAAAAGCAATACATCAATCTAATCTCACGCGACTTTTCTCAAGTCGAAAGGACAACTGAGGCACTGTGACTTGACCAGAAACACTATAAAACAGTAACTTCAGTACACACTGAGCCAGAGCAACATAAACACAATGTCAGACACTAAAAAGTGCGTAGGTGCCTAGAGCAAAGTCCCATTTTAAAAGAGTCAATGGCCTCTCTTGAATTCAGAATTGGATCATACCATTGCCTCCTTTGCAGTCGGCCTCTCCTGATGATCATATCGCAGCAACTTGTCCACAAAGTCAATGGCCTTCAACAAGAAATGGACAAAACAAACCATAAGAGAATACTTCCTTAATAGAAAGGTTTCAAATTGCCACACAATAAAAGACAAATCGATCTACCTCAGGGACAGCTAAATGTTGGTTGTCAACATTTATGAATTTTGACCATGGCTTCCGGCTATGTCTACAATTAAGTAAAGACAATATCTCAGGTGCAACCAGAAATATCTTGAAAAAAAGAAAACGAAAAATGCACAAGATTTACACAATGCAGATCCCAGCAAAATAATAACAATAACAGTGATGATGATAACGACAATTTTGGTGATATGACCGACCTCCCAACAAGTGATGCAAGGTGTGGGTCAAGCTCTATACGATACTTGTTAAGGTAAGCATTTAGCTCATCAGTGCCAAGTACCTGTTGCAACATAGCAAAAATTTGAGAGATTTATCTCATTGTTGCTGCCACTTATTTGTTAATCTATACTCCAACCAATCAGTCTGTATACCTTGGCTATTTTGACCAGTTGATCATAATTATCATGCCCATAGAAGAATGGCTCCTTACGGAATATCTACAAGGCACAAGCCTCATGGTTAGAATCAGAGAAGGCACTAGCACATAACCTAACTTCTCAAATTTGAGAATCCCCATTTGACCCAAAAAAAAAAAAAATTGGAAAACCCTTACTTGTCACTCCATCATGAAGAATGTAAAAAGCAAATAACTAATTTATTGTAACACCAAGAATTCTCTCACAAAAAAATCGTGAAAGATCTTTCTAAATGGAGATTTCCTGCAATCAATACATACATCCATATAGAACTTGCTCTCATTCATTGAAGATCAACATACAAAGACTGACTTCTGCCAAGGAACCTAACTGAATGAATACTCATTTGGGACTGAAAAAGGTAAATCATGAAATATAACATGACAGAGAAGTAACTTATATAAATGAAAAACCCAGCAATAGATATTTAGATATGGTGCATGCACACTCACCATTCCTGCAAACATACACCCAAGGCTCCACAAATCTAAAGAGTAATCATAGTCCTGCAAATCAACAAGCAGCTCGGGTCCTTTGAAGTACCTACAAGTGTGGCATTAAGGTTTTATGAGGGACTATAACTCACATTCATGAATAAATAGACATAACAATTTTTATTTTTTTTGGTAAGAAATAGACATAACAATTATTAGACACAGCAAAAGGACCAAAAACAATGTCCATGCTTCTTCAAGTGCTGTGAGCAGATTGAAAATTCACAAAAGACCTGAACTATTTAACCATGAAACTGTATTCTCAGTAACGCGTGATTTAAGTTCTGCAGATATTACTCAAACAATGTCAATATGCATCCCAACCAGGAAAATGCACTGTGCCCTATTAAATATGCACCCCATATCAATTTTGATGTTGAAACTTATTTTGTTTTACTATGCTTTTTGCGTTTTCATAATCTGCGTCTGATCAACCCACCTCCTCATTTGCAATTTTTTTGTAGAGATCAGCACTGAACCACTTTTAGGGCCTTTTCAACAAGAGGTTCCCAATGCACTAAGTACACCTAATGACACTAACAATAAGGATATAAAATAAAGGTACTGGCACAAGTTGTACAGAGGAAAAGTGATCATGCTAATTAAGTTCAAAGGACGAAGAAATATGATGTGGAAGCATCCGACTTAGATTCATCAACCAACTCAGCACCATCAATGCTCATTCAAACAAAGATAGACTTTGAGCATAATGTGCTTCAATGGATCGAGAATGAAGTTTTTGAATAAAGAGGTACCGAATCATTCCCCTACTGAGTTATCAGTAAGACAACTACCCATGGCTTATCAAGTAAAGAGTTACCGATACTTCTTGGTACACCATATTAGTTGCTAATTTCGAAGTTCATCACCACCCATCGATGGGAGGCTATTCTAGACAATTTCTATGCATATTCGATGAGTTTTTAAAATGGTTATCTTCTGGTCAAGCTCGATGGACGAATTTTGAAGACAAAGGCACAAGATTCAAGAGTCAAGAATAGAAGTTCCCGTGTTATTAATTGCATCTCTAAGTTCCTAGAAGTCGTTACTGTCATATAAGTTTCAAGACTCAAAGTTCTAATTTCCTAAGCTCTTTATTATGCTTTCCAGTTCCCGTGTCCATTATTGCTCAAGTGGTTCCAATGTCTAATTAATTGTCGTCTATTTCCTAGGTGTCATCTCTCCTATACTTAGAGGAAGACTCTCCATTGTAAGACTAGACTAGACTTTGATGAATGAAAATACGTGAGATTTTCCTCCGTGAGTGATTATCTTTGGAGAGTGGATAACTCTCCTATTTCAGTCTCTTTATCCTGGAGAGTGGACAACTCCTTAGTGGTGAGCCAAGAAGCACTTTATCCTTGGCTAGCGGATTTCCGTTAGGTACTGGTGGTGAGCTTCTCTATCCCGAAATCCTTAATCCTTAGCGGGTGGTTCATCCTTTAAGTCTTGGTAGTGAACTTCGTCAATCCCAATCCTCATCCTTGGTTGGTGGCACGTCCTTTATACCTTGATGGCAATTGTTTTCTATCCCTTCATTTGCTTCCCATCCTTCGACAACAAATCCATACACACCATTCCAATACACTTAATCACAAAAATCCGTACATCCTGGAATCACTTGCCTATGCACGCATCAAGATATAAAAGTAAAACTTAAAAGATAGTGAATTTTTAAAATTCTAAGTCCTTTGCTTAAGGTTCCCAAGGATCACATCCTTGTTCTTTCCTTCTGCATTTATTTAGCCAAAAGGCTGTGCCTGGCAAGTTAGTCATAAGCAAATCATTTATAATTAATTCTCAACGTCTATCCCTCCAAATTAAAAGTAAAATGCCATACTGTTTTCTTGCAATCATAATTCACAAGATATTAGATTAAACTGGATGTATGGAACCAATTTGCAAATGCTAGTGACATATTAGCCTTCAATTGGGATTTGATGATGTAACAATGATTCTTAGCAACCTAATTAACAAAATATTTTCTTAGCTGTCAATCTAAAGTTCAACACCCTGCTAAAGTTCTCTGCATCTTCTACAACCAAATGATGCAAATCTCTTAATGAAAATAATGGCATATAGAGTAACCCATGAATCCATGATCCAAAGTTGAATAACATCACAACACAAAGTAAGTCTCCACACCATTAGTAAAATCTTAAAATTTTCAAAATCCACGATAAGTCAATTTGAAATCTATCCCTCCCTCCTTCTCATTTACACTCAATCCCTAGAATTAACAATCATCACCATCCACGAGTTTCTGCCACCTGGAGCAAACTTGTCACCAAGCTTCATATGTTACCCACCTAAATCTTTTTAATTCTCAAAAATTAGTCAGCAATGCCCATCTAATTGATTTTGTTTCCTACAGATGCTGTTAAAGTCTAAAGTAAAAGCCAAAGTTCGGCTTTTGTATAACTTGAGTAACAGATATAACCCTCTGCTTAAGCCATAGTCAGTTGAACATGATTAAAATATAACTTAAGAGTCGGACAAATTGAGATAATGTAGTAAGCAAATTAAAAGAATGAAAAAACATAGGACATAACTTGACAAACTCAATTTTTGGGATGCAAAGTGTAATTAAACCAAATAAAAGCAAACAAAAGATTCCTTTCAACTCCAAAATTATAAATTAGTAAAGTCACTAGAATTTGTCAACAAATCAATAGTATGACTGAGAATAGAAGACAACATTCTAATAATTGAGATATATAGATGCAACAACAACTATGACAATAAAAGAGAAGAAAAACCTGGAAGCAACGCGAACATTGTATTCTTTTCCAGGATGATAAAATTCGGCGAGGCCCCAATCTATAAGACGAAGTTTACGCTGCTCATGATCAATCATGACATTATGTGGCTTGACATCACGATGCATAATCCCTTGTGAGTGGCAATAGTCCAATGCCTAATCATGTTTATCAAAAAACAAAAAAAACAGAAGAAGAAGAAGAGCAAAACATTAGTAAATAAGACATAACAAGCTAGCCAAAAGTAAGTATCTCTGTTACTTTTTTACCCTAAGGGAAGGCACTGCACCCTCCTCTCAGCACCAAGTGGTGGGGTTGATGGGTGGGAACAATAACAGTATTGACTTATCCTTAAAGGCTGAGTGTGAAAGAACCAGAATACAAATTTCCATGAATGACTTGACTTTCTTCAATTATTATAGAGCAGTAACAAGATAATGTCCTCAACATTTTTGAGTGCTCCTATCATTATGACCTCTCCCCAAGGATGCATTTAGCTCTTACTAAAAACAAAAAAATTAGGTGCTTAATAGAAGTGGCTATCATATAAAAAAAAATTCAGCTTTTGGCCCATTTCTTTCATGTTCTTTCTATCAAGTCCCTATAGCTTTAATTTGTCTAATCAAATTATTCTGGTGATACACATTTTCTAATCAAGTGCCTCCAACGCCAAATCCGACCAAATTTAGCTGTGTGGCCATTGGAACAAAATATTTCCAATCGAGATGTCCACATGGGTGTCCACATTGGCTAAATTTTATTCACATCATAGTTTGACATTATCTACAGTGGCTAAATTTTTCCACCCAAATCCATGTGGGCATTGGCATAATTTCTCCTCATCATACTTTGCAATCGTTGATGTCTACGTCAGTTGAATTTAGTCAGATTTTATGCCAGGGGTACGTGATTAGAAAATTTGTGATGGCAGAAAGATTCGATTAGACAAATTAAAAGTATCGAGACCTGACTAGAAAAAGCATGAATATACAAGAAAGAAAAGTATAGTTTTCCTTATTATATAAAAACTTAATGAAAGTGTGGTTTTATATATCCAATACATTTGGTAGGAGGTATATGTCCTTAAAAAGGTTTAACTAAGACAACGTTCACCTTGTACGGTCCAAATAGTAACTTTTTCCGAAGAAATCAAATAGTGAGATGTAAACATCGCAAGGGAGACTTCAACTTGTGGTTTTGGGATTCAATTAAAACAAAGTAAAAATATCCCTCGAAACATCAATTATGAAAAATTCAATTATATCTTTCTAGTTCTCTATCTTTGAGGAAAAAGACTAACTACCAAATGTCAGACTGATCGCTTCCTAAAATAAGCTCACCAAGCTAAGCAAAAAGCAAAACCAAACATATATGAAATTCTAAAGGATTGCAATAAGGCAGCAATGCCTTATGCAAGTGTTGGGCTGTTAAACATCAACATTGCTATAAACATCAATAAAACAAGTCATAAGATTTCTTCACTACTCACATTTGTTAGAAAGATCAAAATCAAAACAAATCTTAAAGTTACAGGCTTCAACTACCAAGCACCACTTATAGTCAACAACAAGAGCCCAAGAAACAAGTGTAGAGAGAAAAAGCTAAGGACAAAAGCAATTCTAAATGTGTGGGCGAGAGAGAGAGAGAGAGAGAGACTTGCCTTTAAAAGTTCATAAATATAATAGCGAATATCATAGTCAGAAAGGGTCGGATATAACACTTTGAAATCTGTGTTATTGACATATTCAAAAATCAGACTTGGGGTCTTCGACTGCTGATCTCTAACAATATCAAGCAACTTCACGATATTAGGTCCACCACAAAGGTTTTGCAATATTTTGATCTCCCTCTTAATCTGCACATAGTACAAAAAGAGTACTTACTAAAGGTTCGCAATCATCATGGATTATGTCTCACATATACATAGTAATAAACTGGCTGAAGAACGCTGGCCTGCTTTTAAACAAAAAGCATTTTTTAATCTATAATTCTGTAAATAATTACTCAAACATATTTGCTCTCATTCATCCATCAGATATATACAAAATTTCTTCCTTCATCAGTCCATGAATATATTATTTTGGGTGTAATTCGTCACACATTGTATCAACTAAACATAAAAAGATCTGTTCTTTTAACATGAACCAAAGGTTCCTACTGCAAAATGTTTATAGAAAGTAGAAGTTTCAATGAAAGACTTGCACAATTTACCTAGACAAATAAGGTGGAGAGCTACCCTAGCACATAGGAGAACACTCCCATTTCTAATTAGCCCCTTCAAGTTCACAGGGTTGACCCCTTGTTACAGGAAGTTCTTCCTTTAATGTGAACTATGGCCCTTTACCTCCCCTAAGCCCTAAATTTGAAGAAAAATGTAACTTATCTTTTTATTTATTTATTTATTTATTTTATTGAACTGCACTAATTATTATCCACAATAGGCACTACGGGGATGCCAACCCATGTACAGAATCATCTACAGGATAAGGAGTCTAATAGGTTAATGATAGCACTTAAAGACTTGTGCTATGTGTGATCCAGAGCTTTAAAATAAGAAGCCAAGAATCCAAATTTTTTCCGAAATGGCTTTCAACATTATAAAAAATTCTCCTGTTCCTCTCCCACCAAATCAGCCAAAAAGTTGCTAGAAGGACCAAGTGAATCATCTTTCTCCTCTCTTTGCTAGGATAGATGCCCAACCAAGCTCCCAAAGGTACCTTGACCAACAAAAACGTTGTAGAAGATGGTCAACAGATTCCAACGCCTGTTTACAAAGGCAACACCTGTTGGGGCTCCAAATTTCAAAATCAGTTTCAAAGAGAAGCAAGCCTCCTAAGGGAAAAAAACCAAAACTTTTACTGGTGCTCCAGAAAAAGATGTAGAGCAAACATTTATCATAACAGTTAAAGATGCTGAAGAGATGTGTTTAGACATCCAGTTCCTACAGGTGACACCAAACCCATTCGCTCCAATATATGCTGGAGGCATTGCCAAGAGACACGGTCATAAGCTTATTCATTTCGAACTTACATAATACTACCTTGTTCCCACTCTTGGTGTAGCTATTGACCACTCCATAAAGAAACTTGCTATGGAAGCCACATCGGGAATTCTGGTGTCCCTCTACAAAAGCATTCTGAAATTTCCCAACCACCTTTGAGATCACCTTACTTCAATCTTTGCGCAAGGACCTAGGCCAAAATTTGATTGAACCTCCCCCACTAAACTGATTGGCCTAAGTTCCTTCATGTCCTATGTGCCAATTTTGTTCCATATAAGAATAATAAAAGTTAAATTCAAGGATCTCGAAAGTCCATTATGATGAAAACCCACAAACACATTGACCAAATCTTCCTCCAAAATTCCCAATTACTTTGGATATGGGCAGTGGTGAACCCATCCAGACCTGGCAATGCAATAAAAAAACTGCTTTTTGGGTTTCATCTTCAGAAAATAGAACTTCTAGCCAATGAGCATTTGGCCCACTGACTTGATAGAAAACAATATTCCCTAATCCAGGCGTCCAGCTCTAGGTTCAGTGTAAAGTTCCAAATAAAAGCAAAGATTGATTTATTCGTCTCTTGTCCTTTTCAAAGGTTTGTCCCTCCATGATAACCTTGCTCATGTAGTTATTCCTTTGATGTGCATTTGCTATTTTGTGGAAAAATCTAGTGTTTTTATCTCCTTTGCTTAGCCGAAGTTCTATATCTCTGATGCCAAGCAATCTCATCCAGCAAAAGCAACTAAGCTATGTGAGCTTCAGCACCTGCACTCTTTTCCTTCTCCCAACCAAGTCACCTTTGAATTATCATATCATCCACTAAAATAATTTCATTCATCATTTCATCCTTCGCCCTCGAAGAACTATCAAACTCTTCATTCTTTCAACCATGAAACTTCTTAAAAGCTGAAAGCTTTGAAGCTAAGATCAAACAAGCTGTGCCTGACTCAGCTATTTCAGACCAGCTGTCCTTAGAAGCTCAGAAAGACCTTCGGCTTTCAGCCATTTGATTCCAAAATGAAAAGGGGTCGGACCCTAATTACACCCGCCAATTCCAATAGACAGCATGAGGGTCAGAGGTTGATCTTGGCAGAAGGCAGTGCTTAAATTTGGAGCAAAAATCATCACAATTTTGAGAAAACAAGAATCTATCTGACCTTGAAAAAGGAGAGTCTCGAAAACTTGACCAAGTGAAATTACCGGAACAAGAGGGAGTCAAGGAGCTCATTCTTAAAAACATAACCTTGGAACTCCATATAACCTCAGAACTCCATAGCACCTAGATTTCCCACAGTGGCTCCCTATCTTTCATGATCAGAAAATACAAGGTTGAAATCCCCCCAAAACCCAAGGCAAACACCACCTCTCCCTGTTCTCATTAAGCTCTTCACAAAGTTGGTTTTGCCCCTCCCTCCTCCCAGGTCCATAGATCCCAGGGAAAACAAAATTGAAGTTGTCAGACAGCAACTGAAAATTGCAAGAGATAGAGTAAAAAGCCTGACTCATAACTCCTCAATTCCACTAGAAGTGAGTCCCACAAAATTAAAGTACCGATGGAGATTCCTGAGGCAGATAAGTGAATCCACCTCTCAGTTCTCAACAGCCAAATGGATCTCACAAACTCCTCAGTTTTTTTTTTTTTTAAATTTCCTGTAAGCAAACAATATCTACCCACCAGTCATTCAAAAATCTATTTACTACAGCCCTTTTACTGAATCATTCAGACTCCTCATAGTTCAAGCAATAAGCTTTGAGTTCATTAAGAAACACTAGCTCCCCACTGGCTGAGAATGCTCGCTGAACGATTCCTCCTCCATGATTGGGCTAATGCTTACCCTCAAGTTCTGAAAAACCTTCTTAGCAGGAATGATAGGTTTTCTGTTAAACTTCCTGCATTCTATGAATTCTTGTTGACAGAACTGAACCAGAAAGTTGCCGGATGTTTTAGGCATTTGCTCCCTATTAATTCTACCAAGTCCAACAACTTGACGGTCATTTCAAAAATGATTTTCCAAGTTTCTTCCTACTCCCTTGTGAAACAAAGGCTTCTTTAGCAACACTTTCCCTTACAGGAGTTTCCCCACAATGAGGGCAATGGCCTGGGGACACATCCTCGTTTGCTTCCTCAGGCACTTGATCTCTATCCGACCCAAAAGGAGCTCCAGATAACTCAGGTTTCAAGTGTTTGGTGCTGACTGGGTTGAGAAACATACAAAATGTTCAAGTGCTCCAAACAAAGACCACCAGCGCCTTGCTTTTTTTCCCTTTAAGAAAGACAAGAAGATAGGAGCCTCCTTGGTACATCTCTGTCAGCAAAAGCACCCTCACTCTGCTAGTCCATCAGAAAGAGAGAGAGAGAGAGAGATTACCCTATCCATTGCCCTAAATTTCCCATGGACTTAAATGTAATTACAGTTAAAAACAAACTTTGACATCTCACCAACTGTTCAACTTCTGCCAAATCAAGGAAGATGGAAACATGGCCATTTCTAAAATGCTTGGTATTTACATAACATCTCTCCAGGAATTATACTTGCCATTTCTATTATAACAAGAAGATAATCCAAAAGAGTAAAAAGTCATTTTCTGATTAACCAACATTTAAGAACTCACACATGATCACATAGTATACCGAGAAACAAGTACAACCAGTAGAAGGAAATCTCTGACAACCTGTATTTACCTTTTTTCACTGGTAAACAAAGTGCAACCTAAGTTATGGCTATACAAACATTTTCTTAAAGCAAGATGATCCATTTGAATACAACCAACTCCCTTGAAGACAGGCTTATAATTTAATTCTTTGTACAGCACAAGAGTTAAACAGCATTATAAACCAAAGATAACAGGATTGCACCCTTAGAAGGCAATCAACAGAAAAATTGCAAATTAAAAACCAAGCATCAGACCTAACTTTGAGACTAGTGTGTAGTACTGTAGCAAAACCACTGTAGCTGCTATGTGTAGCAATGTTAATCATGCAATCCTCTCAGAAGAGTGAGAATCTTTAAAATGTTTCTTGAACTTCACAATAGGAAGTTCAAATAACTATCAAGATCGCCGCAGAAACACTATAAGAGGGTTGATACAGAAGAAAATAGAGCTAAACAAGATTCCAGCATCAACATCGTAGCTGGAGACAGCTACAAGTACTTTCTCCACATAAGAACCAGGAATGAAAAAGCAAAAGAGGTCAGAACTTGGCCCCCCATCCCATATGAGGGGTCTCACAGTGCTTTCCTTTTGCATTCAGCCACTTCGCTCCATGATTACACATTTGTTTCAAATTTCCTATGCACGCTAAACAAAAAATGAACCCTAAGCATTCTAGAGATGCAAAAGGAACACACCTTTTTCTTTTTGACAGGCTTGAGAATCTTGATAATGCATTTCTCGTTGTCCGTGCAGTGAACACCTTCAAACACCTCGCTGTATTTGCCCCTCCCAACCTTCCTCACAACTTCATAATCATCTTGTTCCCTGAATAGCAGGAATATCCGAGAAACAAATTACAAATTAAAATCCAAGGCCCAGCATACGGGCAGATAAGTGGTCTCATTCTCCTGGTTCTTGACAAGGAGTGAGTCAGGCTACCTTGTTATACCAGAGAACCACTTAAGCAACAACAATCTTTCGCCTTTCCCTTACCAATTACAACCCTAGCGTTCGTTTTAGTCCTCTTCAATTAAAAATTTCCATAAATCCAACAGAAAAAGGAAAAAGAAATGGACAAGAGTAAACTCTCATAATTCCCGCATTCTTATAAAAACATCAACCAACGAGGTGGACCTAATCAAACTTGATATCACAACAAAATAAGCCAGGGGAAGAAGCATCGATACCCCCACTGAACAGTCAGCGACTCGTAATCCCAGTACTCTTTCGGACGGATCACATTGACGTCAGTGTAAACCCTGGCCTTGGAAGCGGCGCCAGGGCGCCGCGTGGCCTTTCCGATCTTCTGCGCCAGGGTTTCCGGTGGCGAGAGCTGCCGAGCGAGGCGGTGGTGGGGCGCCGGCGGGTGGTGGCGCTTCTGGTGGTCGTTGGGCGGCGAGAGCGGGGCGTGCGAGGCGATGCGACGGCCGACGACAAGAATCGGAGGGAGGGAGAGGGAGGGGCGAGGGGGAAGAAAGGGAGGGAGGGTCGAGGAGGAGAGGAAGGAAGATAGAAGCGAGCGCCGGGGTTGGAAATGGCGTGGAGAGGGAAGAGCGAATTGATGAAGTAATGGCCTTATGGCCATCAAAATCGCTCTCTTTCCAGTGTAAAGAGGACGACGATGATGGTGCCCTTTTGCATAACCCTCCCGTGTCACCTTCCTTATTTTTTTTCCTCCTTTTTCCCTTGTTTTTCTTTTGTTGGTGTTCCACCGTTCCTAACTTTTTGTTTCTTTCGTTATTTTATTGCATACGCCGTGGAGGCATTGCTTTGCCTTCTCTTTTCTTCTTAGCTCAAAAATGAAAAGACCATCCTCTCTCTCTCTCTCTTCTTTAGAAAAGCAAAAGTCCTTGTCTTCTTTGCATTCCTCTTTTCCTTGAAAATGAACCTGAATTGAGGGAGGTGTGTGCTCATATGATCACGGATTGAACTTTGTCATTGTTATTATCACGTAAATGTGTCAAAATGGGTCTTAAACCCATGTATGACTCATGAATCACTTAAATCTTAAAGAGTCTACTTAATTAGGTTTAAAAATTAAAAGGTTAAAATAAATAAGTCTAAATGGGTTGGACTTAGAACTTATTTCCCTATTTAACCTTATAAAAATATTTTTCATAAAAATTATAATAATTATTATTTTTTATATTTTTTTTCTTCTTCCATCTTCCTCCGTTAATGGCCAACATGGCAATCCACCAAGCGAGGCTCGAGGTTGTCAACGACTAACAAGGCTAGCGAGGCTTGGCTAGTTAGAATTAGGCGAGCTTGAGCTCACCTTTGGCTATCGCCGGCCATGTGATGGCCGTCGATTGGCCGAAGAAGAAGCGAAAAGAAAAAAGAAAGGAGAAATAATAAAAATTTATATTTTAAAAGAAAAAATAAAAATAATTAAAAATTCGATTTTTAAAATATATATATTTTCGATTTAAAAAAATAAAAATATTAAAAGGAGTCACAGAGGAAAGTTTAATAATATTTTTCATACCAAACGACGGAAAATATTTTTTAATTTATTTTCAAATTTCAAGCAAAACCCAAAAATATAATGTAATTTCTTTGAGAAATACTTCTTGGAAAATATTTTCCAAGAAACAAACGAATGCTTATTTTTAAGAAAGAAAATTATAAAAATTGTCCACTATATTTGTATTGAATTAAAGTGTTTTAGTGATACCATTTAAAAAAAACATAAGAAATAAGTTTTTTTTAGATTTAATTAAATGGATTGAGTATGGGTTGAGAATTAAGTCGGGTATGAGTTAAGAATTTTGCATTACAATAAATGGGTTGATTCAAGTCGAACCATTTGTGACCTGATCCACTCATTTGACATGCCTATAATCATGTGACCAACAAACTACATTACATCATTGCACCACGTAGCCTTTATTCAACTAATTAGCATTAGTTTAGTAACTTACAATCCCAAAAATTTATCACTTACCAAATCCAAAGAAAGTTATGTTCAAAATGTATTCGACTAATGATTTTTCAAAATCCACTTATATTAAAATTCAACTATTTGAAAAAAATCAAATAAGAGATAAGTTCATGAGCTTTAATTTTATACGACACCAATAATGTAAACTAAAATGGACATTTATTCAAGTCGAATTTGAAATAGCATTGATATTTGTTTAATAATAAAAATTATGGATGAAAAAATCTTGAATCAGTCGATTAGGTTCAAGTACGACGGTGGAAAACTCCTCTCTCTTCTCTCTATGATAGGAGGCTCTTCCGTTTATTTCCACTCCTCATAAATCGAGCCATATTAAAAGTCAGTCTAGAGACAGTTTTTATAAAAGCACAAAGCTGAAATGGACTCAGCCATCAAGACCATGTCTGGTCGTTGAAGAAGATTAAAAAAAAAAAAATTGAGGTTGAATTTGATGTTAAGCTATCAAGGCCCGGGAATCATGCACGAAGGAGAAAGAATTAGAGAATTTTTACAATTTACATTGTAATTAGAGATTGTACTGTCTACGTTTAGATAGGAAGTTTCATTTGGGTACAAATGTAAGACGTAAAAATCAAATGCGGAAACTAAGATTGATTATAGACAAACCTCTGGCCATTGTTCATATTCACGTTCGTCGGAAAATCTTGAAAATTCAAAGAAATATCGGGCACACACTAGTAACTCAATTCCCTTACATATTGTATTCCAAAAGAGAGGATTTGTGTTAGACCTTGTGATTGCCCCGTTAGAAATGAACGACCGTTCCTTTTATATACTATCTCCCATCAAAACGGTTACCAAATGGACGGTTATTACGAAAAGGTATGAAGCGTGGAAAAATTATATGTGGAATAACCGCCACTTTAAAAGAAAATGTGGGTCCGAAATGTGGGATCACAAAAATAAATAACATGTTCCGAATATATTCTCTTTTTCTTTATATTGAAAATAACGTCGAAATTAGTTAATCTCGAGTTCATAAGCCAAAAAACCCAACGAAGGGGCATCCAAATATAAAAGATTCCGAAGAGATTGATGAAAGGGGCGATCCATAAAGAGGGGAGGGAATCCGATCGTTAGGGCCTTAACTACCCAATTGGTTAGGTTTGCAGATCGGCCACAATGGGCCAATGCAGTACTCTTATTATGGGCCAGGCTGAGCCGGGCCTCTTCCACCAGAGTTTCCCAACTCCCAACGCATGTAGGTCTGCTTCAGAACTCCATCATATTCTCTCTCCCTGGTCGAAAGCACTTCAACGCTTCGATCAAGGCCAAGATCTCCGTTTGTATTCGTCAACGAAGATGGAACTTTCAAGGCAAAACCGTCCGGCAAGGTCTCTATGTCATCTCGGGGGACCCCCGAAATGGCTCCTTTTGTGGCACCCTCGAGGAAAGCATATTACTGTTTATGTTATATTCTGAAGGAAGAAAGAACTTCAACAGTAATTTTTTTTGGAAGCTCTCATAGTCTCATTTCCTTCCCAAGTGGAATGATGGAATGTCGGCCTCACAGTACTTTATTAAACGAGAATCAGCATCTTGAACTTCTGTGTTTTACAAATGTCCTGAGGGTCACGTATTCGAGCATCTTTCTCATAACCTTCATCATGGTTATAGTTTTTAAATTAAACACTTTTTGGCTTTGAATTGTCGAATCAAATTTGCCTTGTAGCTTCCCTTCAATTATTTGTAGTTTTGGGGAAATAAAGTTTTCTTGAGTTTGTTCGTTTCTCTACAAAAATCAGTAGCTATAACACTGCTAGCAATCACTTTTCTTTCAATGTTGAAGTGTATTTATGCATGTCAGGTCTGTGTCGTTTTAGCATGGAGAAATGAGCTACACCGTAGTACTGCCCAACTTATTTCTGAGTGACCAAGGCATTTTATGTGAATTTCAGATTCTTCTGTTTGGACATCATTTCTACCGAAAAAGAAGGCACCCCATCTCTGATTGGATATCACACATATCTGGAAAGTTCGTTTGAGACACGAGAGTACAATCCGAGAATGCATCAAAAGAATTATTTGTATTCTTATTTATGATCCTCAAAAACAAATGCTAATTGTAATCGAGATAGCAAAAGCAACAGCAAGATATGCCGTGCCTTGAACTCTGTATGGGATTGTCAATCTGAGCGAAGAAAACACTGCCTATGCTATTGAAGATACGTCAAACTCATTAAGTACACAAAAATGATTTCTCTCTCTTTGCTTTTCACCTCTTACTCTCCAGGTTACAGCTGCATGTGCACCAGCTTCCTGGCAAAAAGAGGTAGTTTGATGTTGATCAGTCCCCCCTCATTGACCCATTGACTTTGTTCCTGTTATACAAGACAGGACTCCAATCATAAAGAAGCTGCAACATTCTTTCACTCCGGGTTTGGGATTCCCATCACATGAGAAATAACCTTTCAGCCTTTGATTCTCGGAAATGCTACGTATATAACATTCTTGTAACTGATGCCATTTCAAATGCCAAAACGGCGGGTAAAGATTAACTCACATGCCAAGTATTATTAAGCTTCATCATTGTGATGCCTTTTCAATTGGCAAAACAGTGGTTATGCCAATTAACTCCATGCCAGGTAATATTCAGCTTCATATTTGTGTATTCTATGGAGACAAGCTTTCCTCATCTGAGCTGCTATTTCCTCTCGCATTATACCTGTTCAGAACAGGGAGTGAGGCAGTGGAAGAAATCCGGAAGGACCTCGCAGACCCCACCACAGTCCGATCCTGCATCCTACTGACATCCTTGCACACATGATCCAAAACCGAGAGAAAATCTCTCACAATCAGAAAGATTCTTAGTGGGTGAGCTTCCTCCTTTGCAGCATCTCCATGAAAATATTTAGTGACCTCTCTCACGAGAAACAAAGCCTTCTTCTCATCATCCTTGACTCTAGTGATTTCCTCCTCTGCCTCTCTAAGGAACATCTTCATTGAATCGAAAAAGTTCCCCTGCATATCTGCCCTCTGGTATTGTAGCACATGTCTGACTTTGTCAAGCCCAATTTCAAGTTTTGTGACATAACTACTCAAGACATCAGAGTCCATTCCTGCTGCCTTTTTCACATTTCCAAGGTCTTTGCTCAGGTTAGCCACGACCTGCAATCCTTGCTTCTTGAAGTCATCATCCTTCATCTTAGGTTGCACCTTGTTCTGAAGATTGTCATCAACAGAAGTTGTACCTTCTCCCTCTGATCTTATGATTTCCTGAACCACAAAGTGAAGAAGCGTTGTTTTTCCATCTGTTCCCTTTATGTCTACCAGTTTTAGGAGTGTATCAAGTTTGAAAGCTTTTGCATCTCCACGGTTTGTGCCTACATTCATTCGGTTTCCTGTCCTAAGTACAGCTTCAAGGAGTTTGAGGAATAATCGGCTATTCTTTAGCTCTTCACTAGCCGCCTGCCATGAAAAACATCCAATGAGTAGGTCTTAGGCATTGCAACAAAAGAATTTATCACATCTAATAAAAACTATGATGGCTTGTATGATGTTGGTGGAAATAACTTGTGAATAGTACCTCTAGCGTTTGGAAAGCCTTCCTCAAGTAGTTCACCTCAGTCTCGAAATTGGCTCTATATAACATGGCTTCAACTCTTTTGAAGGCAAATGGAATGTCAAGGATAGCCTTAAGAAAACGTTCTGCAGTCCCTAGTTTAGAGATGTCACCATTATAATCTCGAAGCTTTATCTCCTCTTCCTTTGTCGGAGCCATTTTCACAAGTGTCTCCAGAAGTTCAGCACCCAAACCTTCCGGATTACCTATGGATCCATATACATATGGCACATGATGTAATTAAACCAGCAATGTAATAAAGCATGCAAAATAAGAGATCAATACTAATCAACTTCCATTTATATATCTCTCTCTCCCCACCCTACCTACCTCCACGCCGCAAACTAAATTGCAACTTGAAATCGTGAAATTGAAGCCATGTAGTCATGCAGGTAAGAACCAGCATTTATTTACTGCATCAGAAGATTTTGACCCTCTACATTCGAATCATGACCCTCTCTCTCCCCCTCTCCCTCTCTCTCCCCATCCATGCTGCAAACTTGATTGCAACTTGAAATCGCGAAATTGAAGCCCATGTAGTCAGTCATGCAGGTAAGAACCAGCATTTGTTTACTGCATCTGAAGATATTGACCCTCTACATTCAAATCATGATACTTTTTTAGTTTTCCTTCAACTATGAAATATTTCTTTAACTCCCCCCTTTGCCCCTTTTTTCCCAATAATATACAATGATTATTCAGAACACATATGATGATGCAATGATCTTCTGGTTTTGACTGTTGTAAGACTTGAGGCTTCAACTAGAAAGCTTGTTCTATTTTGGGGAACGGCTTTACTGAATTTGGCCTGGGATGCGACTTCAAGAACTTTCCATATTAACTCAAATCCAATAATCCTTAGGATTAGCAAGAAAGGCTTTCAACACCACAAGAGTATAATCATATCATCATCAAAGTTTGAATTTCCATAAGTTACCTACTTCCCTCTTTGTAAGGTAAGGTCGAATAACGTAGTTTCTGACTATTCTCTTTCCATCTTCTGAAGAAATTGAAAGGACATGGGGGCATACCATCTAAAAGAGCTTCAGAGACTTCATCCCTTGTCACGTTCAGTGCCCTCAACAGGATAGCTATATTCTGTGACTTCTTTGGATCCAAAACCCTGTTCTCCTGTTCTGGAGGGGGAAGCACCGATCTCCTCACCGGCTCCTTAGGAGCTGAATTTGTTGAGTGGCAACCAAAAAGTGTCTCCATCATATCCTCATTCAATCTATAAATCAAAGAATTTTTCCATGGATCAGGATTTGGTTTACTATAATTAAGCGGCATCAACATTTTTTTCAAGTAACAAAACTTACTGGAAAGAACTCGACTTGAGCTGATCCCACACCGTGGCTCTGTCAGAAGTTGCCCTTACTTTGTCCCAGTGCAGAGGCTTCAATTTCGGCCTCGCTTCATCTTTATCATCCCCGTTTTGCCTCTCGGAAGAACTGGGGCTTCTGTTGCTCTCCTCGGCATCCTTGCTCTTCCCATTACTTGCAATAACTCTGGAAGCAGGATTCCAAGATTTTGATCTGGTTGATTCTGGGGCATGTTGTTGAGAAGAGACGTTAGCTCCTGGTCTTCTCTCTTTCTTCGGAGTTGCAAGGGCCCCTGGTGGCAGGGGCAGTCTAGGAGGCGGCGGGGGCGGTGGTGGTGGAGGAGGAGGCGGCGGCGGCGGCGGCGGCGGAGGAGGTGGTGGTGGTGCAGCCGTAACTTTGTTTGTTCCCTGTGGTGAGCTGCTTATTGATTGTAGAAGTGCCATATTCGGAGGTGGAGGTGGAGATGAGAATTTAGGCCTGGATATTGTCCTTTCGCTCTTGTGAGATGGAGCCACTGCCGGTTGCGGTGGCGAGACCTGCTTTATCGATGGTATAATGACATGTTTCATTTCCGGAGAAGACGCAGAAATTCGTGATTTTGGAGACGTTCTCTTCGAATGTGGAACAGAAGTGACAGAGCCATTACCATCGCTTCTCGCGAAGATTCCAAAACCTTTTCTGTCGCCGGTGCTTTTACTGCTGTGACGAGAAATTGGCGTGTAATAGCTCTCCTCGTTGCTTACAGAGGAACATTGAGGAGTGTAAAACGCAGTATCGTGACTCTCTTCATCGTCCGACGAAATCGCCGGCGACATCTCCACCGGAGGCTTCGCCAACGGCGGCAGAGGCTGCAGCTCAGGACTCGGCCGATACCGAGGGTTCTCTGATCTGTTCACCGAATTCAACTTCCGGTAAGGTGACGAGATTTCTCCACTGCAGTCGCCGATGGATCTCGTCGCCGAGGGCTCAACGGTTCCAATGTAGAGGAAATTGGACGGTGGAGCTCGAGAATCGTCAACAACTCTCTCGGAATTGTTTCCTCCGACGAGCTTTTGCGTCTCCTGTGGATGCTTGGCCCTGTGCCGATATAGGAAAAATGCGAGGGCAGATAACATTCCTAAGGTAACGATTCCGACAGAGATTGCGATCGCCACCGTCTTTGTCGGCTTCGTCGGCTGCGTCGCGGTCGGGAATGGCGTGGTCGCATTATTGATCGCCGGCGGCGGTTGATTGTCCGGGTTCGGGGTCGCTCCAGCCGGCACTTCGGGGAAGAACGGCTGGTCGGGGTCGGGGAACACGGGGGAAGGCGGAGGAGGTGGCGGTGGTGGAGGCAATTCGGTGGCGGGGGGCGGAGCGGAGCCCGCCGGGAAGAGGGGCTGGTGAAGGATTCTTCTGTGTAGGTCGCGACTGTTGGTGAGCCCGGTTGCGCCGTCGGATTTCGCAGCGCAGAAAATGTTGAACAGGAGAGAGAACAGAACCGGAGCCCAAAGGAAGCTCGAACTCTGAGCTTTCATGGTGAATTTTGTTGCTGCTCCTCGCATGAGTTGCTTTCTTTCACCAAATTCATCTCTCTCTCTCTCTCTCTCTCTCTCTCTCTCTCCCTCGCTCGCTCTCTCGCCGCGGAAATTCTTCTGTAACTAGAGGGAGAACGGTGTAGAAGACGAAGAGGAGAGAGAGTGGAGGCGCCCCGGGGGGGGGGGGGGGTGTGAAGAGAAGCTTCTTTTGGCTGCAAGATCTGGATGCTCCCCCAGATGACGTCATCATTGCTCGCATTCTCGTTTGTTTTTCTTTTCCCCAATTTTATTATCGTATTTCCCGTTTATTCCCCCTTACACATGAACGGATTGGTTTTCTTGATTGTACCAAATGTCGAAACGACACGTGGCAGTGCTTTTTGTTAAAAAATTGATTTCATCTGATGATCGTGACATGGAGTGGGTAACGTAATTATTTAGAGACAGGCGCATAATGTACGCATATGCACTTTTTATGTCCACGTAACGGACTAGTTGTTTAGTATTGAAACAGAAGCTAATCACGGCAATTGCAACCTGAGTTCACCTGAAGAAAAAATAAGTTTGAATATGGATTTTGTTCGAATCCGCTATTTTGAGAGCAAACCAAGCGAAGTTGTTATCCTATTCTTCAATTAATGGTGCATAATTATTTCAATAATTAATCAAAACTTAAGAAAATGCAACTTTTTTTTCATGAATTAGCAGATGAGCCTACGGAAACATGTCAAGAAATAAAAATAAAATGAAATAGACTATAGTAAGGAAAAGTTAACTTTCAAAGATTTCATCTATTTTGGAAGATGAAATTAAAATTTTGCAAAGAGAAAAATTTAACATATAGGGTAATTTAAGTTTAGAATACGTTAGACATTTAAAATATTTTGGCTCGAATCGATTCATAAAATTTAACAAAAGTAGTTTAAGATTTAAGCTATATTTTGGGCTCCCTTTTGATTTCAAGAGTGTTCCTATCATTGAGATGAAGTTAAAATTTTTATGAAATTAGAAAGATATGTCATATAGGTTACATTTAAGTCTGGAATGTGTTAGACATTTAAAAAAATTTGGCTTGAAGCGTTAGAGTTCATATAATTTATTGAAAAAATTTTAATATTCAAAACGCATTTTGGGCTTAATCAAAAAATGTTCCTATCACTATGTTTTGATAGGGTAACATGAAAGGATGCCAAGTAATTAAAAATTTTAGAAAAAAAGAAAATAGAATAAAGAGACTTGTTTGGATTATAAGGAAAGAATTAAAGGGTGCTGAGTAAAAAAAGGAAAAAAAGGGTGGAGGGAAGGGGGAATAAAATGAAATAGATAAAGTGTTTTAAGCATTAATAGATCCTCAAGTCTTTCCAAAAATCATTTCGCTCCAAGAGTGACTTGAAGTAAACGATGGCCTTCCAAGAAATAATTTCCTATGATATGAACTGATACCTTAATCCATTGATGACATCCTAGTCCATTGACTATGTGTCATATTACTTGAAAGGAAAAAATTGAACCAACGAGATATAGATAAATTAATATGTTCGTTGGCTCTAAAACTCCTAAAGTTAAACAAGGGAGGAATAAGCAAATCCCTTCAAACTACTCTCTCTCCTTCTACTTGAGCAACAAAACAAGATAACTTCTAAATTCCTCATTAAAATCCATTTCTCTCCACCCAAACGTAGCGATAATGTAGATGATCTCTCTTTTAGTTTCCATATTGTTGAAAAATGTATTTTTAACATGTGTGAGGAATTAATTGTAGATAATGTTATTCCAAAATTGTGCACGTGCATAGTGCGAGTGTAGGAGCTAGTGTTCAATATTTGCTCGCATATTAGAGCATCAACAAGTCATAATTTAACTTTTTTGTTGGAAAAAAATTATAATTAATTGTTGGTTATGGAAATTAAAATTAGAATACATCAAAATTGTTATCACCTTTCTATCCTAATATCAATTTTCCTCCTGTACTACTAAAATTTTTGCAGTGGTTGTGGATGTACTTATATCTTTACAGAAAAGTTAGTGGATGTAAATTTTGTAGACACCTTTTATGTATTGATTTGTTGCTTGTTAATTCTATTTAAGTTCATTCAACATAATTGATTAAGAATGCAGTACAAAATGTTCAACTCTCTCGTGACAAAAGAGTAATTGTACAATGTATTAGGATAGGCTTTAGAAATGGAATATTAATGAAAAATTCAATTGAAAGAAAAAATGACTGTAATTTGACAACGTTACCATCTCATAACATATAACTACTTCAAAGAATTTGGCATTGTTCAAATGATTTGGCATTAATCTAGGGAATGATGTAAAAATGCTTAAAAATTAAAATCCTCTGTTATCTCCATTTTTGCAAAAAAAATAATTAAAATTTACAAAATTTTGTTCTCTCTGATTTTCCTCACTCCCTAAGTCAGCGTGAATATTGATTTGTATTTTGCTCTTGTTACTATTTTGAACTTTAATTTTTCCTTAAAAAATGGAACCGAATTAAATGAAATGGATCGGTCGAAAGGGTTTTAGCCTGAGCGACACGCTTTGAAACAATCAGTTTTGATTGGAGGAGTGGTCATGATTGAGAGAGACATGTCATCATGAAGCGTTATCATTGCAGCAATCAAGCTGGATTAACATAATAATAATAATACACCGGGATTTGGTAAGCAAAGGGCAAAGATGTAATTTCATGAAAAGTCGATGTGGCTAAGTGCACCTTCGCTTGTTTTTTCGCTTTTTTTCTCTTTCTTTTTTCCGCTTTTTCTGATGCCAGGTCGATCCACCGACCCTCCCACAGCATATGCCTTTCTAAACTTTTCTTTCATCTTTTTCTTTCCGCTATGTTAGTGGCATATCACCACTAGGTAATGACATTTCTATCCTTTTTCTCCACTTTTTCCTTTATTTCTTTTTTCTTTTTTAAGTTTTTCTTTCGTTGTTTACTTCTTAACGTTGCAAAAGTGGGTGCTTGCTTTATTCCTTTTGGCAAGTGGAGGATGCGTACTCTGCCGTGCTCAGTGCTGCTATCTTCTCATTCGGGGAATCTTACCCAGTCCCCTAGAAAACCTTCCTTAACCATTAATTAAGAATAATAGATTAAATGATTAATGTAGTAGAGACGAGCCACACCCTTTTTCTTTACTTGATCCATGCAGCTATGAGATTCCAAGAAACATACATGAAGTCTCCTGCTTATTGAGATTCGAGGCATTCTTCAGATAAAAAACACATTGACCTTGATGGAAACCCATGTTGTTATCTTATGTGATAATAATATTAAATAATCCAATTCATTATATTAATTTGAAAAATATTTCAATTCGAATATACATATTCGAATACAGGTCTATCTAATATAGATAGAAAGTATAGAATAGAACGGGTAGCGAGAATCGAATCTGCATCGTTAGCTTGGAAGGCTAGGGTTTATAGTCGATGTTGATTCATCATTTTTAATGTTTCTAATTCAAAACTGAACATGAAACTTTGGTTTCATTCGGCTCCTTTATGGAAGATAGATAAATTCCCAGATATCGATATATCTAAGATAAGACGTGAACAAAATTAAAAAAAAAAAATCCTGTAGAGAGATGTGAAAATTAATGTGGCTTACATGATATTATTGATTAATGGTTTAATAAATATTTAAGTGCTAAAATGTATTGGCTATAAACGGTTGCAACTCTTATTAAAAGAATGAAAATGGTGCAATATGATAGGGCTAGTAAGAACACCTAAAGGGGGTGAATAGGTGTTAAAAGAAATTTTCGCAAGACTTAACAAATTAACTCGACTTTAGAGAATAATAGACTGAAGATGTAAACGACTATAAGCAGTTATAAAAAGCTATGAATTAAAATAAGGAGTTCAGGGAAAGAGAATAGAAACACAAAGTTTATAATGGTTCGGCTTAGATCAAGCCTACGTCCACTCTCTTGCACTAACAGCCCACTGGCTGGATTTCACTATGAACCAAAAGAGATTTTACAGTCTCACGTCCTTGACCCCATAGTGTAGAAACTCTACTACACTTCCTTAAGGTCTCACAAGTGTTTGATCTCTCTTTTGAGTACAAGATAAGCTCAACGATTGAAATAGCAAAAAACTAAGAGCTTCAGACTTTGGAATTTTTCTTTCACGCACACACTCGAATAACTTGAGCGTTTTCCTTATATACTCCTCCATGCCTCTACAACCATTGGCATTTTCCAAAAGAGTTTTTCCAATCTACCCATTGGACAGAATCAATCAAGGAGATCTCGAGTCATTTAAGGAATGTGATGATAGCCCACCAATCATGCTCGCCCATACAATCAGAATCTAGGTTTCCATAAGTAGAACCTTCCAAGTGTACTTCGCTTTTCAATAGATCTGATTATCCGAATTGATTCCAATAAGAATTATTGATCACTAGATGCTATCTCCAGCCATAAGATCTTCAAACCGTACGAACCAAATCCTTGAAGATAAACTCGCATCTGGATAAGTCTTCTCTTCGTCGGTTTGGAATCTGTCAGTGAAGTCAGACTTTGAGAATAAAGTCTAATTGGTCTTTAGACTTTGACAGATGAGTCTTGAGTTCTTCAGACTATAACACATGAGTCTAAAAGTCTTCAGACTAGACCTTTGGAAAGGTTTTGTCAGCTTCAAAACAGTTAATGAGTTTTCTCTATCAATCTCCCTCTTTTGATGGTGACAAAACTTTCCTACAGATTTGCAAAATTCTAACCCGCAACACTTAAAACAAATCGTGATGTCTTATAAAGAAGAGATAATTAAAGCCTAGATAATATTGATTCTACAACCACAGAAAACATGTTAATACTGCATAATAAATAATTACCCAGTCATAATTAAAATCACACGCTTAGTTGCTGCAAGCGTTAAAAATTCAAATCCAAATAACAGTAGTTCATCAGTTTGAAAGCAAACCAAAATCAAACCAAGGTCAAATCAGGCAAAAGTCATCAAAACATCAAATCAAATCTGCACAAACTTTCTCCCCCTTTTTGTCAACAGCAAAAAGTGGAGAACACGAAAAAGAAGTTTGGATAAAATCAGGGCTGCTTGGGGATGCGAACGAGTTGGAAATCCCCTATAGACTTGACAGTCTCCTCCAGCTTCCTCAGGTCCTCCTTCAGTTGCTCGATATCCTCACCCTTTGTAGTTGCTTGAACTTGAAGTTTAAGGGGTTGTACTTGGTCGTGCAAAGAAACTGAAATGGTTTGATGAGCGGACTGCATGTTCTTAAAGTCACAATACAATCAATAAACTTGAGCTTTGATCTCCACAAGAAGCTCAAGCAGTCTCTTAAAGTCTGCTATATTATCAGTTTGAGTAATCGCTTCAACACGATCAGTTTGAGTAGTGTTGACTGATGATGGAACTTCAGCAAGAACATCCATACTTGGAGATGAAGCCTCATTAACATCTTCAAGAAATTGAGAGGCATACACATCCTCTGAATCGGTAGGAGAACGATTAACATCATTACTAGTAAAGGCAAGTGAAGAAGTACCTCTTTTATCAGCAGCTCCCCCTATTTTAGTGCCTTCAGGTGGAGAAAAGTACTCTTCTTCTTGCTCTTGTTCTTCTTCAGCATCACGATGATGTTATCCTTCTTCCTCTGCATGAGAATCACCATGACCCTCTTCTTCTGCTTGTTCTCTTCTTCTCTTCTCTTTTTCTGTTCTTCCTTCCTCTTCCTCTATCCTCATCGCTTCTCTCTCTTCATCTCTCTACTCTGTCTCTTCTCTTTCGCTGTTCTCTCGATCCTCTGTCTCTAGAAAGCTAATAAAACTCTGTAAATTCTTCAAGGCAAAAGCGGAGAGAGTGATGTCATCCTCATCTTCTTCATCCTGTAAGATGAGTGCTCTCCTCTTCTTAGATGTTCTATTATGAGCTCTTTGCCTTTCCTTTATCCTGTTGCAGAGTCTTGTCTTGCCTTGATAGGGGTCTTCACCTTAATGCTCTCCAAAGCCTTGTTTAGCTCCTTCAAACACATCTTGGAAACCATCTTTAGTCCCACTACCATTGGATCAATGGTTTGAACACACAGAATTTTGGGAGGCTGAATGTTAAAGCGTCTGAACAAACAAGAAACAAGAGCAGAATAAGGGAGTTGCCCCTTGTCCTTCACCACTGTCCTATACATGTGCATAAGGACAGTGTCAGGCAGAGAGAACTTATAACCAATGTTAATGGCGTACATCAACTTTGCTTTAGAGTTTGAGACATCAGTCTTTGATGTGGATTTGGGTCTAAGACAATTAATTACAATCTTGTGGAGAAAGATATTGGAAGCATTCATTCTGGAGTAAGAAATCCGGCCTTTAACAATCCTATCCCGAACAAGCTCCAAGGTAGCATGAGCAACAGACACACTAATTGGTTGGAAACTTCCTCTTTCCACCCCTAATCACATCAGCCAGAGTATCCACATCGACCACAAAATCCTAGTCTCTAATAGTAAACGAAAATGTATTCGCATCTAACAAGGATAGATTGGAATAGAAATAAGCTGTAAGTTTTGGGTGAGCAATAGTCGTCTCAGAGCAAAAACGTTCAAGTTGAAGGAGTGCAAACTTCTCCCTTAGTTTCACATTCAACGAATTGAGAAAATCAAAATCTACACTCCTAGGGTTCATTACCCCTCGCTTCAGCAGTTGAGAATAAGTTCTCTTGTGATCCTTAGAACGAAAAAGATCCGTCCTTTCACCATGAATGTTCGCAGCGACACCCATCCTAGGCTTAAAATGTGTGAACATCCTCTTGTCGTCATCTTTTCCTTCAGGTTGATTAAATGATCCAAACCGTGGATCACTTGGGAAATTCGCAAGAGCCCTTTCTGCCGAACTAGCAGACGCAATGCCCATACTTTCCATCGTCCTCAAAAAATGAGTTTCATTTCTATACCATTTCTCGCTCAAAAACTCATCTATGAAGGACATTGCAGTACCACCTTCCTTCAAAGCGGTGTAGAGTTTGGAAAGAAATTCGGGCTTAAGAGTCCTTACAAGTTCCACATTTTCGATTATTTCTTCCTCTGCTTGTTGTTGTGGAGGCACTTAAGTTCTAGGCTGAGAAGAGTGGTGCGGTTATGAATGTTGTTGTTGACTTTGCTGCTGCTGCTGTTGTGGAGAGTCTTCTTCCTCGGTCAGATCAAAGTGCGTAGGATCCTCACGCATATGCTGTGGTCCCCTGCTTGCAATTCTAGAGGACTTTCTTTGGGAAGACATTGTCACTGTCTTTGAGAGATTTCTCAAACTTGATCACGGAAAAAGATGAGAACTTTATGGATTGAACTAGAGAGAAAAAGTAAGAAAGTGAAGATCTGTATTATAAGGTTTGTGAGTGAAAACGAAGAAGAAAAACAACAGTATATAAAGCAGATGAAACGAGGTATACGGATTGTCATAAAGGAAAAATAAAAACTACCTTTGTGAAAAAAAAAACAACTGCCTTTTTAAAAATGAAAAAACTGCATTTTTGAAAATGAAAAACTACCATAAATTCAAAATTAAAAAGATAATTGCTAAAAATAAAATAAGTAACAATTCAAAAAGGTAAACATACATTTTCAAATTTTCACCTAGAAATTTAAATTACTAACACAGGATTAACTTACAGTTGCGACTTTTGGCTAATCTGAGTCTGATCATCTTCAGACTTTAACCGATAAAGATATAATGTTCAGTCTGTTAGGAATAGACTCAAATAGACTTTTCTCTAGTGGCTTTGTAAATATGTCTGCCAACTGATTCTTCGAGTCGATGAACTGTATCATGACTTCTCCATTCTGAACATGATCTCTAATGAAATGATGTCGAATCTTTATGTGCTTTGCTCTTGAATGAAGAATTGGATTTTTTGTGAGATTGATTGTGTTGGTGTTGTCGCATTTGATCTCGATGCATGAGTCTTCAATTCCAAAGTCTCTTAGCTGTTGCTTTATCCATAAGATTTGAGAACATCAGCTTTCAAGAGCCACATACTCCGCTTCTGCTGTTGAAAGAGCTACAATACTCTACTTTCTTGAGAACCAAGATACTGTCCTGTTTCTCAGCAATCGACTCTGCAACCTACTAAATCTGCGTCTGAATATCTAAGAAGAGTAAAGTCTCATTCTTTGGGATACCACAGACCTAGCTTTGAAGTAGTTGCAACGTATTTGATTATGCGTTTTGCCCTTAGATGAGATTCTTTGGGATCTGATTGAAATTTAGCACAAATGCAAACACTAAACAAAATGTCAAGTCTAGAAACAGTAAGATAAACAAGTGAACCAATGATACATGTAGAGCTTCTGGTCAACTTTCTTTCCTCCTTCGTCTTTGTCCAGCTTTGAAGAACTTGACATTGGTATCTCAGTCTTTTTGCAATTCTCCAATCCGAACTTATTGACGAGGTCTTTTGCATATTTTTCTTGGTGAATGAAAATTCATTCCTTCAATCGATTCACTTGTAATTCGAGAAAGAAAGATAATTCACCCATCATGCTCATCTCAAATTCATCTTGCATAGATAGACTTAAAAAACTTCTTGCACAAGTTTTCATTAGATGATCTAAATATGATATCATCAACATAGATTTGAACGAGTAGAAAATCTTTACCTTTTCTTTTAATAAACAAAGTAGTATCCACTTTTTCTTTAACAAAACCATTTTGAATTAGAAACTTACTTAACCTGTCGTACCATGCTTGAGGTGCTTGCTTTAATCCATATAGAGCCTTTTTCAGTCTGAAGATTGAGTCTGGTCTTTTTGGATCTTCAAATCTAGGTGGTTGTTCCACATACAGTTCTTCTTGGATAAATCCATTTAGAAATGCACTTTTGACGTTCATTTGGAATAACCTGAAATTTTTATAACAGGCAAAAGCAAGTAATAATCTAATTGCTTCTAACCTTGCCACTGGTGTGTAGGTCTCATCATAGTCTATCCTTTCTTCTTGCGTATATTCTTTGGCCATGAGTCTTGCTTTATTTCTAACCACTTTTCCTTTGTCGTTCATCTTGTTCCTAAAAACCCATTTAGCTCCAATAATAGATTTACCTTTTGGTTTACGAATTAGTTACAAAATATCGTTAATGTCCCACTGTCTGAGTTCTTCTTGCATAGTTTCAATCCAGCTTTCGTCAGCTAAGGCTTCTTCTATGCTTTTGGGTTCTATTTCAGAAATAAGTTCCAGAGTGCTAGACTCTTCTCGCCTTTTGGAGATGGTGTGAATCCCTTCATCAATATTGCCGATGATGAGTTCCTTGGGATGACTAGACTTATACTTCCAGTTATCGGTCGGTTTGACAGTCTGCTGATCTTCTACTTCAGTTGAGTATTCAATTTCTGTTCGTTGTTGTTCTTCAGAAGTTTGAACCACTTCAGGGGAGGTAGACTTTGTAAAGTCTGAACCAAGTTCAGATTCTTCAAGTTGACTCTGATTCAGTTGATTCTACATAGAGTCTTGGAATTTGATGTTCATAGATTCTTCCACAGATTGAGTCTTCTTGTTGAATATCCTGTAGGCTTTGCTTGTGGTTGAATATCCATGGAAAATTCCTTCATCTGATTTCTCCTCAAACTTACTAGTTCGATCATTTGCATTTTTTAAAACAAAACATTTACAATCAAACACATGAAAATAAGAGACATTTGGCTTTTTCCCTTCAAACACCTCATAGGGAGTTTTCTCTAGAATCTGTCTTAAAAATACCTCATAGCAAGCTGTAGAAACTGCTTCAGCCCAAAAACGAGAAGAAATATTACTTTCAATAAAAAGAGTTCTTGTCATCTCCTGCAAAGATCTATTCTTTCTATCCACAACTCCATTATGTTCTAGAGTGTATGGAGAGGAGTAAACATGCTGAAATCCAGATTCATCATAGAATTTGGCAAAGTCTTAATTTTCAAACTCACCTCCATGGTCTGTCCGTATGCTTGAAATAGCATATCCTTTCTCATTCTGAACTTTCTTGGCAAATTTTGAAAAGTGAAAAAAGGTTTTAGACTTACTTGCCAGAAATTAAACCCAAGTAAATCGAGAATAATCATCCTCGATTACTAGGTAATATCGCTTTCCACCAATGCTTTGAGTTCTAGTTGATCCAAAGAGATCCATATGTAGAAGCTGCAGAACACGATTAATAGAAACTTGATTTATAGGTTTTTAAAAGAACTTCTAGCCTGTTTTTCTAATATACATGGTGTGCATAGATCAGACTTTTGATAAGTCAGATTGGGGAGTCCACGAACAAGTTTCTTGGAAGAGATCTTAGCAATCTGCTTCATATTAACATGGCCAAGCTTTTGATGCCAAAGATTTGCTTCATCTTGAATGGATATCAGACACTGAGAACTCTCTGGTTTTATATCCAACAGATAAATATTCCCATGTTTTAGAATATATTAAGCTTTGGACAAATATACAAGAATTTGGAGCCAACACTCACACTCTAGCGACAGGAGAACAGGGAGAGTGAGAGGGAGCCGAATCAAAAGATACAAAGGCAAATAAGAACAAGCTAAACAACCCACGGCACTACAAAATACCACAAAACAGACCGCCGGCCCTCAATCAACAATCCGAAGAAAGGCGAAGAATGGAGAGGGTGTTAGGAAGATGTAGCCGAGTGGAGAGGGTGCTAGGAAGATGTAGCCGAGTCAAATAGGGAGGGATCGAAACCCCAGCTTCTTTGGAGTCTTTTGTATCTTGGAGTAGGCAGAGCATTTTTAAACGTAAGAGCCTTGTCTTTCACAACCTTGATCAGGTGATTTTTCATAGCTAGGATCACCAAGGAATCTCCTCGAAAAATGATGGAATTCCTCTTCTTCCAGATAAGGTGACACATGGCCCCGAAAGAGAAACGTGCAATACTATGAAAGAAATCCTTTCCAGTTAAGAGTTTTAACGCCCAAGACAGGTTATCCACCCACGTCCTATTCGTCCAAGGAAGATTACACCTGGAAGCCCAAAAAAATGCAAGAGTTGCGGAGGTCTCACATTCAAAAAACAAGTGGTCAACGGAATCAGGAATAGAATTGTAGAAGGCGCACACTGTAAACTCGATTCATCCATGAGAAAGGAGTGAGGTTTGAGTTGGCAGCCGATTTTTAGTGATCAGCCACATATTAAATTGAAACCTAGGGGCAATCGCATTATCCCAAATAAAAGAAGCCCAAGGCACACGTTCCTTTTTAATCCTGATAGTATTCCAGGCGGTAGCAACCGAAAACGAACTTGAAGGGTCATTGCGCCAAGTGAAGCGGTCATGGGATGTGGAACGATTGGGAATAGGGATGCCCCACCTTGCGAGGAAGAGTCTGAGCGCTCGACCTACACGGGAGAAGAGATCGGCTACCACTGCACAGCTTGGAAGGTCGAAACTCTCGATAAGATTCGGTGGTACAAACAAATGTAAAGGGCCACAAGTTAACCAATGGTCGTGCTATAGAGAAACTGAGTAACCATGACCGATTTGCCAAAAGAAAGACGACCTGAAAAATCTTCGAATCTGTAGTATTTTTTTCCACGCCAACGAACACACAACGGGTTGGGAAGAATTCCAAAAATTGTCCTTCTTTAAGAAATACGAATGAACCCAACGACACCAAAGAGATTCTTTATCGGTGAAGAGAAACCCAATATATGTAAGCAAGGATGCTGTATTGCAATCTGTCAGCTTATGAATACCTAAACCACTTTCCTCCTTAGGGAGACAAATATCATCCCAAGACACTTTGGCCCCGCCACGACGAAGTGAGGTGCCCTTCCACAAAAATTGTCTTAACAATTGTTCAATCCTATCAGTGACAGAAGCAGGCAGAGAAAAAACACTTGCCCAAAAGTTGAAGCCTTCCTGCAAAGGATAAAAACCGATGGGTCCAAGATTGTATCCTTGCGGTGATACGATCAATCAGCATAATGCAATCAGCTTTCCCGAGTCTAGAAGAGATGATAGGAACCCCAAGGTAACGAACCGGAAGTCAACCTTCCCGAAAGCCAAAATGCAAGCCAAATATTATCTCTAATAGAAACGGGACCGCCCAAGAGAAACACTTCGCTCTTGTTTTTGTTCGGATTCAGCCCACTCTAAGATGTGAAAATGTCTAAACTTCTCTTAAGCAAAGTAGCCGAGACCCAATCAGCTTGGCAAAAAAGAAAAACGTCATCGGCAAAAAATAGGTGAGAGACCTTCACTTTCTTGCATCTCCAAATGTATTTAAACTCCTTCACCGAAGTTCGGGCATTTAAAATCCCTGAGAACACCTCCATAAGAAGCGTAAATAGATAGGGCGATAAGGGATCACCTTGGCGAAGACCACGACCGCCAGAGAAAAAACCATGTAATTCACCATTAATAGATACAGAGAATTTAGGCGTTCTAATATAAACCATAATCAAGTGGATGATCCAATCAGGAAACCTGAAAGCTAGAAGCGTGAGTTCCAAGAAATCCCAATCAACAGTATTGTACGCCTTTTGAAAATCGACTTTGACGGCACATTTCGGTAGATATGGCTCTACGTGGAAACCAGAAAACAATTCCTGAGCTAGGAGAATGTTATCTCTGATTCTTCCGCCTTTAACGAACGCGTTTTGGGACGAGCTAATCAAATCATTTAACACAGCAGCGACTCGATTGGCAAGGATTTTTGTAATAACCTAATAAATGGTATTACAACACGCAATAGGTCTATATTCCGTGACAGCAGAAGCATTCGGAACTTTGGGATTCAAAGCAAGAATAGTGTTGTTTACCTCATTTAGAAGATATCCCAACGAAAAGAAGTCCTTAACTGCTTCTAAGACGAGAAGAGTGTTTCCTTTGTCTCGACATCAGTAACCGGACAGGCGATAGAGCAACATTGCGCATCTGAGAGGGGCTGGTGGATGAACGTCTTCAACTCTTGAAGAGAAGGCTTAGAAAGACCCACCTGAGGTGACAGCAGCTCAAAGAAATAGGATACAAACACTTGTGGCACGAGAATAGGGTTTGTGATGATGGAGCCGGATGGATCTTTCACTAAAATGATGTGGTTATCGAGTTGTCTATTCTTCACAGAGTGGTGAAAGAACTAGGTGTTTCGATCACCCTCCTTTAGCCATTTGACCCGAGACTTTTGACGGTAAAATGATTCTTCTTGGAGACGCAGTTCAACAAAAGCACGGCGCTGAAATTTCTCTAGGTCTGCAAGAGAAGAATTAGTGGGATCAACTTGAAGACCAACTTGAGTGCTGCGAAGAGCTTCTCTAGTTTCTGTCGTTCTCATCGAGATGTTCGAGAAAGATTCTTTGTTAAGGGTCTTGAGGTGACCTTTTACATTCTTCAGCTTAGAGACAAGGCGAAACATCAGTACTCCCCACACCAGGCTATCCCAAGCATGATTGATAATCGATGAGAAATCCGGGTGCTTTGGCCAAAACTCAACGTATTTAAAGGGCTTTCTTCTTAGCACTGGATTAAGAACTCTGACGATCATAGGAGAGTGATCAGAGATCCTTGAGTTAAAAAAAGAAGCTTTAGAGAAGGAGAACTGCTGGTTCCATTTAGAGTTAATCAGAACCCGATCAAGCTTTCGCATCTTCCTTGCAGCACCGGACGATGTAGACCAGGTAAAACGGAGGCCAACATAAGGAAGATCCACCAAATTAGTCCGAGCTAAGCATAACCGAAACTCATCAAAATTAGGAATCCAAGAATTTGAACCCCTAACCCTATCCGAAGGGTCTCTTATGGCATTGAAATCACCGACCACAAGCTAAGCTGAGTCTTGCAAGACTTCATTGTAATGGATAAGATCATCCCATAAGGGTCTACGTCGCACAAACGTATGATCTCCATAGACTGTATAAATGTAACAACTCATGTTAGAGGTGTTGAACATAAGGTAACCATGAACAGCTTGCGCATTAGAAGAGATGGGATGAAAAGCAACAACATTGGGGTCCCAATCGACCCCTATTCTGCCTCGCGGAGAGCAGTGATAATTAGCCATCCACTTCCAACCACTTAATAAGGTTGAGGAGATGAAATCAAACAAAGGTTCGAGGACCTTTGTCTCAAAAATGCCAATCAAGCACAGATTGTTCGAGTAAACAACCTTCCTGATCTCAACTCGTCTAATAGGACCGAGAATACCCCTAACATTCCAAAACACAAAATACATATTTACAATAGGATAAGGAGAGAATCATCTCTTCTTAGAGGCTTTATGACCAGTAGAGGTCGTGTTGGTGTTCACTGAAGGGGGCGGGTCCGGTTAGAGAAGCAACAGTTGCTCCTAGAGACATTCTGGCCTTACATCTGAGATCTGGGCCAAAGGAGAAGAATTGATGGAAAGTAAATCGTTATCGTCCAAAGCAGCATGTAAACTGGAACTACCAATTTTATCGTTGCACTGAGCAGTATCCAAGTGGGAAATCGGGTCTGACATTTTTATACGACCATCATGCACCTTGGAAGGGGCCTTCAAGAGGCCTTTAGAAATCCGCAAAGGTGGAAGGAGTGGTGGTTTAATTGGTGGCAAAGTCTTCAACTTCAACTGCTGCCCACCTTCACTAGGTCGAGCTAAGCCGAAAGATTCTGCCTCTTTAGTTGCAGGTTGCTTTTTCTTCTTCCCTTTTACTTGTTGCCATCCTTTATCAACCGAATATGAAATAGTCACAAAAGGAGTCGAGGCGAGACGTAGGGCCACCTCACGGGCAACAGCAGAGTCTGCTTGAGGAGCATTATGTTCATCAACAGGTTCTGCAATCATGTGCTGATTCGAAGCGGTCTCCCCTACTGGGCAACATCTAACATCCGGACTATTAATAAATACGGGATTGTCTCGCGTACTGTCTTTAATCTGCACATGCTGCGGGAATTTGCATGACCTGGAGACAGAGCAGGAGGAGCAGGGGCCAAAGACACATCTTGAGGGATCGGAGGTGTAGCGATCAAGGGTTGTTGAACATTCTTTTTAATAGAATGAGCAGCAACTGGATTTCATTTATGGCCAAAAATGCTACACCTTGCACAAGCCGTGGGTCTCCATTCATATTCTATATCAACCACGCATGATTCACCATGGTGAACCACCTGAATTGATTCACACGAAGGCTGCTTTGCTATGATTTCTACACAAACTCTAGCATAGGCTAACATTTTCATCTGTTTCGTTCTTTGGTCTACATAGAGCGGCCTCCCAACGGTGCTAGCAACTTTGCTAATTGCCTGTGAGGAAAAAAAAGCAGCAGGAAGATTTATAAGCTTTACCCACACAGGAATGGTTAGAAGGGCATCCATCCTCAGCTCTAGGGCCGGCCTCCTTCTAATACCTTCGTTTGAAAATCATTGTCCGGAATGTGGAAAAAGATAAATCCCTTTCGATTGGCCATAACTTCAAGCAAGTTCACGCCCCAAGCTTTCTTGAAAGTAGCTTCAGTAACTTTGAAGGGAATTCTCCGCTCAATATAGTAGCCAACAAGACAATCTTGAAGTTTAGGATCAGCGGCTTGAAGATCTTCGTCGGTCATTTCAATAACCGGTTTCTTATCAACATAAGATCTTCTTCCCGATCAGATTCAAAAATATTTAGGTCTTGATTGCCCTCAACCTCTTAAAGCACTGAATTGATCCCCTCAATTTCTTGAAGAGTCATAACTCTCCCGATTTGGACAATTTGCGTGTAAATGCCCAAAACCATGGCACTTAAAGCATTTCCTTGCATCGCCTTTGTCTTTAATAGCTAACTTGCATACGTGATGAGTGATTCTAGAACGGAAATTTTTCAGAGGGAATTTTTTGGTTAAGAGTATGGAGTAGTGTATACGGGGAGGAAATGAAAAGGAATTCGAAAAGATAGAACGATCTCCTTCCAAGGTATAAAGGCAACGCCACCAATTGAGGATGAGGATCGAGATCTCCGAAGTTCACCACCAAGGCCTAAAGCTTCCACCAGCCAAGGATAAAGGACTTCGGGATAGGAGAAGCTCAGCACGAAGGCCTAAAGATTCCGCCAGCTAAGGATAAATGGTTTCTCGGCTCACCACCAAGGAGTGATCTACGCTCCAAGGATAAAGATACTGAAAGGAGTTATCCACTCTGCAAAGGAGTTCACTCAAGCAGAGGAAATCTCACAACTTTCATTCATGAAATTGGTATCTCCCATACATTGGATAGTTTTCCCCTCTTTATACAAGGATTTTAGCCTTCATAAATATTAAAAACAGACCTTAATAGCCTAGGAACTGAAACCTTCGACTCTTGAACTACATAACAATAAAGACAAATAGGAACATTAACCTTGAACTCTTGGACTTCATAACAATAAAGAGACGTAGGAACTTAAAACTTTGACTCTTGAACTACATAACAATAAAGACGCATAGGAAGTTAAGAAATGCCTTTATTAGCACGAGAACTAAAATGGCTCCCATTGATAATTATCGATATACCACAAAGTACTGAAAAGTAATTGACACTATTCATTCAAAATGGCCTCCCAGTCTCACCGTCGCCTTCCTCTTCCTCCTTTCTCTCTCAGCTTGGACAACTGTGAAGCCAGGAGACTGTTTGTTCGCCTTGTCGCTGCCATGTGCTGGTGAAGCATGACCAGCAGCCACTGCCATTGTTCTGCCTCACCGCGCCTTCGTTGTCACTTATTGAGCTAGGAATCGGGAGTGCGTGGCTTTCTAGCCCCTATTTAAGTAGGTGATTGATTATTGTAGGGATCCAATTGCTTATCGCGATAAGTTATTGTAGGTTTCCGATAGGTTTTGGTGATGGGTTATCATATTTTCCAATAGGGTATTGTGATAGATTATCCTATTTTCCGATAGATTATTGTGATAGGTTATCGTATTTTCTGATAGGTTATCATGATAGGATATTATAGCTTGTTATCGTGATAAGCCTTTTTAATATTTCATAAGATATCGAAATACGATAACTGGTTATGCGATAGGTTATTGTGATAAGTGCTAAGTAATTATGATGCAATACATTAGTGTGAGATACGTCATCGGATAGGCATTGACTTACACTTAAATGCATTGACTTATCTTACTTTAATGAGTGCCATATATTTTATGGGTTCTATTGATTGGTACATCATTGGGTACTAGATTTAAATATGGTGAATGGTCAGGTAAATTGTGTTAGAATTGAAATTGGTAATTGTTTATGGTACCTCATAATCATAACTAATTATTATTTATGGAAGGCCGTGTAGAAAGATGACATGTTGAAATGTTTAAGTGACAGATATTGAGGAGATGTCATATGAGATGCAAGCATGACATGGTTGCACGTGGTAAATGTTGTTGTATGTTGTACGAGCATTACACACACCTGCATCAATTAATTAGAAATATAAGAAATGAGCCTGAGTGAAGGTATGTTCGTGTGGTCACCTAAATACCCTGATGCGTATGATTACGTGGGGTGATGGAATTGTTCTGATGTGTATGATTATGTAGGACAATACCTGATTAAGTTCGGATGCCCTCATGTCAACGTTCGTTTATGAATGGATTTTGGAACAAAACTTCTCAACTGGAGTGCCATCCTGAGGTGTATGACTACATGGGATGATGCCATACTAGATAGGGCGGGTTAATGCCTGGTTATGTTGGAAGACCATTGACCTTCGGGTTGGCTGTGGTCTTGAGTAGTCGTAATGATCAGGACATATATGTGTGAAACGTGCATGAGATTACATGACATTGGTGCATGATTATGAGATATTGCACGCTCTTATTTCTGCTTCATAAGTACGTGATTTGTTGTAAGAATTGCCTATGTGCTTATATTGTGAGATAACCATTGATGTTAATACTTAAGGCAAAGTAAGGGCTTTGCTATTGATTTGCTAGCAATAGATAACTTGCACGTTTAAACCAACTTTGAGGTGAATTATCTCCCTGTGTGGGAATTAGGGGGCTTATCCACTGAGTTTTATTGTATTGTTATTTGTTGAAATGTTTTCAAGTCCTAGGAATGTCTAAGCCCTACCAATACCTCGAGTTCGGGGTCCCCATTGAACAATGCCATGAAGTTACTAAGTATCCAATTGAGGGGACTAGTGTACATTATGAGTGCTATGCGACGATGGGCTCCGGATCTTAGTACTCCAATGCTTTTCAGCCTAGTACTTTTGGGTCGAGCGCAACCTCTACAACCTAATTCGTGGTTTTGATGGGCAGTGTCTGATCTAGAAGTCAACCTCAACAAGATCGTTGAGCCGGAGCCTTGGTACACGCGGCCTATAGTGAGTTAGTGGGTACTAGGGCGCACCACTTTTGGAAGTTGCCATCATAGTATAAATGTGCTAAGTTTACCTCGAGACCCTTTTTAGAGATAGTTGTTGCTGCACTTTTGGGCTGTTTTGATGTGGCATAGCGGGTGGTTATGGATGTAAATGGCTTGTCCACACACACACACGCATGCACACGCGCACACACACACATATTATGGCTTGTGTTTTCATGCTACCGCTATTTCAATTGTTGGGCGATTTTTTCTAATTACACTTGTGTAGATATTATCGACAACATGGATAGGTCTGCGATGCTTCCTGGAACGTTGCAATCAAATGGCCTAAGCTTTTGCAATCCCTGTTCTGAATGGTTGTGTGATTTTGTTTCTACTTCCACTTGCGTATAAACACAATTGGGTCGGCGAGGCCTCCCGGGATGTCGCAATTAGATTGCCTAAGTAATCGAGAGTGGTCGTACATCAAGGGTCGGGGCGCAACACTTCTGCTCTTGCACACACTCAAAAAAGTACTTCCCTTCAATGCTTCCATAAACATACCCCGGGTCGGGATGGTACCTTTAGGTTAGACTCTTCCTTGAGTGGGTTCCTACCAAACATTAGCACTACCATGTAGTTGATAAACTGCTAGCATCACCTTGTCTTCCACCATGCATCTCAATAGTGCAAAAGCCTTTTCTAACTACTTAATCCATGAGGACAGTAGCTTCAGGATCGTCCTTTCGTGAGAATTGCGACGACTTCAGCTTTGTGAACTGCTCCACTAGCCTTTTTATCTTGTCTCCAACTAACAGGGAATCATTGGGAGCAGTAGCAATGGCAGGAATAGCATCAGCTTGATTTGGTTGGGGTGGCTCTTCGGATCGATGACAGCACCATCAGGGACGTTCAGATTCCTTGAGACCCCCAGCAAAGGCTCCCAAGGCCCATCAAAGCCTTAAAGGGAGAAATATAGGTCCTCCCAACCCAAACATACCAGGCCATAAAGCAATGAGGTACTAGGTTTGTTAACCCCTAAGCTACTCACATAGTGGTCATATAGCACTCATGGCGGGCGTCCATCCCCATGATCAGGTATTGGGTCACCATGCCACAAGGACCCCAGATCAGATGTGGCGTAATGGCTCACACATGCTTATGGACTAAAAAATTTAAACAACAATAATAAAACAAAATAAGTAAGATCCGTAAACATGCAACTTATCTATCGATGACAGATCAATAGTAGACCCTTTCCTTTGCATTGTTAATTAATAGGGATTAAGCCACTCAACAGATCCACGTGTCCTATTATAAGATAAATAATCCCTATGTAAGCGGACTTTAATTTGGACTTTAATAATAATAATTGCATGAGCAAAGCATCACACAAGTTCAGATCATTAAGATTGCTCTTGGCCATGACCAACACCATGTCGGGCATTGTCCCGCTCTATCAGCATGGTAACGTCTCGACTTCAGCCTTTCAAAATTCGTGCTCCTCCATTGACCAGAAAATAATCGTCTTGAAACTTCATCAATTGGTCTTGCAAAACGTCTAAAATGGCCTCCCATCAGTACTTATCGACATACCACAAAGTATCGATAAGTAATTGACATTATTCATTCAAAATGATCCATTGAAGCACATGATGCTCAACAAGGGAATAGTTTGAGTCGGTAGTCATTCCACCATCCATCGAAGAATGTAGAATTGCAAGGATGACTCGAAAAGCTAACAAAGCAAAAATGCCCAAGGACTTTAGCTAGTGCCTTTACCCGGCCCAAATGTGCGACAACCCACGCTTGACATTTACATAGATCATTCAATTGCGACGTCCTAGCCGACGTCGCAAACCCTTTCGTGTTATCATTTAATTATGTGCAAGCGGAAGCAGAAACTACTTGCCTAACCATTCAAAATACGGATTGCATAAAACACACTTATATACATTCATAACAACATAATGCCATACAAATTTTTAGATCACCCATTATACGCTACTTCATACACAATCCAAAAGCTTAGCCATACATACGACAAATAGGGGTTGGAGTTAACCTAGCACCTATAAAACTACGAGAGGGACTTAAAAAGGGTGATATTCCCTAAGCGTCTAGTCCACGTCTAGTTTATGATACCACGGCTCAGGCAAAGGGTCTCACTCCGGATTTGAGTCCACCCCTAGGTCAATGACCCCACCATCGGGGGTATCCACAACTATGGGGTCCCAAACAATGCCTTCGAATTTGATGCGGGAGCATCCAACATAGCTCCATAGACCTACTCAGAACCATCGATTCTTATCCAAGGCAAGAAAGAAATTGGGCATTATGTGCTACGATGGATCATTTTGAATGAATAATGTCAATTACTTCTCGGTACTTTGTGGTATATCGATAAGTATCGATGTGCGGTTTAAGAATAGGGAAAGCCAAATTGTTCACGAATGCGGTTCAAGAATACAGAAAGCTAAAAGTTCAAGAATGCGGAAGGTTGAAGATTAAAGGCATTTAGTTCCAGTGTTAATAAGGCTTTTCTTAACTTCCTATGTGTCTTTATTTAAAGTCTGTTTTTAATATTTCCTAAGGCTAAAATCCTCCTATCAATAAGGGAAAATTAGCCAATGTATGGATATCAATGAAAATAGTGAGATGTCCTCTGCTTGAGTGAACTCCTTTGGAGAGTGGATAACTCCTTACGGTCTCTTTATCCTTGGAGAGTAGATCACTCCTTGGTGGTGAGCCAAGAAGCCCTTATCCCTTGGCTGGTGGACTCTTTAGGCCTTGGTGGTGAGCTTCTCCTATCCCGAAGTCCTTTATCCTTGGCTGGTGGAAGCTATAGACCTTGGTGGGGAACTTCGTAGATCTCGATCCTCTTCTTCGGTTGATGGCGTGGCCTTTATACCTTCCCCGTATACACTACTGCATACACTTAACCACAAAAATCCCCTCATAAAAAAAAAAATTGATTCTTGAATCACTCACCCCATCACGCATCAAAAGATTGGTATCTGAGCTCAACATTCAAGTCATTTGAGTGATTCCTTTCTTTCTTCAACTCATCAGAGGTGATTTTTGTGGTTAGATGTATGGTGTAGTGTATACGATGAAGAAATAAAGGGGAATAAGAAAAGATAGAATGATCTCCTTCCAAGGTATAAAGGCCACGCCACCAGCTGAAGAAGAGGATCGAGATCTACGAAGTTCACCACCAAGGCCTAAAGCTTCCACCAGCCGAGGATAAAGGACTTCGGGATAGGAGAAGCTCACCACCAAGGCCTAAAGATTCACCCAGCCAAGGATAAAAGGGCTTCTTGGCTCACCACCAAGGAGTGATCTATGCTCCAAGGATAAACAGACCGAAAGGAGTTATCCACTCTCCAAAGGAGTTCACTCAAGCAGAGGAAATCTCACAATTTTCATTCATGAAATTCGTATCTCCCACACATTGGATAGTTTTCCCCTCTTTATAGGAGGATTTTAGCCTTAATACATATTAAAAACAGACCTTAATAGCCTAGGAACTGAATCCTTCGACTCTTGAACTACATAACAATAAATACAGATAGGAACTTAAACCTTCGACTCTTGAGTTACATAAACATAAAGACACATAGGAAGATAAGAAAAGCCTTTATTAACACGAGAACCAAATGCCTTTAATCTTCAACTTTCCATATTCTTGAACCGCATTCATGAACCTTTAGGATTCCCAAAATTCGAGCTCCTCCCTTGACCAATAAATAATCCTCCTGAAACTTCATCAATTGGTCATACAAGACATTTAAAATGACCACCCATTGATACTTATCAATATAACACAAAGTATAAAGAAGTAATTGACATTATTCATTCAAAATGATCCATTCAAGCACATAATGCCCAATTTCTTTCTTGGCTTGGATAAGCATCGATGGTTCTGAGTAGGTCCATGGAGCTATGTTGGATAATCCCGCATCATCCTTGCCGGTTTGTAATTATCCAAAAGTATGCAAACATCATTTTCTTGGCTTTCAGCCACAAACAACCAATCCAAGCAATCAAATCAAACCTCGCAAGCATTCTTACCTTGCCTTGACACATGCATTGCCTACAATCAAATTTATAACATGCCATAGCTTTCTGTAGTATCAAGTAGAATTAAAACACTTCCAATAACTCTTATGTAATAAGCGTTTACACATGTCTCGATTATAAAGTAAAAAGTAGTTTTGGCTCGTCTCGTACTATGCCTCATAGTTTTTATCCCATAATCATGCGCAATGGTCACATACGAATCTCATGCACTTTCCACACAATTGTGCCAATATTATTACAGCCACTCAGGGTCCAAGGCTAACCTGAAGGTTCACAGTTATCTGGTGCAACTGGGCATCATCCCACCCTGTCTAGCATGGCATCGTCTTGCATGAACACATCAAGATGGTACTTCTATAAGGAGCTTTCATCCGAAACCCATCCGTGAATGGTATCCCGTTGACTTAGAGGCATCCGAACTTAATCAGGTATCGTCCGAAGTAAACGCATTAGGACGTGTTCATTACTTTATGTAAATGCATCAGCGTCTTTAGGTGACCACAGAGGCATACCATCACACAATTGTGATGCCCATACGATACGCAACAATCCTTGCCATATGCCATCATGTCAAACGCATACCTCATTTTATATCACATAAACGCACCATCTAATTTACAAATTCATCCCATATAGGTCACTCATTCATATAGGATAAATCATTGCACTTGTACATAACAAATCACACCATACTAGCCTATCGCATAACTAATCGATAAACTGCAATAAGCTATTGGCGAAAACTTGATAGGTTATCGGCAAACACATCAGAAGCTATGGCCCAAAATAAGATAGGCTATTGATGCGTGATGGGTTGAGTGATTCCAGAATGGATTTTTTTATAAGGGGATTTTTGTAGTTAATTGTATGGAGTAGCGTATACGGGGAAGAAATGAAAAGGAATAAGAGAAGGTAAAGCGATCTCCTTCCAAGGTATAAAGGCCACGCCACCAACCGAAGAAGAGGATCGAGATCTACGAAGTTCACCACCAAGGCCTAAAGCTTCCACCAGCCGAGGATAAAGGACTTCGGGATAGGAGAAGCTCACCACCAAGGCCTAAAGATTCCACCAGCCAAGGATAAAGGGCTTCTTGGCTCACCACCAAGGAGTGATCTATGCTCCAAGGATAAACAGACCGAAAGGAGTTATCCACTCTCCAAAGGAGTTCACTCAAGCAAAGGAAATCTCACCATTTTCATTCATGAAATTCGTATCTCCCATACATTGGATAGTTTTCCCCTCTTTATAGGAGGATTTTAGCCTTAATACATATTAAAAACAGACCTTAATAGCCTAGGAACTGGAACCTTCGACTCTTGAAGTACATAACAATAAAGACACATAGGAACTTAAACCTTTGACTCTTGAGTTACATAAACATAAAGACACATAGGAAGTTGAGAAAAGCCTTTATTAACATGGGAACTAAATGCCTTTAATCTTCGACTTTCCATATTCTTGAACTGCATTCGAGAACCTTTAGCCTTCCCAAAATTCGAGCTCCTCTCTTGATCAAACCTTTAGACTTTCCATTGATACTTATCAATATACCACAAAGTACCAAGAAGTAATTGACTTTATTCATTCAAAATGATCCATTCAAGCACATAATGCCCAATTTCTTTCTTGGCTTGGATAAGCATCGATGGTTCTAAGTAGGTCCATGGAGCTATGTTGGATAATCCCGCATCATCCTCCCCGGGTTGTTTGAGATTTGTCCTCAAATCTAGAATGTTCTCATCCTCCAAGTAAGGAGAAAGGTTTCCTACGTTGAAAGTTGCGGAAACTCCAAATTCTCCAGGAAGGTCAATCTTGTAAGCATTGTCACCAATTCGCTCCATAACTTTAAAGGGACCGTCAGCTCGAGGCATGAGCTTGTTCTTTCGTCGAAATGAAATTGAGTCTTCTTGCGGTGTTGATTAGCTTTCTTCTTGTAAGATTCGTTGGCTTTTTCGATCTTGGATCGAATTTGCTCATGGAGCTTCTTCATTGATTCAGCTCTTTTCTTGCCATCAAAGCTTACTTGAGACTTAGATGGAAGTGGAATCAAATCAATGGGAGTGAGAGGATTAATTCCATACACAACTTCAGCATACTTGGTGATCAATTGTAAGCAAATTCAGCATGCGCAAGCTTTAAATCCCAATCTTTCAAAGATTTACTCACCATACCACGAAGAAGAGTGGTTAGAGTACGATTTGTTACCTCCGTTTGGCCATTAGTTTGGGGATGACAAGTTGTGCTGAATAAGAGTCTTGTACCAAGCATTCTCCATAGAGTCTTCCAAAAGTAGCTTAAGAACTTGGAATCACGATCCGACACAATGGTCTTTGGTACTCCATGAAGGGGAATGATCTCTTTGAAATATAACTCAGCGATATGAGATGCATCACTGATCTTGTGACATGGCACGGAATGAGCCATTTTGGAGAACCGATCGACAACCACCATGATAGCATCTTTTCCTCTTTGAGTTCTTGGTAGAGCCAGAATGAAATCCATGCTAACAACTACCCAGGGCTGCAATGGTACCAGAAGTGGGGTATACAAACCTTGATGGAAATGGCTTTTTGATCTTTGACAAGTTGCACACCTTGAGATGATAGCATGCACATCTCCACTCATCTTTGGCCAATAGAAATGTTCTTGAAGAACCTCAAGAGTTTTGTTAATACCAAAATGACCAGCCAATCCTCGACCATGCGCCTCTCGAATCAGCAATTCACGAAAAGAACTCTTTGGCACACATAATCGATTTCCTTTAAAAAGAAACCCATCTTGCAAAGAATATGTACCTTGAACTCCCCGCTTGCACTTGTTGATGATGGATGAGAACTCCACATCTTCAGAATAAAGTTCTTTCATTAATTGAAATCCAAGAATCCTAGAGTCCATAACAGCAAGCATAAAATATCTTCTCGATAAAGCGTCTACACATTTTGAGACAAAAGAAAAGGATTGAAGCAATTCTACCCATTTTGCATGTCTAGAATTAAGCTTGCGTTGGCCGCTAATAAACTTAAGCGCCTCATGATCAGAATGAAGGACAAATTGTTTTGGCCTCAAATAATGACTCCAATGATCAAGAGCTCGGACAATGGCATAGAATTCTTTGTCATAAGTTGAATAATTCCTCTTGGAATCGGGAAGTGCAAGAATAGGGGACTCACAAAGTTTTTGTGCTTGCACCAGAACAGCACCAATACCAACTCCGCTTGCATCACACTCAACTTCAAAGACTTTATCAAAATCAGGAAGTGCAAGAATATGGGACTCACAAAGTTTCTGCTTGATTACCTCAAAGGCGTTTTGAGCAGCCTTTGTCCATTCAAAAGCACCATTCTTCATTGATGCGTGATGGGGTGAGTGATTCCAGAATGGATTTTTTTTTTTTTTCAGAGGGGATTTTTTTGGTTAGGTGTATGGTGTAGTGTATATGGTGAAGAAATAAAGGGGAATAAGAAAAGATAGAGCGATCTCCTTCCAAGGTATAAAGGCCACACCACCAACCGAAGAAGAGGATCGAGATCTACGAAGTTCACCACCAAGGCCTAAAGCTTCCACCAGCCATGGATAAAGGACTTCGGGATAGGAGAAGCTCACCACCAAGGCCTAAAGATTCCACCAGCCAAGGATAAAGGGCTTCTTGGCTCACCACCAAGGAGTGATCTATGCTCCAAGGATAAACAGACCGAAAAGAGTTATCCACTCTCCAATGGAGTTCACTCAAGCAGAGGAAATATCACCATTTTCATTCATGAAATTCGTATCTCCCATACATTAGATAGTTTTCACCTCTTTATTGGAGGATTTTAGCCTTAATACATATTAAAAACAGACCTTAATAGCCTAGGAACTGAAACCTTCGACTCTTGAACTACATAACAATAAAAACACATAGGAACTTAAACCTTCGACTCTTGAGTTACATAAACATAAAGACACATAGGAAGTTAAGAAAAGCCTTTATTAACACGGGAACTAAATGCTTTTAATCTTCGACTTTCCATATTCTTGAACTGCATTCGTGAACCTTTAGCCTTCCCAAAATTCGAGCTCCTCCCTTGACCAAGAAATAATCCTTCTGAAACTTCATCAATTGGTCATACAAGACATTTAAAATGACCTCCCATTGATACTTATCAATATACCACAAAGTACCAAGAAGTAATTGACATTATTCATTCAAAATGATCCATTCAAGCACATAAATGCCCAATTTCTTTCTTGGCTTGGATAAGCATCGATGGTTCTGAGTAGGTCGATGGAGCTATGTTGGATTCTCCCGCATCACCATCTCTATGCCTGCATTCATCTATGTCAACCGGGTTGGTAGATCATCTTGCAATCGTAAGCACCAAGCGTGGAAGTTTTATTCGGATAAAGGGAAACTCCAAAACTTGGTAGGAGAAAACGTCCAGAAATCCTTGATAGAAGAATACCGTATCAGGACTCATTCCTCATGGTCGGAAAGTAAGACTTGAGAGGTGATGGATCATTGTTGTGATCTAAAAAGGCAACCCCAAGGAGCAATGATTCTGGATGCTTCTCTATAACAGTCAACAATTGAAATCGACAATAGTTGGCTTCTTCGATGCAAGAAAGTTGATCAAAGTTCGAGATATAAGAAGACAAAAGTATAAAAGGAGATGATGAGACATATTATTCTATTCGAAGTAGGATATGACGATTCAAAATTAAGGATATCTGCCAAAAGCTGAAGTGATGTGACAAGATACAACAAGAGCCGTTGATTTATATTGGCTACAGATATGTCAAAGAATAAAAGGTTATAAGTTGACACCCAAAAGTACCTCCGCAAGCACATGCTGATCACGAGGGGCAGAAAATTCTAAAATCACCCTTGTTGCCGTATGTTGGTTGCAATTTACATCGGCTCAGCTCATAAGTTGTTATGAAAACAAAGGATAGCCAAAGATTTCAAGATTTTTTAGGCTGAATTTTGATGGATATACAAGACAAATGATTCTATGATGAAATAAGTTGGTTGCCATGTGTTTCCAAGAGACACTATTGAAGACATAACATTGATAGTGAATTTAGGTGAGGAGGGTCAAAAGAGTGCCAAGCTCAAGAGGAACAGTTAATATTTGTTGGACGAGTCATGGGAATATTGTTGAACAAGTCAGAAACCAAATGTGGATAAGGTGATTCTACATAAAACATCGAGCGGCTCTTGAGGAGGAAGTAACCGAGTATTGACAGTTACTAAATTGGCCTATAAATAGCACAAGCAATTTAACAAAGAACCCCCCGAACAACACATAAAATTACTTTATCCTGCTTTTATCCTTACTTAGTCTAGCTTAACTGTAACTTAAGATTCCTATCGTTGATTCAATTTTGGCTAGTTTCCATATCCCAAATAGTGCTATTGATTAGATTCCAGTGTTAATCCATTATCCAGTGTCATCGATTAAATTCCAACATTGTGTCCTTATATTCATCTAGGATCTGTGGTTATTAGGTATTGTTACTATTGTCTAGCATTGTCAACTAGATTATGACGTTATGTACTCATACCCATCTAAGAGCGGTGTCTACTAGTTGTTATCTTCATTGTCCAACGTCAACGATTAAATTTTGACGTTGTGTCCTTGAACTGATTAGAAAGTAGTGCTGTCTAAGCGCATTTGTTAGTATTCGTTGTTGTCAAATCACCTTTGATATTGTATAAACCACTTGAATTTTAATGGGCTTTCATTGTTATATTAAAGTGATTTTAGATGACACCGTTGAGCAAATTTCCATGTTCATTATCATCGGTATTAAGCTTGTATTAAGCATATCAAGCGACTTCTTTAGATTCAAGATTATATGGTGTATAGTCTCATTTGCATTTGACCTTCTCTATCCAAATCTAACATAGAACTTAAGTCTTTTTTAATAAAAATTCAAATATAACACTTGGTGAAAGATATTTTGTTGCGGGATCCAAAATCGGCAAAACGGTATGACAAATTTTTACGCCACGTTTTCTTATAAATGGTGGAAATTTTGGTGGATTCAGCTCAAATATACTCAGCCTCTCTCGGTCCATACTAAAATTATTATGATGCTCCTTAACAACATTAAAGAAAAATTCACTTACACGACTTTTCATTTTCTCTTTTTTGTAACAGGATTGATCTTTATGATAAATTGGACAATAAATTGGTCTATTTGGTGAGACGGAGCTCATCACAACGCTCTTATCCGGGACATGGTGAATACTCGATGGCGCTAGGACACGTGTGATCTCGCTGATGGTTTGAAGATTAATTTTATGATAAGAACATGATGGTGAATACTCCCATTTATTTTGGGATTATTCAGTTTCCGCTAATTATGCGTATCCATTAATCACGGGTATGGCCCAAATTTTAACAATTATTCTTTTTCGGTAATATTACATCCTGAATTTTAACTATTAAGAGGAAACTATAATTAAGATTCATCCATAGATACCTCCTATCTATCAAGTTTTTCCGCAGATAAATCCCAGTTGATAATCCCTCTCAAAAACAATATCAACTTCGTGACCCGTGCAAAAAGAGGAAGCACCAATTTTTCTTGATCGATCACTCGTCTTTTTTCCTTATGTATGTTATTTCAATTCCATAATTCTTAATCGGTCCAATCAGCACTAATCCATTGGTCAACATCTACTGTATTTTTTTATATGGGTTTTTTTTTCAAAGAACTAATATTAAAAAAAAAAAAAGACACATAGTTTGATGATCCAACAGCCAATTAGGGTGTGTTTGACAACTTACCAAATAGTAACAATTTCTGTTATTTTGTTCTTGGGAGTAGATTTGGAGTAGAAATTCATTTAGTAAAATTTTTATTTCCAAAAGTAAATTTAAAATAGAATCGAAAAGTAAAAAAAAGTTGATTCTTTATTTCTGGAATTAATTTCAAAATCAAGCTAACTCATTTTTTCTCTCCTCTTATTTATTCTTGTTCTTCTTCACTCTTTTCTTCTTCAACCACGGCGCAGTCGTCCACTGTCGTCCACCGCCATCGGTCCACCGAAGACCCGGTCACAGCGGCAAGGTCCGGTGAGTTCGCTGGAGGCCAGAGCACGCCTCGGCCACTAGTGAGCCTCGCTTGATTGAGCAAGGCTCAACGAGCCATGGCTTGACCTTACCCGAGATTTGGCAAGGCCGAGCTCACCCGATCCACGGGCCACCATGAGGTCAAGGTCACGGCCTCGCCTGACGGTCGCCAGGTCATCCCAAGGTCGACGACTACATCCTGGTGTTGAAACAAACAAGAGAACGGTAATTCACATGTGACTGTAGGGCAAATCTTCACATTATGGATAAAATCCCTATTTTGCCCTTAATGACTCGACTAAAAAGCAAATAAAAAAATATTAAACAACGAATACGAAAGAAAAGAGAACTCAAAATTAACTAGAAGATTTGTAACTGCCCAAACACCAAATAATTGGCACAATGACTTATAATAACGTTTAACAACTGTCTTTAAAAAAATCCATTTAAAATCCTCATTAGCGACATCTACGCGAGTCGCCCTCTCGCCATCTTCTCCTTCATATGCTATTTTCCAAGCAATAGCCGGCTAACTTATCCTACTTATCTTCGTATGCTCCAACCTAGCTGCATTTGGCGCTTAAAGTGGAGAGAGTAAAGACAAAATGAAAGTTCAGAGAATAACGTGCAACTGCTAAAGTTGAAGAGCCACTACGTTGCCGAGGTCAAACTTGAAGAGGGTATTGTGAAACTTGTCCTGAAAGAAAATCTAGAAGCAGAAGTAACAGGAGAAAACCCTTTTCCACTTCAATCATGTCCTCATATATAGACATGATTGCACCTGATAGGCACGCATGACAACGCCAAATAATCACCTAAGTTCACTCAAGAAACTGATAAGGAAATGATTGCTAATAAACAACTATTCATTTAATGAGCTCAGGTTGGATGGAATCAGTGATTTCTACCACTGCACTAATAAATTATACACTGCTCATAATTGAAGTACGTCATATTGTTTAAAGATCTTGACATAAAACCACTTGCAACACTCTAAAATCCATGGTATGTCATGACAACAGATCAGAATGGATGAAAAAAAAACCATACACAGGTGAATTGAATTGCTTGGTTCAAGGAACGCAACCATAACTTATCAATCAGTCTGATTCTCACTAAAACTCAGATACTTAGAGAATGCCTCCAAGTACAAAAAATTCATCATAAAGCACAAAGAGCAAAAACAATTCAGCCAAGTAAAGGCAAATAATTTGGCGTACTATTTATTAAGTGCTCATTTCCAAGCATTGGCAAAAATAATCGGAGAAAGGGCTTAAAAATTCCATCAACAGATGGCTGAGAAACATCATGGAACAAGAGCAATGGACAAACCAAACTTGGGAGCCTTTTCCAGAGCCTTGGTGTCAATCTCACCAGAAATTGTAAACATAGACTTCTGTATAACCTCATGCTGCAGGACCCACCAAGCTTCCCATGATTATTCAGCTTTCCTTTCACTATGGTGAGGTGATCAATGGCATATGAACCTCCAACTGTAAAAGTATTCTCATTTGTGGAGAACTTTCTACAAATCTCTCCAACAGCACTAGTCTTCTTAGACTGATCCAGATGGTGTACATATGATGCTCGGATAGAGTCTCCTTTGTCACCACTGAGAAGTAGATTCCATGACCATCAAAGTCAAGAATCTTCTATCAGTTGATTTGTTCAATGTCTAACATTTGTAAGGAAATTAATAAGCCCAAAACTTACAAGATCACAGAAGCATAGGAGTCTGGCTTTGATACGCTCATCCCAGCAGTGTGCCATTGTGAAGTTGCCTGATGTCACATCATATCCTGCCTCAGCACCAAATGCAAGGCTTGGAGTACCGATGGTGGTGGAAAGGTCAAAAACAGGAGATTGCTTCAATGTAACAGCTGTAGTAAGGGTTGCATGTTCATGGAAGTACTGAACCTCCAGCTGCATTAAAATAGTGAATGCCAAGTCATCCGCAAAGCAAACAGCAAGCAACCATCTTAAATGATTCCCAAGGCTAGCAATATAAAATTTTCTACCTTGCCAGAATCATAGTATGGCACTTTAAATGAGGTGATGGCTTTGGTTGACGGGAGGATGTCAGTGAAAGTGAGGGTAGAGAAAATCTGCCAAGACAAGGATCGACGTCAAACTATACTTCTGAGTTAATTCAGACTCCTCACTTCAAGCTTCAAAGGAAATAATTGTGAAGAAAGAGCAACCCACATTTGACTCAGTATCAACTTTGACATCAATAAGGACATTCTTATACTTGTATTTTGCAGCCAGATCAGAAGTTGAAAGGCTTCCTTTCTTCACTGCCGTCGATGTGAGGATCTGTAGAAGGCAAAGTAATGAGAAGCCCGCAAGTTATTACAACAAAAGTAACAGTTAATGCTTCCTTGTAAATTACATTAGTCACCTGTAACAAACAATATGAAGCTCTTCAAAGCATGAAGTTGCAGAACTTTTGCATGCGGGCATGCAGAGAGAGAGAGAGAGAGAGAGAGAGAGAACCACCATAAGCAAATTTCATCAATGGCTAATTAGAAGTCATAATAAGCCATGCTATTTTGACCTCTAAATTCCTTAAGATAGTTATGGTTATGTGAGATTCGACATTTTCAAAATTATTCTAACCACTTCTTTGTGCTTTCTGAAGATGATCGAAATCTAAATTGCTGAACTGAGGATGGACCTTAAAAGATAACCGTAACACGCTATCTATACATAACTATGACAAAGAGACCACGCATAACCACCATGTAAATATGATCGAAATCTAAATTGCTGAACTGAGGATGGACCTTAGAAGATAACTGTAACACGCTATTTATACATAACTGTGACAGAGACCACGCATAAACACCATGTAAATACAGTTGGTGCCCATCTCTATAATCGCTTTGTTTATATAGATGGTTTGGTACTTGTGATTTCTGCAACCAATTTCCGCCATTGCCTCAAGTTGTATACATTCATCAAAATGGTAAGGTTGTTACTTTCACACTTCCTTTTCCCAACACGTTCATTTGTTTCGGCAAACAAACTCGAAGTTCCACATGAGTTTTCAGTTCCACCTATCGTCTCTGCCTCATGTGAGAAATGACCATAACAAGGAAGAAATCCCGTGAAATTTCGCCAGGGTAACTGTTCTTTAACCACTATAAGGAGAAGAAATATTTAACGGTGAAAATAGCAATGGCAGAAAGAAATATAAAATGCAAAATTCTAGAAAAAAGAATTAACCCTACAAAGTAATAATTCAATGACCGGATATATCTGTAAAAAGGGTGGACCGCAACCAAGCGCAATCGCTGCTTCCTTAATCAAATCAGACCTATTCATTTGGGTTGAAAGGGATCACATAAATGACCGAATCGAGTCAAAAACCCCGTCCAATGGGAATCCATCTACACGCCACGATGCATAATCCCAGGCTCATCTATTTCGAATCAAAACCCAACAGAGAAATATAAAAACAGAGAAGATCGATAAAATCTTTGTTTTCCCTAATCATGGATTTCAACAATTCAACGAGACAGTTCCCATCTATCGCACGTATTCCCCGATATCAAGAGGGGAGACGAGATAATCGATCGACATACCACGCCATTTTCGCTGCAGGTGTTGATGGAGACCTTGTGATCGGTGGTGTAGTTCGCGTTCAAGATATCTGCACCGAATCGATGGAAATCACGAGGGGGTCAATACTCGAGGAACGAATCCGTTCCGAGCGCACCGTTCGACGCGCGAGACGCATCGGAAAATGGGATCAAGTCGATACCTTTCGCTTTCTTGCCGATTTCCGAGAAAAGTCCCGGTCCCTTGCTCATCTTTCAGAAACAGAGAGAGATCCGTGAAATGGAGAGAGAGAGGGAGAGAGAGAGAGGAGTGGCAGAGAAAATGAGTGTTGTTCTTTGGTTTTGTTTTCGTTTTCGTGATTTTCTCTCTGGTGGGCGATGGCTTGCGAGAACGCGAGTCGCCCGGAGGAACGCAGAACCGTGCTTGACGGCTGTGACGGTGTGCTTTACTACAGACAAATCGTAGCCGTTGAAACTTGGTGGGTGGGGCCGAGTTACTTGGCTTTAACCCGCTGCCCGTCAGAGGTGGGAACGTCACCGCATTGTGGAATCGATTCGTATTGACTTTCTTTTTTATTCCTTTTCTTCTTTAATCGAATTATAGTGACTCTTTCAACGTGCTAAATAGAGAGCTCCCACCAACGAAACTTCCCCGATGATTAGAAACTTCACAGAGACAAATCCAAGTACTGATATTCGCTCCTCTCTTTCCGTCCAAAGTAGAGCTAGTAAAAAGAAAAAACTAGACATGGTCCTGTTCACGTGACCCACAAGCTCCGGCCTTCTCTCTCACTCTCTCCAAACTAGGCCCCACAATGGGTGCGCGAACCCGGGATCAAGTCGTCCCAAATCCGACCGAGCACTAACAAAACGTCATCTCCTTATCTAATAGAAAAGGACCCAAAAACATTTGGGAATGAAAGAAGTAAAGAAGTCGTGTTTTCTTGTAGGCATGTTGCCAATCGAGGAAGAAAAAGTGCAAATGGTATCTTGACAGTAGATGTTCATGACACAAGGACAGAGACCCCTCAAAATTTGTGATTCTTCAAGCTCGAAACTAGAAGCGCTACGTTTGGTCATCCCATTTAAACAAGATAAGACTTTGGATGGGATAGGATAATAAATCCGGAGATTTTTTCATATCCTACCCATTTGTTTGATGAGTTACGGATTCAAAGTCGATATCCTATTCTAGCCACTGTTTGGTGAATGAATTTGAAGTCAAATATTTTCATGAACAATTATATTTTTGAAAAAAAAATTAGGAAAGCACAAACTAACAAATTATATTATAGCAAAATCATCCAAAACGAAATATTTTTTTTTTCAAATCAACATATTCTCACATCGCACAAAATCAATCCACGATTATGCATTATATGTGAAGTGCATAAAGAATCAAAAAGTGATATTGTGTATGCTAATATGATATGAGGCAACTAAGACTGGCAATTTAAAGCATTGGAAATTTGAACGGATGAGAAGCCGGATCATTCGAAAATATTAAATTCTTGAAGGAAAAAGTGCTGTGGCACAATTCTAATTGCTCATTGACTTGATGGCGGGTGATGACGATGCAATACATGTAATTCGTAGGGTTAATCCACAAATCAAATGTCAAAGAGACTCAAAAGTTATTCGCTCTAAACATATGCACCGACGCGACACTTTCCTCTTGGTACAGCAACTAGCAGTTTCAGATGCTTAGTGAAGTTAAAGGGTTGCTTGGTGGCAAGAAAATAACATGCAAGCTGTCTTTGATTTTTCGCCCTTGTCATACTCGAATGTGCTTTCGGCTATGCGTGGTTGCACTTGAAGAGCCCCCAACCTCAAACGTCCCTTCCTCATGTTAGCGTTGATGCTTGGCCAATCCCACTTGATGATTTGCCTTTTAAAATGTGAGGTCGTACAGCTAGCCTTCTTGACACCATTAACATCGATTTCGAGCTGGAATATCTTTCATATACACGTTCTTCCGTGTTATAGACCGTAAAAGATGTACATAGAGATTAGGATATTTGTAAATATGTATGTATTCTGGCTCTTGGTTTCTAGGACAAAGGTATAGTCAATCATAATGTATATGAGAGAGAGGGAGAGACTGCCTTGCAGTCATCGATTAGTGAACAAGATTTGTTGTATAGCGTGAGTACTAATGTACAATTTGGCATCCATGCAAAACTTGAAACAGATGAATGATTGAGGCTTTTTAATTGGTCATGAAATAACATACTCTCTTGGCCTTTTTCCTACTTGTTTTGACCCTTGCAGATGATGCATTCCAGTATACCGATTGTAGTTTATAGAAAATTGAAAGTGCCAAGCTTCTAGAATGAATTAATGCACACGTTTTGATGCCAAGATCTCCCACAGCTTTACTCTTCACTAAAAATTAAATCATTATCTTGCTATTTGAATTGTCCATCTAGGAAACATACTACGTGACAAAAGTTAATGACGGAAACCTAATACGCAATTCAGCCCAACCTGAGTAGAAGCACTCAAAGAAAAAAGCATATGTCCTTAAGACTGGCCAAAGCTAGGCAGTAGAAATTGAAGACACTCTTCTTCACAAGAGGGATGTTATCAAAAAACAAATGAATAAAATTGCAGAATGCAACCACAAGAATACATAAATCGACAAGATGAAACAACAATGCAATTCTAACATTTAAAACTGATTTATATATGTTTTCCCACGCTGAACTTGTAAATAATACCCCACACAAGCAATGAATATCTCCTATTGAGATTAGGTTTTCACCAATGAATCAATGATGTATCCACCATGCGAATAAAATTGCAAATATACAATCACAAGAACACATAAACCAATAACAACACAGTTTTAACATTTACTTCTAATTCACATTTTTTTTTCCCGCAATGAACTTGTAAAAGATAATACCACACAAGCAATGAATATCTCCTATTTGTAAGTGCTAATATGAACACCTAGAGGGGGATGAATAGGTGTGAAGACAATTTTTCGCAAGGAACGGTAGAAATATTTTGCTTTTAAAATTGAGTTTGAAGAACAATAGACTTTAAGTGAGTTCAGACTTTAGCAGTTAAATAAAATTACGAATAAAATAAAGGAGTTCAGGGAAGATAATAAGAACACAGAATTTATAGTGGTTCGGCTTAGATCAAGCCTACATTCACTCTCATTGCTGACAGCCTTCCGGTTTGATTCCATTAAGAATTAAAAGAGAATTTACAATCTTGTGATCTCGACTTTATAGTGAAAAGTCTCTACTGCTCTCTCATGAAGTCTCACTATGACTCTCCTCTCTTTCGGAAACAACTTTGAGCTTAGTATTTGGAGTAACAAGGAAATGGAAAGCTTCTGACTTTGAAATTTCTCTTTCACGCACTCTATCGAACAACTAGAGAGTCCACCTTATTTACTCCTTCATGCCTTCTTGACCGTTGGCACTTTCCAAAGGAATTCTTCCAATCAACCCGTTGGACAGAATCAACCAAGGAGATCTCGAGCCGTTTGAAGATTGTGATGAAAGCCCGTCAATCTTGTTCGCCCACACAATCAGGATCTTGGTTTCCATAAGTAGATTCTTTCCATATTTACTTGCAATCCGAAAAGATTTGATATCTAAATTGATTTCAATAAAGATAATCAATCTCGTATGTGATATTTCCATCCAGAATGCCCTATATAACATGTACGAACCGAACTCTTGAAGGAAGAAAGATAATCTCGCGTCTGGATAAGTCTTCTTTCTTCACTTGCGTTCAATCTGGAATTTGTCAGAGTGGACAGACCTTGACACAAAGCCTGGAGTCTTTAGACTTTAACACAAAGTCTGGGAGTCTTCAGACTTTGACATAAAAGTCTGAAATTCTTCAGAATAGACTTTGGATAAGTTTTGTCAACTTCAAAACATCAAAGGAGTTTTCTTTAACAATCTCCATCTTTTTGATGATAACAAAACTTCCGTGCAAATTCAAAGTCTTGTAACCTGCAAAACAACACTTTAGCAGTACATGATATTTAAGAAACAAATAGATAAGGATTTGGATAGCATCGATTCTGCAAACACAGAAAACAAGTTAATCTTGAAAAATAATCAAACACCAAGATTTAAACATCCACATCCATAATCATTAACATAAAAAGTTGCTGCAGATTATAAGAGTTATCAGTCAAATAAAATCAAATCTGCAAAAGGTTAAATCTGCACATTCTCCCCCCTTTTTGTCAACAGCAAAAAGTGAAGAATGTCAAAATAAAGAAAAGAGAAATGAAATAAAGGCTGTTTGGGAATTTGAACTAGTTGGAAATCTCCCATAGACTATATTGCATTTTCAATCTTTTGGCACCGGCGATGAACATTTTCAACTTCAATCTGAACAGTCGTGAGAGTCTGAACAGTCCGAACATTCTAGGCCACAATCTAAGATACTTGTTGATTCAACATTTGTACCTGAGTATCCAAAGATTGTATCTTTCTACTGTGAAACTCAGAAGAGGATCTCAAGGCATTGAGAAGTCTCTGAATCTCAATCTCCATAGTGTATTGCTGAGCTTTTACCTCCAAAAGGAGTTCTATCATCCTTGGATAGTCACCAATTGGTTCAGTCTGCGCACTAGCTTCAGTGAATTGATTTCATGGAGAGTTGAGAGATGAGGGAACATCAACTTGTCTTGTCCCATGACTCGGAGTAGAACCTTCAATTTCAGGAAATTGTGAAGTATAGACATCTTCTAGATGTGCAAGAGATCGACTGATACCATCACTCACAAAAACAGGAGAAGAAGTCATTGTTTTCTTAACAGCTCCCCTATTTCCGTGCTTATAGGTGGAGAAAGGATTTCTTCTTCTTAAGTCTTCTCGTTTGCAGAACGAGAGTGATGTTCTTGCTCTGTACGTACTCCTATTGGACCACTCCGAGTTGCTTCAGAAACCTCAGTTAAAGATATAGCAATTATCGCCTCATAAGATCATCTTCATCCTCTTCGTCTTGCAGGATGAGGGATCTTCTCTTCTTGACAAGTTCTTTCATAATTTCCTTGCCTTTTCTCTTCCTTGCAGCAGAATCTTCATTCGTTTTGCTTGAGGAGTCCTTCTTCAAGCGCTCAATTACTTTGTTAAAATCCTTCAACCGCATCTTTGAAACCATCTTTAGCCCTATGACCATAGAAGCAATAGAGCGAGTGCAAAGAGATGTGGGAAACTCGATCTGAAAATGTCTAAACAATTTTGTAATCAGCGCCGAATAAGGCAACTGTCCCTTATCCTTCATAACTGTCCTATACATGTGCATCAGGATAGTATGAGGGAGTGAAAATCTCTTCCCATTGCAAATAGCAAACATCAGCCTTGCTTCGAATTTGGAAAACATCTGTTTTGGATGCAGCCTTTGGTTTGATGCAGTTAATCACAACTTTGTGCAATAGAACATTCGAGGCTGATAGTCTAGAATAAGTGATGCTTCCTTCTAGTAGTTTGTCCTTGACAAGAAACCTTGTTACTTAACCAACTGAGACATTGATGGGTTGAAAACCACTCATTTCCACCTCAAGTATGTATTTTCATTCCAAAAACAAAATACCTAGATTCAAGACATTCTCTTACTGAAGTAGCGTATGGAAATTCTGAGTCTGGCCAACGTTAGACTTTACTCAAGAGGATAAATAATATTCAATTTACTGCGAATAGACTCAAATAGATTTTTCTCCAGGGGCTTCGTGAAGATGTCTGCTAGCTGATGCTTCAAATCAATTAATTGAACCATAATCTCCCCATTTTAGACATGATCTCTTATAAAGTGGTGTCGAATCTCTATATGCTTTGCCCTTGAATGAAGAATTGGGTTCTTGGTGAGATTAATAGCACTGATGTTGTCACATTTGATCTTGGTACACGATTCTTCAATTCCAAAATCTCTTAGTTGTTGTCTTATCCATAGGATTTGAGAGCAACAACTCCCAAGAGCAATATACTCTACTTCTGCTATTGATAAAGCTACAGTACTTTGCTTTCTTGAGAACCAACATACCAGCCTATTTCCTAGTAGTTGACAGGTTCCAAAAGTGCTCTTTCTATCCACTTTACAACTAGCTAAATCAGCGTCTGAATATCTAAGAAGAGTAAAGTCTCACTCTTTGGATACCACTGAGACCCAAGTTTGGAGAAGTCACCACATATTTAATGATGTGTTTTCAGCACTTAAATGAGATTCTCTGAGATTAGACGAAATCTAGCACAGATGCACACTAAATAAAATATCAAGTCTAGAAGCAGTAAGGTATAAAAGAGAATTGATTATGCTTCTGTATATAGCTTCTGATTTACTTTCTTCCCTTCTTCATCCTTGTCCAGTTTCAAGAGCTCGACATTGGTGTCTCTGTCGTGCAATTTTCCAATCCAAACTTCTTGATGAGATCTTTTGCATACTTCTCTTGATGAATGAATATTCCATTCTTTGATTGTCTGACTTGTAATCCCAGAAAGAAAGTTAACTCACCTTTCATGTTCATTTCGAATTCATCTTGCATAATTCTAGAGAATTTCTTACACAGACTTTCGTTAGGAGAACAAAAAATAATGTCATCCACATAAATTTGTACGAGCAGATTCCTTCATTTCTTACACAAACTTTCGGGTAGTATCAACCTTTCCTTTTCAAAACCATAAATTTTCATACCAGGCTCGAGGTGCTTGTTTCAGTCCATATAAAGGCCTTTTTCTGTTTGTAGACTGAGTCTAGTTTCTTGGATCTTCAAATCCAAGTGGTTGTTCTACATAGACTTCTTCTTGTATGAATCCTTCAGGAATGCACTTTTGACATTTATCTGGAATAACCTGAAATTTTTATAACAAGCAAAAGCAAGTAATAATCTAATTGCTTCTAACCTCGCTACTGGTGCATAGGTTTCGTTATAGTCTATCCTGTCTTCCTGTGTTTATCTTTTTACCACGAGTCTTGCTTTGTTTCTAACCATTTTTCCTTTCTCATCCATCTTGTTCCTGAAAAACCACTTTATTCCAATCATGGATTTTCCTTTAGGTTTTGGAATCGGCTCCCATACATCATTGATGCTGAATTGTCTGAGTTCTTCCCGCATAGCTTCTATCCAACTTTCATCAGACAAAACTTCGTCTTCACCTTTTGGTTCTATTTCATAAACAAGTGCTAGAGCACCGGACTCTTCTCTTCTTTTGGATTTGGTGTGAATTCCTTCATCGATACTACCAATGATGAGTTCTTTGGGATGACTTGACTTGTGCTTCTAGTTGCTGTTTGGTCTGAGAGTTCGTTGATCCTCTGCTTTGTTTAAATCTTCTTGTTTTGCTTGTTGCTGTTCTCCAAAATCTGAACCTTGTAAAGTTTGGAATGGGTTCAGACTCTTCAAGTTGAGTCAGATCTAGTAAATTCTGCACATAATCTTGAAACTTGACGTTCATAGATTCTTCTATAGATTGAATCTCTTTGTTAAAGACCCTGTAGCCAAGGAAGATTCCTTCGTCTGACTTTTCTTCAAACTTCCTGGTTCGATCATTTGCATTCTTCAGAACAAAGCATTTACAGCCAAAGACATGGAAGTAAGAAACATTTGGCTTCTTTCCTTTGTATACTTTATAAGGAGTTTTCTCCAAGATAGGCCTCAAGAACACTTTGTTGATGATGTAGCAAGCTGTAAAAACTACTTCTACCCAAAATTGAGAGGAAATTTTGCTTTCTATCAAAAGAGTTCTGGCCATCTTCTGTAATGATCTATTCTTCTTTTCCCACAACCCCATTTTGTTCTGGAGTGTATGGAGAAGAGAAAACATGTTGAAATCCAGATTCATCACAAAACTTCACAAAGTCCTGATTCTCAAACTCATTTCCATGGTTAGTTCGTATGCTCAAAATAAGAGAAAGCTTCAGACTCACTTGCTAGAAAGTAGACCCAAGTGAAGCGAGTAATCATCCACGATTACAAGGCAATATTTCTTTCCACCAATACTCTAAGTTCTTGTTGGCCCGAAGAGATCCATATGAAGAAGTCCTTGAACAAGCTTCTTAGAATAGATATAAGACATTGAGAGCTTTATGGGTCTATATCTAGAAGGTAAATGTTGCCATGCCTTCGACCAATAAAGGTTTAAGAGAAGTCTTGACTTGTTCCAGAACAAATATCTTCTGGGAAGTTTATTTTGAAACCAGTATCGCAAAGTTGACTTACACTCAGCAGAATGTAGTTCAAACCTTCAACCAAGGAAATATTGTTAATGGTTAGGCTTCCAATCTTCACAGTTCCACATCCTACTATTTTTCCTTTGCTGTTTTCCTCCAAAAGATACTTTTCCACCATTTAGTCTAACAAGCTTTATGAAGCCGCTTGAGTCTCCTGTCATATGCCTTGAATAGCCACTATCCAAATACCATTTGATATTCCTTTTAATAGTGCCCTGTTATCAAAAGAAAAACTCAAACTTTATTTGGTACCCAGATTTTCTTGGGTCTAAGAGAGTTAGTATTAAAAACAGTCTTAGTCTAATCCTCTTATCTGGTCTCCAAACCTTGGGACATTCTTCCTCGAAATGTTCTAAGTGTTACACCTTAAACATTTGAGTGCACTTCAGGCAACAGGTTTTACAAAAACTTTTTGAAATGATTTTTGTAAAATGCCTTTGCAGGTCCTTGTTTAATGGAACAATTTCTGAAGTCATACCCAAACCTTATTTGTTAAAGTAGGTATTTGTGCTGAAAGAATTTTGTCTAGTTTTTCAAATCATTTTGAAAATCTTTTTGTAATGTTTGAAATATCTCTTTTCAAAATATTAATTTCTTTTGAAAGAGAATCAGAACTTTCCTTCAAATCATCAAAACTTATTTTCAGACTTTCAAATTTTTCTTTCCAAGAAACTTCCTATTGCCTGAGCTTAGAATTTTCCCTTTTGGTTTAGAAATCCTTTTAAGAGATTATTTGAGACTGACACAAAGTTCATCTTTGTCTGAATATGAATCAGAGTCGGAATTAGCTATCAGACATATGTTGGCATATTCTTCTTCGCTTTCTTCACACTCTCTATCACTCCAAGTTTTAGCTTTGAGAGTCTTTTTGTACTTCTCAGTTTTTCCTTTCTCCTTCTTCAACAGTTGACAAGTTGGTATGATATGCCCATTTTTCTTGCATTTGAAGCACATCACATCTTTGCTGGTTTCATTGTCCTTTGTTGGTCTCTTCTAGAAATTATGTTTCTTCCAATTGAATTTTTCTTCCCCTTTCTATTAAGCTTTCTGAATTTCTTGATCATAAGTGCTAGCTCCTCATCATCCATATCATCATCTGAATATTTATCATCAAAATCAATGTTAGATTTTAACGCAATTGACTTCTTACCTTTTGGATCTTTTCATCATTGATGTGCCTATTAATTCATCTACTGATAGAGGAATAATCCATTGGGTCTCTTATTGAGGTCTTCACATGATTCCAAGTTTTCGAAAGCCCACGTAACAGTTTGTTGACTTTCAATGGTCCCGAGATTGACTGACCTTGATATGCCAGGCCATTTACAATCTCTCGAAACGACTGAATATATCAGTTATAGATTCTTCATGCTTCATTCTGAAGGCTTCATACTGTCCAAGCAGAATGTTAATTTTGGTTTCCTTCACACGGTAAGTTATAGATTCTTCGTGCTTCATTTGATTATATTCAGTGGGAGATAATGCACAATATAAAGAGTAGATAGCTCTAGCATCAAGAGCTTGTCTCTTGATTATTTCAGCTTGTGTTGTTTCGTCGGCATCAACAACTTCTTTCTCTGTTTGAGGTAGTGTTGCTTTAGGATTGATTCCTTTTTCAACAACATACCATTCCATGGGATCTCTCGATCTTAGAAATGCCTTCATCTTGTTCTTCCATACATTGTACTCATTTCCATTGAAGTAAGGAGGTCTGGTGTTGCTCGACCTTCAACCAGTCTGGAGCTAAAATACTAGCCATAAAGGATCTTTAGCTTAGAAGTAAAAACACTTCAATAATTAAGTACCGAGCTCTAATACCAATTGTAAGTGCTAGTATAAACACCTAGGGGTGGATAGGTGTGAAGACAATTTTTCACAAGGAACAGTAGAAATATTTTGCTTTTAAAAATTGAGTCTGAAGAACAACAAACTTTGAGTGAGTTCAAATTTTAGTAGTTAAATAAAACTACGAATAAAATAAAGGAGTTCAAGGAAGAGAATAAGAACACATAATTTATAGTGGTTTGGCTAGATCAAGCCTATGTCCACTCTCCATGCTGACAACCTTTTGGCTGGATTCCACTAAGAATCAAATAAGAATTTACAATCTTGCCCTCTTGACTTTACAGGTGAAGAGTCTCTACTGTTCTCTCACGAAGTCTCACTATGAGTCTCTCTCTCACGAAGTCTCACTAAGAAATGGAAAGCTTCAAACTTTGAAATTTCTCTTTTGATAACACCTAATTCCCCCCTCCTCTTGGCAATAGTCGCTCCTTTCGCTAGTGTTGCTCAAAATTGAAACAATGAATAAAATTAACAAATGATGGATTAATTTTTTTAGTGTAATTTCATTATTGGCTCTTTTAAATTAATTAATTATTTTTTGAATTTGAAAACTAATTTGATTGAAATAATTGTAAAAATAATGATTTATCATGTATGTAAGAAAATATATTTAATATACAACTTGTTCCAACGTATTGGAATATTTTATTTTTTTGAAAAAACGTGTCAGCATGTCGTGCCGTATTATGTTACATGTTATGTGTCGTATCGGTGCTACTTAGATTAGGATGAGAGCAATACAAGGCACAAGAAGCTTGCACATATATAATGGCGCAAATTAAAAATCAAGCTCAAACCAAATCACACAAGTGCTAAACGTTATGGAAAAATACATGTACTCAGTTGATGGAAACTGTATAAGTTGTAGAAAACCTTTTTCTCATAATTCTCTTGATTCTCTTAAACCTTATATGATATTATAGTACGAAAAATTGAGCGATCGATCCTTTTTTCTATCAATTCTCGACCGTAGCCACTACCTAATTCCATCTCTAGGGGCACAAGTAGGTAGAGGTTATTTTTGTGAAGTCCCAAACTCAATGGTCATCTCGATTTCTTTTAATTTTGTTAATAGGCATATCAACGAAGAAACCCCCTAACAAACAACATTCAGAAGATTGGGACAAAGATCTTATGGAATACGACTCCTTTATATTACAATGGGATAAAAGGCCTTCCGCTGCAGACCATCTTTACTTTTTACATCACACTATAAGTTTCCACATGACCTAGAAAAATTCCTATCTCCTCTAGCATAACTAGTTCCGAAATTGCGGAACTTCCATGCTTGGAAGTCTGAAAGATAAGGGAGTGAGTTTGGAGACTTAGTAAGTGAAACTCTTTAATTCTCTACTAGGATGACATCTCATCATGTAAAATCTTTAGTATAAATTCATCAATACATTGTCATGAGAAATGGCAAACTTATTACTACACCTGTTACATCCAAATGTCTATTACAACATATCATTATTGTATGCTTAGCTTTATTTTATCACATATAGATACATTGACTTTCCATTTCCTACATCCACCTCGATTCCGATCTTATTTGAAAATTATATAATTTATTTTATATATTTACGCATACGCATAAAGCTATGTTCGGAAGAAACTGCCATATTCTACTAAATAGATATCTGTGTTATCTATATCTAAGTCTGAAAAAATAGATAAGATTTGCACCTATTTGAATCTAAAAATCTTGTTTTTTTGAACATGAAGAGATAAAATAAGCCATTTGCAATTGCCGGAAATACTAGGCCCACTAAAGGCACAAAGAAGGAAGTTTATTGGTAAAAATTATCATAGAATAGGTACCTCGATTTAATATTTGTACCTGTTATTGTTAGAAAGATATCTTAGAATAATTATAATTTCCGTATATAATTATATTGAGTATAATCAAGTGACTATATATATTAAATGTAAGTGTATGAATGGATAATTAAATAAATGAGACTTATTCTTCTTTATCTTTCTACATGAAATGAGAAATATACATTATGATAATCTATTCTTCTTGTCTTCAAATTCGGATGAATTCAAATTTTTATTTTATTGAAAAAATAAAGAGTTTCTTACAAATTCACGAAGGATTTGTTAAATTCAATCCAACAACAGGATTCTTAGTAAAAATAGAGATTCTCGGAAGATATAGTAGTGAAAGAAAAGATACTCTATATCTATCTTTTTTCTAGATTTGAATTATATATACTATACATACAAAGCAAGAAGGAAAGATGACCTTCGGTTTATTTTATTTGCCTTGCCCAATTTGAATTTTGAAGAAGGAACCCTTTTTTATCTTGTTGCTAGGAGGTTTCCTAATTAATAATCAGGAATATCGGTAGAAAAAAAAGAATTATCCGCACGATTCTTTCTACAATTTACAATTAAATATTATGTCGCAAAAGAAAAAGAAAGTCTTCTTTAGAATTTTTACTTTGATTCCGATAAACTACCTAATTGTTCGCTACAAATACAAAATGTAACTAAATAAAATCAAAATAATTTGACTTAAGGCTCCACTTAACTTAATAAGTGAATTTTAATTCAAAAGGAAAAAAGCGTGAAGCTTAAATAACTCACTCAGAACACCCTTTAAAGGATTACGTGGTACGATTGGATCGAATAAGCCCTTATGGAATAAATATTCAGCCGCTTGTGAACCTTCAGGTACTATCTTATTCAATGTTTGTTCAATTACTCTTTTACCTGCGAATGCAATGTAAGCATTAGGTTCGGCAATAATAATATCCCCCAACATCCCAAAACTAGCCGTTACCCCACCAGTAGTAGGAGATGAAGGATTGATACATAGAATAACTTTTATGGGATTGATAATCATATAAAGCAGCAGATATTTTAGCCATTTGCATCAAGCTCAAGCTTCTTCTTGCATACGTGCTCCTCCGGAAGCACACACTAGAATCAGAGGTAAAAATTGATTGGTAGCATACTCGATCAAACGGGTGATTTTCTCGCCTACTACGGATCCCATACTACCCCCCATAAACTGAAAATCCATAACTCCAATCTACATGGGAATACCGTTTAGTCGACCTGTGCCTGTTTGAACAGCATCGGTTAATCCTGTCTTTCTTTGATAAGAATCAATACGATCTTTATAAGGTTCCTCCTCGAATGAAATTCAATGGGATCCAGAGAAACCATGTCTTCATCCATAGGATCCCAAGTACCTGGATCAATCGAAAGTTCGATTCGATCTGAACTACTCATTTTCAAATGATATCCACATTGGTCCACAAACAACCATTTTGGACTTCAAAAGTTTCTTATAATTTAATCCATAACAATTTTTTCGCATTGAACCCACAAATGCCTATATTTTTGAGTCAAATCGAAATCAGTAGAATTTTCTCTTCGAGTGAAATCAATACCATTCCTAGTTCTTATACTGGAGCTCCCCCTTTCATTACTATTTCTACTTTCACCATAAATGTAACTAGAAATGTAACTGTCACTGGAATTGTCACTACTACTTAAATGGAACTCTCAATACAGATTTGAGAACCAAGATAAGAGTTAATGCAACTAGTAATGTGATTATTCCAACTGTATTTAGTATCATACATGGAACGATCATGGGCGGATCATCATTCTTAGATCCATTCTTCAGATAAGCATAAGTCCGATAACTAAAAAAAAAGAACTTTCTCGTTCACTCAGTAAAGAAGGATCATTGTCAATCTCAAAAATTTGATTAGTAATATCAAAATATATGGAATAAATATTCCTATTACTATCTCTAACTAAAAAGGTGTCATCAGAGATAAAATTACGAACGTCCCTGACGCCCACTAAATGAGTAGCATTTACTGTAACTAGAACTTTCACTCCAACTAAGTTCTTTTTTATCCGTATCGTTTCTAACCGGATCTTCACTTACACTGGTTTTTTCAATAGGGATTTACAAACCTATCAATTGATTTACTTAGCCCACACCTGTATTCTAATTTTCCTTTATACAACATCGAATTGAACCACCATTTT
>CM027867.1:5256934-5259434 GCA_016097605.1 Eucalyptus guilfoylei
GCATCCCAATTCTATTTAATTTGTCTTGATTCCAATCAATCTAAAACAATCGAAAGGCAATTCTTAATAGTACGCTTCGAATTCCTAGATTTCTAATTATTTTCAATACGAATCCCTGTATCGATCGAAAGAATCAAATCCATGGGCGACGGGGGTATGGAATATAGTATATTAAAAAAGGAAAATCGATTAATTTTCTTTTAGCATTCCGAAGAAGTAATTGATTGAGCAGTTAACAGATGATCCAAGAAGTTCTCTGAAAATTTCTTCGGATTTCGAAAAGGAATAAAATAAGAAAACCCACGATTTTATTTAAACTCTTGAACCATGATATGAAATGAGTCAATAAAGCCTAAGTATAGCATAAATAAGATTTCGAAAATAAAAAACAAGTGGTAAAGTAAGTGCGCAATATGTGACTTGCCAAGGTAAGATCTTATTATGCGTAGTTCCTCCTTGGACAACCACTATGTATATGTTGTTTCCCATAGAAGGTACGTATCCACTTAATATAATAACCGAACGTTTTTCTCTTAATAAAAAGGGCTTAATAAAAAGGGAAATAAAATCAAAATCAAATAAAAAGGCTTTGCAAAACGATCTAGAAAACAATCGATACAGTTTGATTCCTCGCCTCAATTAGTAGTACCTTTAGAGTCCACTTCTTCCCCATACTACGAGTGAAAGAGAAAATGTAAAGACTACCATTAAAGCAGCCCAAGCAAGACTTACTATATCCATGTAAATTATGTCCCCTATCTCTATGAAGGAATTATTCCATTATATTATTGTTCACTAATAATAGTGGAATCACTGGCGTAGAGTCAAAAAGGGATTCTGACCCAACACCATTGATCAAAGGCTCTAATAAATCTGCTTATAACAAATTCTTCAAATTCTTATAGAATATTCTTTTTCTAGTAGAATCGGAAAACGTTAAGCACAAGCAAAATACGCAGTGACCCATTTAGAAGTATCAGGGGAATCTTTCTAAGATGTAGGAATAATAAGACCTATTCTATCTTTTATTGTCTTTATCTTTAGACAAGGTATAAAAATATGAAAAATAGAATGTCAAGATAGATCGTTATCTATCACATCCTTTTATTTCCCATTTGATCTAATTCTTACTGTCTAAGTATTGTCTCTGTGAAACAATCGGAGGACTACCTATTCCATTTTTGACTAGGGTTTGTTGAAAAGAAAGAATCTTTTTTTTTTTTTCATTTCCATTTTCGAAAGCCAATTTTCCATCGAATTGTTATTGGATACCGAGGACTTAGAGACTCTCCTGAGTCTCTATAGAAAGTATCTTCAGCCCTTTCCACAACCACTAATTCGATTTTCCGTGGGGCTATCCAATCTAATTCAGGACCCGGTAATTAAACACTACATTAGTAGTGGAAGGGAATCAATAAATCTTTATATGAGAGCCCTTCCACCACTCATCTGTCCTTGAATCCTAGAGGCAAGGATTTAGAGCACTTTAGCTTTCGAGAGCCAAACTTCCAGATGTTTCGAACCAAGCAAGCAAGTCTCAAGAGTCCTTTTCCTTTGTTTGCTTCTGCTGGGGAAAAATTCAGCGAGTTATATCAGCAAAACGAAATAAGAGATTTCGAGTTTTTTCTTGATCAGGCGACACCCGGATTTGAACTGGGGAAAAAGGATTTGCAGTCCCCCGCCTTACCGCTCGGCCATGCCGCCAAAATGTATGATACCCTACAAAATAGATGAAAAAAGTCTCCCTTTGTTTGCGTCGAGTGGGGGATTCCGAAACTTCTTTTTTATTGGACTTGCATCTTGAATCCCGTTTTCTTAAATTTAACCCCTGCCCGAAAAGAAAAAAAATCCTTCGTTTTTTGGATTGGATCCATCCCTTCGGTTGTATGTATAGTATCTCAAAAACGAAATATCTAAAAATTTTCCCTCTCTTTTTGATATTGAAAAATTGAAAAACCAAATGTGGTTTTTCAGTCCCAAAAGCCAAAATTTAGGACAAATTGGAACCATTAACTATTAAATGGGACTGTAAATTCATGAACGATTCTTGGATTTGAATCCAAAATTGTCTTTTCTTAATCCTAATTCTAATTATATAAGAAAATCCAAATTGATACATAACTAATGAGTATTGATTCTTTTCCATAAAAAAAAATCCTTTCCAATTTCCATTATAACAGCAAATAGAAGTATATGTAAACCCCAGAACATAAATTGTTATACAAATATCTAATTGGATATCATATCTATATATGATGACTATAGAGAATTATTAGTAAATTGTAGTGCTTCAATTTTTCATTCAATAGATGGAATAGAAAATAGAAATTTTGATATAGCATAGCACGCGCTGTCCCGAATAGAACTTAAATAAAGGAGGAAACATAGATAGATATCTACACATGGTTAATAAATACAAACTTTATTACTATGTTACGCCCTTCAATCGTATTCTACTAAAAAAAAAAAAAAGGTAAAATAAAAGTATCTCTCTTTTATG
>CM027867.1:5266934-5269434 GCA_016097605.1 Eucalyptus guilfoylei
CCAATATCTATTCGAACCCCCTTTACTTGTAGGAGTACATCTTGGATCTGTCGATTATGTTATGGTAGGAGTCCTACTCATGGCGACCTGGTCGAATTGGGAGAAGCTGTAGGTATTATTGCGGGTCAATCTATTGGAGAACCAGGGACTCAACTAACATTAAGAACTTTTCATACCGGCGGAGTATTCACAGGTGGTACTGCCGAACATGTACGAGCCCCCTCTAATGGAAAAATCAAATTCAATGACGATTTGGTTCATCCCACACGTACGCGTCATGGGCATCCTGCCTTTCTATGTTCTATAGACTTGTATGTAACTATTGAGAGTGAAGATATTCTACATAACGTGACTATTCCACCAAAAAGTTTTCTTTTGGTTCAAAATAATCAATATGTAGAATCAGAACAAGTGATTGCTGAAATTCGCGCGGGAACATACACTTTCAATTTGAAAGAGAGGGTTCGAAAACATATTTATTCTGAATCAGAGGGAGAAATGCACTGGAGCACCGATGTGTACCATGCACCTGAATTTACATATAGTAATGTCCATCTTTTACCAAAAACAAGCCATTTATGGATATTATCAGGGGGTTCGTGCAGATCCAGTAGAGTCCCTTTTTCACTCTACAAGGATCAAGACCAAATGAATCTTCGTTCGACAGAAAGAGAACGAAGATATATTTCGAGTCTCTCAGTGAATAATGATCAAATGAGATACGAATTATGTAGTTCTTATTTTTCTGGTAAAATAAAAGAAGATAGGATTCCTGATTATTCAGAACTTAATCGAATCATATCTATTGTTCATTGTAATCTCAAATATCCTACTACTTTCCGCGAGAATTCTGATTTATTGGCAAAAAGGCGAAGAAATCGATTTCTTATTCCACTACAATCGATTCAAGAACGAAAGAAAGAACTAATGCCCCATTCAGGTATCTCGATTGAACTACCGATAAATGGAATTTTACGTAGAAATAGTATTCTTGCTTATTTCGATGATCCTCGATACAGAAGAAAGAGTTCGGGAATTATTAAATATGGGACTCTAGGGGTTCATTCAGTCGTTAAAAAAGAGGATTTGATTGAGTATCGAGGAATCAAAGAATTTAAGCAAAAATGCCAAATGAAACTAGATCCAACTAGATCCATTTTTTTTCATTCCCGAAGAAGTGCATATTTTCCCTGAATCTTCTTCGATAATGGTACGGAACAATAGTCTGATTGGAGTAGATACACGAATCGCTTTAAATACAAGAAGCCGAGTGGGCGGATTAGTCCGAGTGGAGAGAAAAAAAAAAAGGATTGAACTGAAAATCTTTTCTGGAGATATCCATTTTCCTGGAGAGACAGATAAGATATCCCGACACAGTGGCATCTTGATACCCCCAGGAACAGGAAAAACAAATTCTAAGGAATCCAAAAAATGGAAAAATTGGATCTATGTCCAACGGATCACACCTACTAAGAAAAAGTATTTTGTTTTAGTTCGACCCGTAGTGACATATGAAGTATTGGACGGTATAAATTTAGCAACACTCTTCCCCCCGGATCTGTTACAAGAAAGGGATAATATGCAACTTCGAGTTGTCAATTATATTGTTTACAGAAATGGCAAACCAATTCGGGGAATTTCTGATACAAGTATTCAATTAGTTCGGACTTGTTTAATTTTGAATTGGGACCAAGACAAAAAAGTTCTTCTATCGAAGAGGCTCATACTTCCTTTGTTGAAGTAAGTACAAATGGTCTGATTCGAGATTTCCTAAGAATTGACTTAGTGAAATTCCCTATTTCGTATCTCAGAAAAAGGAATGATCCCTCAGGCTCAGGATTGATCTCAGATTCAGATAATGTGTCAGATCACACCAATAGCAATCCCTTTTATTCCAAGACAAAAATTCAACAATTACTTAGCCAAAATCAAGGAACTATTCGCACGTTGTTAAATAAAAATAAGGAATGTCCATCTTTGATAATTTTGTCATCATCTAATTGTTTCCGAATGGGTCCATTCAACGCTGGAAAATATCACAATGTGATAAAAGAATCAATTAAAAAAGATCCTATAATTAAAATTAGGAATTCGATTGGCCCTTTAGGAACAGTCCTTCAATTTGTGAATTTTTATTCATTTTACTATTTAATAACTCATAATCCTATTTTGGTAACTAAATATTTGCAACTTGAAAATTTAAAACAGACTTTTCAAGTAATTAACTATTATTTAATGGATGAAAATGGGAGAATTTTGAATCCCGATTCATGCAGTAACATCGTTTTGAATTCATTCAATTTGAATTGGTATTTTCTCCATCATAATTATTATCATAATTATTTTGAAGAAAGATCCACAATAATTAGTCTTGGACAGTTTATTTGTGAAAATGTATGTATATCCAAAAACGGACCCCATCTCAAATCGGGTCAAGTTTTGATTGTTCAAGTTGACTCTGTAGTAATAAGATCCGCCAAGCCTTATTTGGCCACTCCAG
>CM027867.1:10516934-10521934 GCA_016097605.1 Eucalyptus guilfoylei
TTTCAGACTTGGTACAACCCAAGGTCATCATTCTATTTGGTTTGCACAAGCCAAAAATTATTCCGATGGTCTGCAAGAAGATCAAAAAATACGAAATTGTATCAAGAATTATCTACAAAAAAATATGAGAATATCCTCTGGTGTGGAAGGAATTGCACGCATAGAAATTCGAAAAAGAATTGATCTGATTCAAGTCATAATTTATATGGGATTCCCAAAGTTATTACTAGAAGGCAAGACGCGAAGAATCGAAGAATTACAGATGAATGTACAAAAAGAACTTAATTGTGTGAACCGAAAACTCAACATTGCTATTACAAGAATTACAAACCCTTACGGGCACCCTAATATTCTTGCAGAATTTATAGCCGGACAGTTAAAGAATAGAGTTTCATTTCGGAAAGCAATAAAAAAGGCTATTGAATTAACCGAACAGGCAGATACAAAAGGAATTCAAGTACAAATTGCAGGTCGCCTCGACGGAAAAGAAATTGCACGTGTCGAATGGATGAGAGAAGGTAGGGTTCCTCTACAAACCATTCGAGCTAAAATTGATTATTGTTCCTATGGAGTCCGAACGGTCTATGGAGTATTAGGCATCAAAATTTGGATATTTTGGGAATAAGAATACTTTCCCTGGCTTTACTCTTTACACTATATCCATTGATAAAAAAAAATAGAATCAAAAAAAACTTTTTCTTTTCATGCTTTTTCTCTTAAATCAAAAAAATAAGCAATTCTATAGGTTTGAATAAAAATTTGATTGATGATTTCATATAATTGCTATGCTTAGTGTGCGACTCGTTGGTTTTTTTTTATAGGATAGAATTCCAAAAAATGGACAGACCCCTACTGCGAACTAATAACTATATAACTAATAACCAACTCATCGTTTCACATTATCTGGATACAAAAAAGCAGTCAAGATATGATATATTGGTCATATCATTGTAGCAACTGAAATCTTTCTTACATGAACAAAAAAAAAATAAATCTGATTATGATATAAAAAAAGTATGCAGATAAAGGGAAGGTTGAGAGAAAGAAAGAAAAAGAATATCAATGATATAGGATTCCAATATATGTAAGGTTTATGAGTCATCTCATAAAAGGCAGTGTAATAAAGCATCAATACTGATTCATCCATAAGTATATGAATCTATTCATAGAAAAAAATCAAGAGCCTCGAGCCAATAAAGACTAAAAAGATTGACTCAAGAACAAATTTCATGAGGGGCTCCATTGTAGAATTCAAACCTAACCATTAATTGCGAAGCGACGGGAACGATGGAACCTATGAATACGTAAGATTCTATTGAAAAATGAATCCTAATAATTCATTAGGTGGGATGGCGAAACGAACCAGGGACCAATTCATTTATTCCGAGAATTCATGAGCTAACCCTACAACTAAAATAGATATTGAAAGAGTAAATATTCGCCCGCGAAGGTTTTTATTAGATTACTCAATCTTGTTCGATCCAATATGATAATATGATATGATCAAAGGCAAAACAAAATAAAGATTCGTTAGAAAAAACCACATTATCTCATTATCTAGAAATAGAAATAATTATCTAGAAAAAAATACATGTTTAAGTATATATCCAAACAAGATATATAAATTTCTAATAGATTAGATGAAATCTCAAAGAATCCATGATTCAGTATATTTTCATAAAATTCTCAAATTCGAATCGTTTCATTCGCGATGAGCCGGATGAGAAGAAACTCTCATGTCCGGTTCTGTAGTAGAGATGGAATTGAGAAAGAACCATCAACTATAACCCTAAAAGAACCAGATTTCGAAAACAACATAGAGGAAGAATGAAAGGAATATCTTATCGAGGTAATCGTATTTGTTTCGGTAAATATGCTCTTCAGGCACTTGAACCCGCTTGGATCACATCTAGACAAATAGAAGCAGGGCGACGAGCAATGACAAGAAATGTGCGCCGTGGTGGAAAAATATGGGTACGTATATTTCCAGACAAACCAGTTACGGTAAGACCTACGGAAACACGTATGGGTTCGGGTAAAGGATCTCCCGAATATTGGGTAGCTGTCGTTAAACCAGGTCGAATACTTTATGAAATGGGCGGAGTAGCAGAAAATATAGCCAGAAAGGCTATTTCAATAGCGGCGTCCAAAATGCCTATACGAACTCAATTTATTATTTCGGGATAGGAACGTAGAACCAAAGAAAAGAAGTCTTGGAGATAAAAAAAATTGCAGGTTTCTTTTTGACAAACAATATTTCTTTTTTTTTTACTTCGCCCTTTGCATTAACATTGAAAGAACAGATTCAAAAATGATATGATTCAACCTCAAAGCCATTTGAATGTAGCGGATAACAGCGGGGCCCGAGAATTAATGTGTATTAGAATCATAGGAGCTAGTAATCGCCGATATGCTCATATCGGTGACATTATTGTTGCTGTGATCAAGGAAGCATTACCAAATACACCTCTAGAAAGATCAGAGGTGATCAGAGCTGTAATTGTACGTACTTGTAAAGAACTTAAACGTGACAACGGTATGATAATACGATATGATGATAATGCTGCAGTTGTGATTGATCAAGAAGGAAATCCAAAAGGAACTCGAGTTTTTGGTGCGATTGCCCGAGAATTGAGACAGTTAAATTTCACTAAAATAGTTTCATTAGCACCTGAGGTATTATAAGATGAGATCGTACGTAATATAGTTATATTATACATAGTATTTGGATGAAATATACATAGTATTTGGATGAAATAGAGTAATTAGTGGATTAGGTTGTATCAGACGCATATCCCTTTATTTAATAACAAAAATTAAAAAAGAAATAAAAAATAGCATGTTGATTATATCAAAAATGGGAGGCAACCCAAATTTTAGTTTATCATGGGTAGGGACACTATTGCTGACATAATAACCTCTATACGAAATGCTGACATGAATAGAAAAGGGACGATTCAAATAGCATCCACTAACATCACGGAAAACATTGTTAAAATACTTTTAAGAGAAGGTTTTATCAAAAACGTGAGGAAGCATCAGGAAAACAACAAATATTTTTTGGTTTTAACCCTACGACATAGAAGGAATAGGAAAGGACCCTATCGAACTATTTTAAATTTAAAACGTATCAGTAGGCCTGGCCTACGAATCTATTCGAACTATCAACGAATTCCTAGAATTTTAGGCGGGATGGGGATTGTAATTCTTTCTACTTCTCGAGGTATAATGACAGACCGAGAGGCTCGACTAGAAGGAATCGGCGGAGAAATCTTGTGTTATATATGGTAATCTTTCTGTTCTGATATCCGAATTGGATCCGGAATTTCCTATTTGTCAAAAGAAAAAAGGGTGGGTTAGTTGATATCATTCCTACTACATTAGGTGATACTTCTAGGGCTTTTACCTAGAATGAAAGAACAAAAAAATGGATTCAGGAAGGTTTAATTAATGAATAACTTCTCCTTCTCAATGGTATGTATGCTCAGATGGTATGTATGCTCAGGGTTTTTCAATAATGAAGATCTAATTCTAGGTTATGTTTCATGAAGGATCCGACGGAGTTTTACACGTATACTATGGGGGGAGAGGTGCAAAATTGAAGTAAGTCGTTATGATTCAAGCAGAGGGCGTATAATTTATAGATGCCACAACAAGGATTCGAATGATTAAGTTGTTTTTTCAACTTCAGCATTCCCTTCATGGGATACAATTTGAGGTTCAACATTTCAAGAAACTTATTTTCTTCCAATAAATAGAGTCAGAATTAAGTTAAGGAACGACAACTATGAAAATAAGGGCCTCCGTTCGTAAAATTTGTGAAAAATGTCGACTGATCCGTAGAAGAGGACGAATTCTAGTAATTTGTTCTAATCCGAGACATAAACAAAGACAAGGATAATCTTTTGAAAAGGGGCTCTCTAACGTAAAGGACCCAATGAAAAAAATAGGATCTGTTTTGACATGAAATGGATATATCCATATATCTCGAATTTTTATTTATGAGATGATAAAGTATGGCAAAATCTATACCAAGAACTGGTTCACGTAGGAATGCCCGTAGTGGTTCACGTAAAAGTACACGTAGAATACCAAAGGGAGTTATTCATGTTCAAGCAAGTTTCAACAATACCATTGTGACTGTTACAGATGTACGGGGTCGGGTAATTTCTTGGTCCTCCGCCGGTACTTGTGGATTCAATGGTACAAGAAGGGGACACCATTTGCTGCTCAAACCGCAGCAGGAAATGCTATTCGGACAGTAGTAGATCAAGGTATGCAACGAGCAGAAGTCATGATAAAAGGTCCTGGTCTCGGAAGAGATGCAGCATTAAGAGCTATTCGTAGAAGTGGTATACTATTAAGTTTCGTACGTGATGTAACCCCTATGCCACATAATGGCTGTAGACCTCCTAAAAAAAGACGTGTGTAGAAATCAAAATGAAAGAGATTTCAAGAGAAATAAACGATTCAATGATCTGATCAAATAATATTATTATGGTTCGAGAGAAAGTAAGAGTATCTACTCGGACACTACAGTGGAAGTGTGTTGAATCAAGAGCAGACAGTAAGCGTCTTTATTATGGACGCTTTATTCTATCTCCCCTTATGAAAGGGCAAGCCGATACAATAGGCATTGCGATGCGAAGAGCTTTGCTTGGTGAAATAGAAGGAACATGTATCACCCGTGCAAAATTTGAAAAAATACCACATGAATATTCTACCATAGTAGGTATTCAAGAATCAGTACATGAAATTTTAATGAATTTGAAAGAAATTGTATTGAGAAGTAATCTATATGGAACTCGCAACGCGTCTATTTGTGTCAAGGGTCCTGGATGTGTAACTGCTCAAGACATTATCTTACCAACTTCTGTGGAAATCGTTGATAACACACAGTATATAGCTAATCTAACGGAACCCATTAATTTGTGTATTGGATTACAAATCGAGAGGAATCGCGGATATCATATAAAAACACCAAAAAACTTTCAAGATGG
>CM027867.1:10524434-10544434 GCA_016097605.1 Eucalyptus guilfoylei
CAGTGAGATACACACGAAATACGTGCAGGATCATCATTAGGACCATCATACTTGCCGACCATCGATGAACTGATCGAATTAACCAACCAAAGTTAGCTTCAGTCATTATGTATTGAACAGAAGCAAAAGCCTCAGTAACAGTTGGACGGTAGTAAAAAGTCATAGCAAATCCCGTAGCTACTTGTACTAAAAAACAAGTAAGCGTAATTCCTCCTAGACAATAAAATATGTTGACATGAGGAGGAACATATTTACTAGTTATATCATCTGCAATCGCCTGAATCTCGAGACGTTCTTCAAACCAATCATAGACTTTATTGAGATAGGTAAACCAATAGTACTCCCCCTCGAAGAACCGTATCTGAGAATTTCATCTCGTACAGCTCAAACAAAAACCTAAGATATTGCTTTGGTTTCAAGGCATATGGAATAAAAAGTTTGAAAATTCGTCATCAACCCTTTCTAACTTCTCTGAAGATACGAACCAGTAAAAATACGAAAGCTCTTATTTGTGGTTGTAATGCCAAAATATCAAGTCGGCTCATTGGTTTTTATGTTGATCGTTACAGGCCTCTTGAATCTTCTATTTACCTACTTCTTTTTCTTTGATTTGTTATTTTTATTTATTTTTTTGTGTGTAATGCAGCTTTACTCTTCTTTTCTTTATTATTGATAGGAATTCCCTTGTTAAGACCCTATGAATTGATTCAAACCTCAGATTCATACTAGAACCGCGATGATTCAATAAAACTTCAAACTAAGTCCAAAGATTCCCTGAGTAAGAACCATTGGATCATCACTTATTCAATGAATAGATATAATGACTAAAAATCCAAAGAAAGTTTTGTCCTTTGATCAAAAAAAGGGGAAATCTTTTTGAAAAAGAAGAAAAATCTTTTGATTTATAACGTTTTGGAAAATTTTTTGGAGTCCGGTCACGGGGTCTGAATATTAAGTATGAATCATAGTTAATATTTTGTGATCTATTTCGTGCTCCAGATACTCGAATGAATATCCGACGAGGTAAAACCATCTATATAAAGATGACAGATCCATTTTCTGTACTATCAATAGTATCAATTATAACAAGTCACACACTCATATTCCGGAAATACAGAAAGAAAGAAAGAAATTCCACGATCGAACTACCAATAAAAAAATAATATAATGATATAAAAATCCGAAACCTAAATGCTTTACTTTGTATTGAAAAGCTAAGAATTCGCGTTTCTTGTGAATCTAATTCATTGAGATTCCGTCCAGTAAAACAGAAGAATTATAAATTTCTAAAATAATAGATAGGAATACTGCAAATAGAGCCATTGCGACACCCATCAAAGGAGTAGTTCCCCATCCAGGAGCTACTTTACCATATTCTGAATTCAATGGTTTCAATAAATCCCCTACAATAGTTCGTCTTGGTCCAGATCTAGAACTACCCTCAACGGTTTGCGTAGCCATAAATCCTATTTTGTATTCATTGAGATCTGTTGACTTTGTATACCATTCCGTTGTAAATAAACGATCTTATCATAGATCCATTTTGGTCTTGAAATTATATAATAATGGAAACAGCAACCCTAGTCGCCATCTCTATATCTGGTTTACTTGTAAGTTTTACTGGGTACGCCTTATATACTGCTTTTGGGCAACCCTCTCAACAATTAAGAGATCCATTCGAAGAACACGGGGACTAGTTGAAGTAATGAGCCGCCCAACATTGGGAGGCTCATTACTTCAATTCAATTGATATAATGAAAAATCATTTCACCTTTTAGTTGGAACTTTAGGTGGTTCTCGAAAAAAGATAGCGAAAAAAATTATCCCTAGAGTCGAGACTAAGAGGAATGTATAAACCAATGCTTCCATAAATTCGATCGTGCTTTACAATTATAGCTTCCATACCTGTTCTGTTTATTTGGGATTATCTCCCAAAGAGCAAGACAAAAAAATAAAGGAAAAAGATAAGAGAGAAATCTTGTATCAGACTACTTGTCTTCTTGTAGTTGGATCTCCAAGTTTTTGGAATGCTCCAAATTCCACTTGAGCATCCAAATCGGGGTCAATACCAGCAAAAACATCTCTGAACAAGGTTCTAGCACCATGCCAAATGTGTCCGAAGAAGAAGAGCAGAGCAAACGAAGCATGTCCAAAAGTAAACCAACCCCTTGGACTGCTACGAAAAACACCATCGGATTTCAAAGTAGCACGATCTAATTCAAAAATTTCACCTAATTGGGCACGTCTAGCATATTTTTTCACAGTAGCAGGATCACTATAACTGACTCCATTGAGTTCCCCACCATAGAACTCAACAGTTACACCCACTTGTTCAACACTATACTTTGATTCCGCCCTTCGAAAAGGAACGTCGGCTCGAACAATTCCGTCTCCGTCTACCAAAACAACCGGAAATGTTTCAAAAAAGTAGGCATACGACGTACAAAAAGTTCACGCCCTTCTTTATCTCGAAAGATAGGATGTCCTAACCACCCAACAGCTATTCCATCCCCGTTGTCCATTGAACCCGCTCTGAATAATCCCCCCTTTGCCGGATTATTACCGATATAATCATAAAAGCTAATTTTTCAGGAATTTTAGACCAAGCTTCTGATAAACTTTGATTTTTGGCTAGCCCAGCACCAACTCTTCGATATATTTCTTGCTGGAAGTATCCCTGATCCCATTGATAACGAGTGGGACCAAATAATTCGATAGGGGTAGTTGCTGAACCATACCACATAGTTCCAGCAACAACAAAAGCTGCAAAAAAGACAGCAGCAATACTACTGGAAAGGACGGTTTCAATATTGCCCATACGTAATCCTTTATATAGACGTTGGGGCGGACGGACACTAAGATGAAATAGGCCCGCTAATATGCCTAAAGTACCTGCTGCAATATGATGAGAGGCTATTCCTCCCGGAACAAAAGGATCAAAACCTTCTACACCCCACGCTGGATTTACAGGTTGTACCTTTCCAGTTAGTCCATAAGGATCGGACACCCATATTCCAGGACCATACAATCCTGTTACATGAAATGCGCCAAACCCAAAGCAAGCCACTCCTGAAAGAAATAAATGAATTCCAAAAATTTTTGGCAAATCCAAAGAAGGTTTTCCTGTACGCTCATCACAAAATATTTCTAAATCCCAATACACCCAATGCCAGATAGCTGCCAAAAAGCACAAGCCAGAAAACACAATATGTGCACCGGCCACGCCTTCGTAACTCCAAATACCCGGATTTGTTATAGTCCCTCCTGTAATACTCCAGCCGCCCCATGAATTGGTTATTCCTAAACGAGTCATGAAGGGTATAACGAACATACCTTGTCTCCACATTGGATCAAGAACGGGATCAGAGGGATCAAAAACTGCTAATTCATATAGAGCCATCGAACCGGCCCAACCAGCAACCAAAGCTGTATGCATTATATGGACAGAAAGCAAACGGCCGGGATCATTTAATACGACGGTATGAACACGATACCAAGGCAAACCCATGTAAATACCCCTTTATCAACGAAAAATAGACACTATGTAACTTTATTGCATTGGAAAAAAATATGCTATGGACCTCCCCTTTTCAGGGGATTATCTCGGAGAAAGGATTAATATTTGTTCTATTCTTTTTTTAGTAAAAATGGAACAATTCGGTTCGTAGGAACAAAGAGAAGCAGATCTATTCTATATCCGATAAGTACCAATACGCAATGGGGTTGATCCCATTTTCTATGAACGAATGCATACATATTTGTTAATCATTCAAAAAACCTATTCGTAAGAATTTTTTTCCCAATCTATGGATAAAATATGATAAAAGACAATATTATTAAGAAAATAAACGCATTGTTACGCTTCCACATCAAAGTGAAATATAGTACTTAATTCTTTTTTCTTTCATTTTATGCCTATTGGTGTTCCAAAAGTACCCTTTCGAAGTCCTGGAGAGGAAGATGCCTCTTGGGTTGACGTATAGTGCGACTTGTCAGATATATCGGGTCATATGGGATTTCCCCGTTCTCTCCCCCGATCGAGATATCCTCTGTTTCGCCCAAAAAGATTTTGAATTATCAAAAAATTGGAGCGTGAAGTGAAATCAAGTGAAATTATATCCTTTTTTGTTTTGGAGGGTATTCCAATTTCTATTATCAATTAGAAAAGTCTATAGAATAATTTATGGTTGGATTGGTTGGACCAATAAAATGAAGTATTCAGACTCCGTTTAGAAAAACCCAATTGGTAATATATTTATGATTACACTACTACTTATATTATAGATCATAAAATATTTTTTTTATATAATAAGAGAGTAGTCTTAAACTTTTAATCAAGCGAGTAATATGATAAATACGTCGAATATTTGGCATTGGCAGAAGACATGAATTGAATTGAAAAAAAAAGAAGTAAGTCGTAGAAAAAAGACGTAGTATTAGTGTCATTTGTCCTATATGTGCAAATAAAAATCGGGCAGATTTTTTTACTCGGAGTAGAGCATAAACCTAAAAGAATTGAAAAAAGGCCCATTCAGGAACAAGAAAATGACATCGTGATTTGGATTAGATCTCGATGAAACAATACATCAATGAGAAGTTTATTTCATAAGTTTAATGGATTTTTTGTGGAGGGAAAAGGGACAAAACCAAAACTCATCTTTCTTGAAAAATGGAAGAAAAAAAAAGTCGCTTCATTAAGAAATTCAAAAATTAGATTAGAAAAGGGCCCTACTATGAAAAAAAAAAAGAAAGAGGTCTGGAATCTACACATTGATTCTTTTTTTTCGCAATTTTTGTTGAACCGTATGCATCAAAAGATGCATGTACGGCTCTTAAGGGATATAAATTTTATCCTAATCAACCGACTTTATCGAGAAAGATTACTTTTTTTAGGCCAAGAGGTTGATAGCGAGATTTCGAATCAACTTATTGGTCTTATGGTATATCTCAGTATAGAGAATGATAACAAGGATCTGTATTTGTTTATAAACTCTCCTGGCGGATGGGTAATCCCCGGAGTAGCTATTTATGATACTATGCAATTTGTGCAACCCGATGTGCATACAATATGCATGGGATTAGCCGCTTCAATGGGATCTTTTGTCCTGGTCGGCGGAGAGATTACCAAACGTCTAGCATTCCCTCACGCTTGGCGCCAATGAGTTTTTTAAGAACAAAAAAAAGACTATGCCTTCGCCATATGAAATAGGAATATTAAGTAATAATAGCATGGCACTTCGAATTCGATATGAGAAATTCTTTTTCAAAACATTAGATTATATATCGAAAGAGTAGTATGAAATTAGTATAAAATAAAGGGTATTCTCGATTTTACCTTATTTATCGGTGACCATTACCATTTCAGCGTCACAAACTTTTTTGTTTTCACAACAGAAAACTTTTAACAATATTTATGTTATTGTTAGGAAAGAGTACGAAAAAAAAAAGAAACTTTGGGATTGCTGAATCAAAGACGAGATAAATATATAAAAAGCAACGGAGCCATCATAGTATTTTTTAACTGCTCCGAAAGGAAGGATGGTAATTGGATCATTTGCCGATCTGAATCGGATAAACCCTCTATCTATATTTTTTCTCTTTCTTCGATGGAAATGGAAGGTAAAGTGAATTCCATTGTATAGCCGTATGCAATGCGCAAAAGATGCCTGTACGGTTGCTCAATTCTATCTTTCTTTTTTTATTATTCTTTATCTCTTCTCCTCACCTCATCATGCGAGATAGAGGAATCATTTTTTATATTATCAGGGTAATGATACATCAACCTGCGAGTTCTTTTTATGAGGCACAAACGGGAGAATTTATCCTGGAAGCAGAAGAACTAAACTGCGCGAAACCATCACAAGAGTTTATGTACAAAGAACGGGCAAACCCCTATGGGTTGTATCCGAAGATATGGAAAGGGATGTTTTTATGTCAGCAACAGAAGCCCAAGCTCATGGAATTGTTGATCTTGTAGCGATTGAATAAAAAAAAATAGCAGTAAGTTTAAGCAAATCGCCACTTTGATATTTTCTCTTCTTACTTATTACCGGGTTTAATAATATTCTATTCATCTATTAAATAGAGAAGTAATTCATAATCATCCGGTTAGGATCGATCTAAACCAGCCCATTTATTATGTATACGATTCAACATGCCAACTATTAAACAACTTATTAGAAACACAAGACAGCCAATCAGAAATGTCACGAAATCCCCCGCTCTTGGGGGATGTCCTCAGCGTCGAGGAACATGTACTAGGGTGTATGTGCGACTCGTTCAGATCACCATTGGTAGAAAAAAAGGGAAAGAAATTTTCCAGTATCAATGATCAGTACTAGTGAATAGTATAAAATGGAAGGAAGAAGGTCGTTCACTATCTATATATCGAAAACTAAAAAAAAAAGATCTATTCAATTCTTCTATTGTATATGAAATTTATGGTTTCCGATGAGAAAAAATTCCTCATTGGTAACAAATAGTTATTCATTAAGCGGGGAAATCCTATTTTCAAAGCCGAAATCTTATGCCTATACTCTTGCAAAAACGGACTAAGAGGGTCAGCTACCCCATCCAATTTTCATAATTAAATACCGTTACTGTATAGGTAGATCTCGTTGTGAAAGACCTATTACTAGATAATTCATAGGTAGAGCCGAAGAATGTAAACTGTACAACTTGCTAATACCATTGATTAAATGAAGTAAGGGACTCCGGTATATATAGAGGACCTCACCGTTTAAGACATAACCATAGAAACGATGGAATCCACTATTTCGTTATTCATTTCTATTTATTACTTTTTTCTGTTTTTTGATACCTAGTATCAATACTCGTTTCGAGGTGAAATGACTATAAAAAAAGAAAAGACAAATCGTGGTCGGGAAGGTTATAGTAGCAAAAGCCATTGGAATTTTTATTTTATACATTGGAAGAATCCGTTTTGTTATTAATAAACTAGGAAAAGGGAAAAGAATAACTGAAAGAAAGGAAATCAATTAGTTATTCATGAAAGTTTCATTTATTCAATGACTAGAATTAGACGAGGATATATAGCTCGGAGACGTAGAACAAAAATTCGTTTATTTGCATCAAGCTTTCGGGGGGCTCGTTCAAGACTTACTCGAACAATTATTCAACAGAAAATAAGATCTTTGGTTTCGTCTCATCGAGATAGAGATAGGAAAAAGATAGATTTTCGTCGTTTGTGGATCACTCGGATAAATGCAGTAATTCGCGGGAATAGAGTATCCTATAGTTATAGTAGATTAATACACAATCTGTACAAGAGACAGTTGCTTCTTAATCGTAAAATACTTGCACAAATAGCTATATTAAATAGGAATTGTCTTTATATGATTTCTAATGAGATCAGATCATAAAATAAAAAAGGAAATTGTAAGGAATTTGTCAGAACATTTTAAATGGAGTTCGCTGGAGAATGAACTCCGGGAAGGTAGAGTAGAAATTAGTATGATAAAGAGAATATGATAAAGTCGTTCAAAATTAAATGAGCGAATATGTCCAATATCCAATAAAAAAAGATTTCTTCTTCTTCCCCAATTTTTTTCTTATGATTTTTCGAACAAAATATCAATCTGTGTTTGAGTTCGGATTTTTATTTGGGTTCAATTGAGGAGTAAAGTAAGTCTACTGAGGAGTAAAGTAAGTCTACTTTTTTTTATTTATTTATGGTTCTAAGACCAGTAGCTCCGGCGGTCGACTCGCTTCTTTCAAATTGTTTCTCATTATTAAGAAAAGGTAACAAAGATAAAATACGAGCTTGTTTTATAGCAATAGTAATTAATCGTTGTTGTTTTAAGGTTAATCTATTTACCCGTCTAGATAATATTTTTCCTTGTTCACTAATAAATCGACTAATTAAACTCATGTTTCTATAATCAATTCGATCCCCCGATTGGATCGGGGGCAAACGCCTACGAAAAGATCGCTTGGATTTAAGAAAGAGTCGCTTGGATTTTTCCATGGTTTGTTTATTCCTTATCCTCAAAATCCTATTTCAATTTGATCCAAAAAGATTTCAAATTCAAAATATAGGATTTGATTTGGCTTTTTTTTTAGTTAGTTATATTATGTTAACTAAAATGAAAATATATAGAATAATATGGTATATATAGAATATGTCCTTTTCGTGTTACTTGTAAGAGTGACACACAGGCACTTGATTCGAGTTATTTCTTTATCTCCCCGTGAATCGTATGTTTGTAACAATAGGGACAGAATTTTCTCAATTCCAATCGACTAGGCGTATTGTGTCGATTCTTTTGAGTAATATATCTGGAAACACCCCTTGATTCCTTATTAAGACCGTTTCTAACACAGTTGGTACATTCTAAAATAACCGTTACTCGGACATCTTTACCCTTGGCCATGAACCTCCTTTGCGTTTTTGATTCAACCAATTCTTCTACTTTCTGCGAAAAAAGAAATAAAAAAATCAGAAGTAAAACAACAAACTAATATTTAGGTATATTTTGAATCGAATTCGATTCAATGTACAGTATTTTATTAAAAGATCTTGTATGATCTTCTTGCCCTAGACACATTTCTGTTCTCACAATATTATTTCTAAATGGAATTGGAGAAAACCCGAATTTCGCCGAGGTTGAATCTACCTTTTTTATTTCTCTTTCCTCCTTTCTTGATTATACTTCTACTTAATATATTGTATCGAATTCTATTTTTTCTAAAAAAAAAAAGGGGGAGGGATTAGTCACAAATCTTTTGATTCTATCTCTAATCTTCTTCACCCCTTCCCATGTCAATAACTAGAATGAAAAAAAAAAAGGAATGTCAACGCATCCGGAAATAAACGATTGATCTCTATCAAAAGACCTGCTAAAGCCCCAAACCATAGAGTACTTAGTACCGGTGCCACGGAAAGATATGTTTTTAGATCTCGCATTTTAAATCCTCCTTCTTTATTCTTTTTATTTATTGTATTATTTATTGTAATGCCTAATGTTAATACATATATGATCCGATATAATATATATGTAAGTAGTTAAGGACCGCTTGTATTTGTACACGGAATTCCTAATTCCAATTGAAATCTACAATGATCCGGTAGATAAGATTTTTCTTTTCTTAAAACCGAAAAAGACGTCCCTTCCGACTGAGCATTCCCAAAAAATATTCCCTTTTTTAGTTATTTTTTACGATGGGTTTCATATTCATGTGTATATAAGCCTTCTACTATTATTATATGTTACATGAGAATAAAAAAAGAAATGGCAAGATAACTTGGATATATCAATGGAGAAAATAAGGATTTTGAAAACAAGACAGGGATTCTATAAAATGAAACTGTAGACCAATTGAAAGGGATGTAGCGCAGCTTGGTAGCGCGTTTGTTTTGGGTACAAAATGTCACGGGTTCAAATCCTGTCATCCCTACCTATTACTTCTCGTCTGAGCAGTAACGAGGGATTTATTGAAATCGATTAAAATCAGGCATACATAATCTTTTTTTATTATATCATATTCTATATGATAGTCTTATGCATACAAGATGTATTCGGGTTATAAAAAAGATCCTCTTCTTTTTTTTTTAGTTTTAGCTAGTGTGATAATGATAAGAAGATAAGAAAGCGCTCTTAGTTCAGTTCGGTAGAACGTGGGTCTCCAAAACCCGATGTCGTAGGTTCAAATCCTACAGAGCGTGATTCAATTCTTGGTTAGGTTAGTCCCAAAATTACAATTAAATAATTGACCAGTAATCTTAAATTGACCTCCTTTGGATTAAAGAAAAGAGGAGGTCAATTAAAAAAAAAAAGATGTTAATTAATTTAATCAAAGATCCAACTGATCACCACGTCTGTATTGTAAATATGCAGTTACAAATAATCCAGCTAAAGTAATAGGAATTAGACCTAAGACAATTCCAAATAGAAAAACTTCAATCATTTCAATTTTTTTGAAAGGGAAAAAGGAGAGGTAATATCTATCCCTATATAGTAATCCGCATTGCCCATGAATCTCAATGACCACTAATTGGAAATTGACTCTCTAAGGAACTATAGAGTCTATCAATACCACAGAAGGATTTCTTTTTATGCGTTGTGTTCATTCAATTAATTTCAAATAAGTCGTATCTTGGTCAGACCAATAAAGAGAGCTGAGGTTATAGTTAAAGCTGCTAGTAGAAAACCGAAATAACTAGTTATAGTAAGCATGAAGATGAAGGAGCTAAATGAAATGTGTTCTTTTTATACATATGTTTAGAAAGCACTTCCCTAAGTTTCAATATACGAAGATAAGCAAAAATACCAATTCAAATGAAAGAATAAGTTCAATTGATAGTTGTTAATTCATCAATCATTATAGACGGGATTAACAAAAACATAGAGTAAGGGAGGTAGAAAAAGAGATCAATTAATCATTTGTAATGTCTACCTATCCCTTAATTTCGAATCAAGTGATTCATTAGATAATTCTTGAGTCGACTAATATTAAAATAAAAAAATAGTAAGAAATTCGAATCCATATAGAACAAAATTTGAAAATCATTTATCTTTTCTTTTGATCTTTTTTTTTAATCGTATCGAATCTATTTTTCGATTTTAGAATAAAGAGTGACCTTATAACAATAACACCTTTTTTTCTTGTGATTTGAGATATTATGTGAATGAATCTACTCCTGAATTTAATGAGTAAAAATGAAAATAAATAAAGTAAAAATAACAAAGGTATCGTACAACTGATCAAATCACTCACGAAAATCAAATCTTTCTTTTTGTCCAACTCGATTCTAAGACTAGTAATTCCTATAATTTTTTCTTTCTTTTCTAGGTTCTACATTTTTTTTCCATATTTATTAGAAATAGAAATTGTCTTTTCATATCATAAATTCCCATCCTCGCAGCTAGTTCCAGAAAGAACCTTTCGATCTAATACAAGAAAACAATGTGTGCATCACGAATACTGATTATTTCAATTCTATTTTTTTTGTTGTTCTCTTTTTTTTTTTCAATACTATCTACCCCTTTTACTTGTTACTCTACGAGGAAACAATTCCTCTTAAAATGTAAAATGAAAAAAAAAAAAGATTCCAACAAAAAACTTTTCTACAGTTTAAGCTTATATCTTTGAAAAGGAGATTTTTCAATTTCGCATCGAATTGAATTGTGGAAAAAATGGAGAGAAAGAAACCTTATAGAAATTGGAGAAATTCGATATTGAATAATACATGCATGATTCTACATCGACAAGCAACCAGAAAAGAATAAAGAAATTATCGAGTACTTCATTTTCATACTGATTAAAATTGCGTTGCTGTGTCAGAATAAGGATAGCTATACTGATTCGGTATATTCGAAAAACACCCTTGGTACAATATTGACGATCTAACAAGGATGGAACTTCAGTGAATTTCCATTTACTGATATCATCTTTTATGGAATCGATCCCCCTTTAACTGTACAAGAATATGTGGAGCTCAGCATGTCTGGAAGCACAGGAGAACGTTCTTTTGCTGATATTATTACCAGTATTCGATACTGGGTTATTCATAGTATTACTATACCTTCCCTATTCATTGCGGGTTGGTTATTCGTCAGCACGGGTTTAGCTTATGATGTGTTTGGAAGCCCTCGTCCAAACGAATATTTTACAGAGAGCCGACAAGGAATTCCATTAATAACTGGCCGTTTTGACCCTTTGGAACAACTCGATGAATTTAGTAGATCTTTTTAGGAGGACCCAATGACCATAGATCGAACCTATCCAATTTTTACAGTGCGATGGTTAGCTGTTCATGGACTAGCTGTACCTACCGTTTCTTTTTTAGGGTCAATATCAGCAATGCAGTTCATCCAACGATAAACCTAATAAAAATTATAGAGCTACGACACAATCAAATCCGAACGAACAAAATGTTGAATTGAATCGTACCAGTCTCTACTGGGGGTTATTACTCATTTTTGTACTTGCTGTTTTATTTTCCAATTATTTCTTCAATTAAGAGAAGAAAAAAGAATAGTATAATACTAAATCATAATAAGAATTATCTTAACCCATTCGGAAGGATCACATCTCATAATTATCTATGGCTGTTTATGTCTTTAGCATGACAACTTTGATGAAAGAAATGGTGGAGGGAAGCGGGATAAATGGCCGATACTACTGGAAGGATTCCTCTTTGGATAATAGGTACTGTAACTGGTATTCTTGTGATTGGTTTAATAGGTATTTTCTTTTATGGTTCATACTCCGGGTTGGGTTCATCTCTGTAATAATCTAATAATAAGATGAACTAAGTTGGAGACATGAAAGCTTAAGAAGGCAAGGGGATCCTTCTTAAGCTTTCATAATATTTTATTAGTCTAAATAAAAAATAAATAACTTTTCCCGATTTTGAAAAAAAAAACTTCATTTCATTTTTTTTCTGATAATGTTTTTGAAAATTTCATTAATTGATTTAGAACATCTCTTATTCGCTGATAGTATCTTATCTATCTTTCAAAGTTCGAAGAAAGAAGGAATCGCTCGATTTGATTTTCCTGAATGACACAATTACAATATATATTTCTATCAATCAGATATTATCCAAAGCAAATCCTTTTCGAATAGATCCTTACTCTACTCTATTTATTATCTCATCAAAGTTGAATTTTTTTCTAAGTTCATTAGAATAAGTTCTATTTTATCAAAAGATTTCCCTCTATTTTTTGTTTGTTCACTACTTTATATATGTATTTTATATATGTATGCGTAATAAATATAAAGTAGGGGTTCTGATAAACCTGGAAAAAATATAAACTAAAGATAGTAATCTTTTACTAACGGGATCAAAAACCGGTTTTCTTTGACACAAGAAAGGAATTTTCTGCATTCCTTTCTTGTGTCAAAGAAAAGACTAAGAAGAAGAAGGCGAATAATCCTTTGTTTTCTATTCTCCACTTACTTATTTTATGTTTAGTATCCAGTGAAATTTTCGATTTGATTTATTCTATTAGAATAGAAAACGATTGATCCATTCTATGACATTTCAATCTCACAAGAGTGACCTAGTGACACCGCTCGAATTTGGCTTAAAAAAAAGAAGGGATAAAGTAAAATAATCTTTTTCACACTATACATACTATGACTAGTAATGCGGTACAAATAATTCCCGATATCGACATCTGGAATAGAAACAAGCAAAAAGCTTTTCATAATTTTTAATCATACATAATATGATTGAATTGTCAAAACAAAAATTTGATTCTTTTTACGAATTTGATATTGGAAATCCGCGAATCTAGAAATTCATTTCGGACAATTGAACCTTCTCAAACTGTTTCTTCTTAAGAACCAAAAATATTTGTGCCAAAATAACAGATGCCAAGAAGAACAAAAGGCCTTGGACACGGAATGGATCTTGAAGTACTATTTCCGCATCTCCTTGACCAAATCCACCCACATTAGGATTACTCGTTAATGGCTGATCAAGTTTGATAGATTCGCCTTCGGAAACAAGAAGTTCTGGCCCTGGTGGAATAATATCAACCACTTGACGTTCATCTGACGCATCCGATATGGTTATTTCGTACCCCCTTTTTCTTTTCGTATGATTTTACTTACTACACCAGCCGCTGTAGCATTATAAACTGTATTGTTACTCTTGTTCCCATCGGGATAAATCTGACCCCTTCCTCTGTTCCCGCCTACATATATGGGATATTTTAAGAAGTGAACATCTTTATTAGTAGCGGGGTCCGGGGAAAGAATAGGAAAGGTGACTTCACTATATTTCTGACCAGAAACAGGACCTATCACAAGAATATTTTTTTTATTGGGGCGATAGCTCTGAAAAGACAGATTGCCTATCTTTTCTTTCATCTCGGGCGAAATACGATCGGGAGGCGCTAATTCAAATCCCTCAGGTAAAATAAGAACAGCCCCCACATTCAAACCTCCCCTTTTACCATTAGCAAGAACTTGTTTAACTTGCATATCATAAGGAATTCGAACAACTGCTTCAAATACAGTATCAGGAAGTACCGCTTGCGGAACCTCAATATCCACGGGCTTATTAGCTAAATGGCAATTGGCACATACAATACGTCCGGTCGCTTCTCGTGGATTTTCATAACCCTGCTGTGCAAAAATGGGATATGCATTTGAAATGGATGTCCGAGCTATGATATATATCATCAGCGATACGGAAATAGATCGAATAATCTCTTTCTTTATCCAAGAAAAGGTGTTTTTAGTTTGCATGGTCCAATCATTGATCCCGAAAATTTCTACAATAAAATTAGGTAGGTCGCTTGTATAGTTCCCTATCCACAATTCTGCTATTTACTTTATTGAAATCATTTCACTGGAATATAAGGAGTAGGAGAAATCCCTGTAGGGTAGAAAGAGTAAGTACGTCTTAAAATGGAAATGCTTTGCTTATGTACCTTATGTTACAAAGTAACAAATATTCTAGTTAGATCAGTCATTCATTGAATGATAAATCACTACAAGTGATGGAGATATACGATTTAAATAACGGAAGATCCAATATTTCAAAATTGTATCCAGAATGACTGGAAAAGTAGAAACAAGACCCGATATAATTTGATCGTTGTGAGCAAATCCAAAATCTTTGTAGACATAGCCAATCATTAGTTCCCAACCATGGGGCGAATGGAATCCGATACATAAATCAGTTAATAAAAGAATAGAAAAAGCTTTTATTGTGTCACTTAAGTTATATAGGAATTCTTGAACCCAAGAGTTAAGAATAGCAAGTTCTTCATTACCCAGAATAGAATAACCACTTAAAATAATGAAAGAGGTTATATTTGTCGATAAGTGCAAAATCATATGGATATGATCCTCATTGTGCATCTTGATCAATTGGATCGTTTCTTTGTGGATTCCTATACGAAGTGTTTGTAGATGTGTTTCCGGGTATTCTTTTATCATTTCGTCCAAGAGTAAGAGTTCTTCCAATTCTATGAATTTTTCTAGAATACTCTTTTCTTGAATATCAGTCAAAAAAGTTTCGGATTGCCTAGTATTCCACCAATTAGTAATCCAAAATTCAAGACTTTTATTAAATGAGAGAGAGATCCACCAGGGCAAAAATACTATAGATGTAAGATATAGAAGAGGAAGAAATGCTTTCTTTTTTACCATTTTTTCATCTTTGAATTGTTAATGAACCCACCTCATTTGTTGAATCTATGTGATCTACTATTTCTATTAACCCTAAGTTCTATTACAGGGCATCGGACCTATGAATCTATTCCCTGTTTTTTATTTGTGATTCAGTAGTTAGTCCTTGAATTTAGAAAGAATACAGAAATAGAATAAGAGCCCGTTTCAAATGAAGAAATAAGAAAAAATCTTGTTTCCAGATACCTCAATTGAATTGATCAAATTCGAAGCCCTTTTCGAGAAATGCTTGAAAGAACCAATTCAAGCAAGTAATGAATATTATTCGGATTTTAAGCCAAAAGAACTCCCTTTGTCTTTTCTATCAAAAAAGAAAATCTTTCGAAAAAAAAAAATGGCCAGCTACCCCACAGTTCTAGTCCAGGAAAAATGGAGAGAGATTTATTAAGAATATTGTGATCTACCGATCATAAATTCAAAACCTAATGTAATGATCAAAGATGAGTGGCAAAACAAGACAGAAAAGTTATCCTTATAAGAGATCCAAGCAATCTTTTGCCTTTGATCATTAAGAAAAACAAAAGAAAAGATAAAAAAAAAAGAAAAGTCGATTGACAAAAGAAAGGAGAGAGAATTTCCAAGATATGATCTATTTGTATCTAACCTATCAATTCATATTGAAAATAAAAAGAGAAATCCTTTATTCCGAAATGTTTTGATATACGAGATGAATCTATTATTTTATTTCGATTTGTTACTTTTACTTGTTTTTTACTAAATTGAGTTGAGTGGATTTCCATACGCATAAATCCTTTTTTATGCATACAAAAAAGATTTCGTTTTATGGATGTTCCATATACGTATACTTTGGCTCGAATGAACGTTCTGAAAAAATTTTATTAAGCTATGCTATGCTGAAGAAAGAACAGAGAATTCTTGAATTTTGTCCCTGCCGCTGGGAAAGAATTTCTTCTTCAGTTCAAGTTCATTTCAAAATACTTCAATCGGTACGCGCAAGAAATAGGCCAATTCGGCGGCTTTTTGCTCAATTTCACGCGGAGTCAAATTCTCATCAGTACGCGTCAAGGGAACGGCCCCCTGTCCTTTGATTTCCATATAAAGGACACGACGAGCATAAATACCCTCTTTAACTTCGATTCGGATGGACTGAATATCTTTCATACGAAATCGTAGAAAGATGCGACGATTTTTTCCAGGAAATCCCCAACGAAAAATACACACTATTCCTTCTTTTCTATCGAATCGATCATAGCCACTACCTACATTCCACGAGATTGTGCACCACAAATAGGAACTAATAAAGAGACCTGCGATACCGTAGAAAGACATCACGATCCCTTGTGGAAAAAAAAAAGAATTTGTTGAGACGGAACTAAAGATATCAAATTCTTACCGAGATAACTGGAAGATCCAACTAATACGAATCCTAGTGAACCTAAAAAAAGGATAAAGGCCCAGCAGAAATTACTTATTTTTCGAGACCCCACTATAAGTTCTATCCATATATGTTCTGATCGACAACTCATACTAGATCCAGTTGCATTTTATTGGAATTGAGAAAATAGTCCAAATGAATTTGACTTTCGTTTTTTTTGTTTCCGAAGTAACTCTCATCAACTAGTGTCATTCGAATGTAAGCCTTTAGGAGTAATTCATCTAATTGGTTAGATCAAATTGGTTAGATCAAATCGGTTAGGTCTAAAATAAGAATATCCTTTTATATGATCTCCTATAGATATCCACATATAGATACATTGACTTTCCATTTCCTACATCCACCTCGATTCCGATCTATTTGAAAATTGCTATAATTTATTTACCCATATATTTACGCATACATAAAAGCTATGTTCGGAAGAAACTGCCATATTCTACTAAATAGATATCTGTGTTATCTATATCTAAGTCTTGAAAAAAATAGATAAGATTTGCACCTATCGAATCTAAAAAATCTTGTTTTTTTGAACATGAAGAGATAAAGAAGCCATTGCAATTGCCGGAAATACTAGGCCCACTAAAGGCACAAAGAAGGAGGGTAAGTTGTTAAAAATTATCATAGAATGGGTACCTCGATTTAATATTTGTACCTGTTATTGTTAGAAAGATATCTTAGAATAATTATAATTCGTATATAATTATATTGAGTATATCGAAGTGACTATATATATTAAATAATAAGTGTAAGGAATGGATAATTAAATAAATGAGACTTATTCTTCTTTATCTTTCTACATGAAATAGAGAAATATACGTATGATAATCTATTCTATTCTTGTCTTCAAATTCGAATTGAATTCGAATTTTTATTTTATTGAAAAAATAAAGAGTTTCTTACAAATTCACGAAGGATTTGTTAGAATTCAATCCAACAACAGGATTCTTAGTAAAAATAGAGATTCTCGGAAGATATAGTAGAAAGAAAAGATACTCTATATCTATCTTTTCTAGATTTGAATTATATATACTATACATACAAAGCAAGAAGGAAAGATGACCTTCGGTTTATTTTATTTGCCTTGCCCAATTTGAATTTTGAAGAAGGAACCCTTTTTTTATCTTGTTGCTAGAGGTTTCCTAATTAATAATCAGGAATATCGGTAGAAAAAAAAAAAGAATTATCCGCACGATTCTTTCTACAATTTACAATTAAATATTATGTCACCAAAGAAAAAAGAAAGTCTTCTTTAGAATTTTTACTTTGATTCCGATAAACTACCTAATTGTTCGCTACAAATACAAAAATGTAACTAAATAAAATCAAAATAATTTGACTTAAGGCTCCACTTAACTTAATAAGTGAATTTTAATTCAAAGGAAAAAAAGCGTGAAGCTTAAATAACTCACTCAGAACACCCTTTAAAGGATTACGTGGTACGATTGGATCGAATAAGCCCTTATGGAATAAATATTCAGCCGCTTGTGAACCTTCAGGTACTATCTTATTCAATGTTTGTTCAATTACTCTTTTACCTGCGAATGCAATGTAAGCATTAGGTTCGGCAATAATAATATCCCCCAACATCCCAAAACTAGCCGTTACCCCACCAGTAGTAGGAGATGTAAGGATTGATACATAGAATAACTTTTTATGGGATTGATAATCATATAAAGCAGCAGATATTTTAGCCATTTGCATCAAGCTCAAGCTTCCTTCTTGCATACGTGCTCCTCCGGAAGCACACACTAGAATCAGAGGTAAAAATTGATTGGTAGCATACTCGATCAAACGGGTGATTTTCTCGCCTACTACGGATCCCATACTACCCCCCATAAACTGAAAATCCATAACTCCAATTGCTATGGGAATACCGTTTAGTCGACCTGTGCCTGTTTGAACAGCATCGGTTAATCCTGTCTTTCTTTGATAAGAATCAATACGATCTTTATAAGGTTCCTCCTCCGAATGAAATTCAATAGGATCCAGAGAAACCATGTCTTCATCCATAGGATCCCAAGTACCTGGATCAATCGAAAGTTCGATTCGATCTGAACTACTCATTTTCAAATGATATCCACATTGGTCACAAATATTCATTTTGGACTTCAAAAGTTTCTTATAATTTAATCCATAACAATTTTCGCATTGAACCCACAAATGCCTATATTTTTGAGTCAAATCGAAATCAGTAGAATTTTCTCTTCGAGTGAAATCAATACCATTCCTGCTAGTTCTTATACTGGAGCTCCCCTTTCATTACTATTTCTACTTTCACCATAAATGTAACTAGAAATGTAACTGTCACTGGAATTGTCACTACTACTTAAAATGGAACTCTCAATACAGATTTGAGAACCAAGATAAGAGTTAATGCAACTAGTAATGTGATTATTCCAACTGTATTTAGTATCATACATGGAACGATCACAGGGCGGATCATCATTCTTAGATCCATTCTTCAGATAAGCATAAGTCCGATAACTAAAAAAAGAACTTTCTCGTTCACTCAGTAAAGAAGGATCATTGTCAATCTCAAAAATTTGATTAGTAATATCAAAATATATGGAATAAATATTCCTATTACTATCTCTAACTAAAAAGGTGTCATCAGAGATAAAATTACGAACGTCCCTGACGCCCACTAAATGAGTAGCATTACTGTAACTAGAACTTTCACTCCAACTAGGAATCTTTTTATCCGTATCGTTTCTAACCGGATCTTCACTTACACTGGTTTTTTCAATAGGATTACCAAACCTATCAATTGATTTACTTACCCACACCTGTATTCTAATTTTCCTTTATACAACATCGAATTGAACCACCATTTTTCCATAGAACTTTCTTACCCCTATTTACGTGAAAATACAATAGATGAATAGTCATTCGATGAAAAATCATTTGAATATTTCATTTTCTATCGGAATAAGCATAGAGATCCAATCACTAGATCATTAACTAATAAAATAATCATTAACTAATAAAATAAGGAATGAGTATTGAAAAAAAGTATTTTCTTTTGTTTTGTGAGAACCCGGAGTATTACTTCACTATAACTATAGTTATATATGATGGAACTCTTTTTTATTATAGAATATTCTAAATTCTTTTTTTTTATTTGAAATTGAAATAGCGATTTCCTTCCTTCATCTTGTGTCAAATTCGCCTCGAAAAAAAAGAAATATTTGTTCTCTTTTATCAATAACTTTTTTCGTAAAATCTCGTCTATTCCAACACGGAACGAAAAGGACAATATACAGGATGGGTAGAAGGGGTTGTGATACTTGACTCCATTCATGATCCGAAACTAAGGGATTTAAAGAATACACCAATCCTAAAGATCCATAAGATTAATTGTGGATCCAACACAACAAACAAGAGCAAACAATAGAAGCATTTGAATTGTTTATTTGGTTATGTTTTTTTTATC
>CM027867.1:10554434-10556934 GCA_016097605.1 Eucalyptus guilfoylei
TAAGATTCTAATCCGATTATTCTATATTCTATTTAGTATTTCGATTTAGTTCGATTCTATTTATTCTATTTCGTTAGATTCTATTTCGAATTTTTATATAGATGATATAACAGTAAATTAAATTAGTTAATAAAATATTAGTGATAATATAAAAAGATTAGTGATAATATAAAAAGTAATAGAATTGAATTAGTAAAAAAAAGAAAAAAATGTCATTTGATGCATTCAAAAATGAAAAAGAGAATCTTATTTCTTATTATCTAATTAATATTAAAATATTAAGTATTGATAAGCATATAATTGAGAAATAGATCAAAATTCTATATCACTATATGAATCCTTATCTTCTATACTATCCAATATTTATTGGATATTCTACTTTTCTATATTCAATATTCAATTCATATGAATCCATATTCATCATATTCATTATGAATAGCTAATAATGAATAGTTCATATTAATAGAAAAGATCCCAAGAGTTTACTAAATTCCTATGCATGTACAATTTCTACTATTTTTGAGCCCGCTTAGCTCAGAGGTTAGAGCATCGCATTTGTAATGCGATGGTCATCGGTTCGATTCCGATAGCCGGCTTTTTTCTATTTGTTTTGATTTTTCACATGATTGATAATGTCTTTTTGAAATCAAAGAACATTGAAAAGGCTTTTTTCCCCTTTTTTCAAAGGTCACTTTTTTGTTTTGCTTTTTCTTTTTATTCATTTATCATTTAATTTAGTTCAGTTTTATTTTAGGTTTATGAAATTTCAAAAATAAAGGAGTCTTTATGTCGCGTTACCGAGGGCCTCGTTTCAAAAAAATACGCCGTCTTGGGGCTTTACCAGGACTAACTAGTAAAAGGCCTAGAGCCGGAAGCGATCTTAGAAACCAATCGCGCTCTGGGAAAAAATCTCAATATCGTATTCGTTTAGAAGAAAAACAAAAATTGCGTTTTCATTATGGTCTTACAGAACGACAATTACTTAAATACGTTCGTATCGCCGGAAAAGCAAAAGGGTCAACAGGTCAGGTTTTACTACAATTACTTGAAATGCGTTTGGATAACATCCTTTTCCGATTGGGTATGGCTTCGACTATTCCTCAAGCCCGCCAATTAGTTAACCATAGACATATTTTAGTTAATGGCTGTATAGTAGATATACCAAGTTATCGCTGCAAACCACGAGATATTATTACGGCGAGGGATGATCAAAAATCGAGAGCTATGATTCAAAATTATCTTGATTCATCCCCCCATGAGGAAGTGCCAAAACATTTGACTCTTCACCCATTTCAATATAAAGGATTAGTCAATCAAATAATCGATAGTAAATGGATCGGTTTGAAAATAAATGAATTGCTAGTCGTAGAATACTATTCTCGTCAGACTTAAACCTAACTAAAATAAGAAGGGTTCGGACAATTTGACCCTTTTCGGGTAAGTAAAAAAGGACGTAAGATAAGGGGATTATCCAGGGATTTTTCTCCCATTAATGTATCATAATCAGTAGGGAGATTTCATCCCTTGTCCGCTCTTTCCAGTATTTGACGTACCATAGAAATGAAATTAGGAATATCAAATCTATATCAAAGAAAGTTTTAACTTTTGGAATCAGGGTATGCGTTGTTATTTGATACATTGTGGTTAGTAACATTGGTAAATTAGTTTAAGGTACGGAAAGAGAGGGATTCGAACCCTCGGTAAACAAAAGCCTACATAGCAGTTCCAATGCTACGCCTTGAACCGCTCGGCCATCTCTCCTACATAATGATTATGTCCCAGCAACCGAATGAATAGCGAGTCGTTCATACTCGATTCTTAGATAGTTGCGGACAATCAATTAGAAAACGAAAAAAAACTTTTCATCAAAAACCTTCCCGGTAGATAAAAATAATCTTTTTTGTGAAAATATGATATTTTTAAAGGAATTCAATCGATGAATTGTAAGGAATCAACTGATCGGTCTATCTATTTTTTTTTTCGACTATGATTAATGGATACTTTTCGATCATGATTCTATTTAGACTAGGATTCCATTTCCATAAGAATTGAATTCAAAAATTCCTTTCGAGTTTTATATCTCTCAACCCCTTACCTCGGAGATTGATTAAAAATTCATAAATAATCCCATGAATTTTTTTTTATTTGATTGGATAGTGTATATCTGGTATGCACACAACACAAAATGGGCGTTTATTCTATTTTCATCATAGAATGATTATTCGATTCTTTTTCCTCTTTTGATCATAATTCAATCAAAACTTCTCGAATTATCTTAATCTGTAGGACAAATTCTTTGATTCTTCCATTTCGATGGAATCGGAATAGCTCCCCTTATTCATTAATATACTACTCGATTTGTATGAAATCGAATATTTTATTTGGATGAAATCCAATCGGATTTCAATATTTCTTATTATTGATTCCTATCAAAAAGAAAGAATTTGAGTAGAAGGTCATATCTTTTTTTTTATGAGTTTTTTTTTTTTTTAATGAGTCT
>CM027867.1:10571934-10604319 GCA_016097605.1 Eucalyptus guilfoylei
TCTTCATAAAGAATTCCGGCTACGAAACGAAAGAATAGAAAAAAGTACAATTTTATGATATATCCCTTTACCGCTTTATTTGCTCTGTTCTATTTATTTTATTTGTTCGCACAAATTTTATTTTTTTGCTAAAAATCGAATTTCATAATATAAGTCTAAATCGAAAGTGTAAGTAAAAGAAATATTTTTTTCATTTAAAGATTGATTATTACCCGATTTGGCAATAATAAAAGGATTACTAGTAATCTGTGTCGCTCTCACTAAAGTGCCCATCCATGGAGATATCAATATAGCACTCAAGCCTCTGTTACCCTTGCACCACGGCGATTCGAATCGAAAAAGAAATGGTTTAAATGCAATCATAAGAGTATGTATACTCTACACTTTATTTCCTGGGGATTGTAGTTCAATTGGTTAGAGCACCGCCCTGTCAAGGCGGGGTTCGAGCCCCGTCAGTCCCGACGGAATCAAATCCAACAAAAAATACATTAATTCATCTCTCCATTTGGATGTGAAAAGAGATACAAATAAAATAGTCGAATTTCATTCCCAACAGGTATTGGATTTCTTATTTCTCTTTTTTTGTTTTTTCGTTTCGCATTTTCATCAAAGAAATAGAAGAATTTCCATTCCATCAATCAGTATTGATTAATGGGATAGGAACATATGTGGATTGCTACGATTATTGGTAGTATCCTATTTAGTTTAGATTCCAAGAGATATCGATACCGTACTGGGTCTGGCTTTTTCAATTGCTCCTGATCCGTGTAATAGAATAGAGTACTATATATTTACCGGGAACCCCATGCACAAATAGATGTATGATACAAAATGAATTTCACATAATTGCTTTGATAGAATACTTGAACTTTTATTTTCATATATGCGTCCCGTTTCGTTTTTAATCCAAAGAAAGAGGATATATATTAATAAAATAAAGATCAAAGAAAGATCCAACCTCTCCTTAGAGAGAGGGATGAATAATTTTTTTTATTTAAGGGTACTATCGAAAAAAGAACAAACTCGAAAATAGTGATGTAATATTCGATTTTTTTATACCTTAAGACTCGCTTTCTTTTTATCATACTTATTTCTTTTTTTTTTTTGTTTTCCACAAAGATTAAATCATTAAAAGAGTACTTAACTCCTTCTTTTTCTATTTTACTTATTGTTTGTTTGGGTTTGTAACCAATGGAAACGTAAGAGAGGTCAAATGATACGTCATCAGATGATTGTAGGAGGAAGGCGGTAGTTTATAGAAAAAAGAATGAAGAATGAAAAAGAAGGATAAATTCAAATAAAAAAGAAAAGTAAAGGGGTTGGATCAGGAATCCAATTTTGGATTCGGTATGGATAAAAGATCTTCCTATGTTATACTATTCAATTCTCGACGATGAGTTGATTTGATAGCTCAGATATTGTTATTCATGATATTGATCCGATTCAATATCATCAAGGTGTAATTCATCCCATTGAATTTACAGGCGAAAAATTTATCATCTCTATGGGATTAAATCCTGAGTTATTGCCAAAAAAAAAAATGAGATTATGGAAGTGTAAATTATTCTCGCATTTATTGCTACTGCACTCTTTCATTTAGTTCCTACAGCTTTTTACTTATAATATACGTAAAAACAGTCAGTCAAAGTGATTAATTTGAATCAAACTTAACTTTTTCTTAGTCAATGATTGAAGAAATAGAAGAAATCAAAAGTGATTTTCATCTCATGTCTTAAATGAAATGAGCGGACTCGAATTAGCAGTATAGTATTCTATGAGATCCGATAGTATGGTAGAAAGATTCATGTATTTCTTTCTACCATACGAGCTATTATTCTTATTGTAATTTATTGGAATGTAACAAGTTGTACTGTATAAAAAAAAAATAGAATCTTAATAGAGATTAATCTACAATATGTATCTTTTTGATATATGTATTGATATATGGAATGTACATAGCATCCCAATTCTATTTAATTTGTCTTGATTCCAATCAATCTAAAACAATCGAAAGGCAATTCTTAATAGTACGCTTCGAATTCCTAGATTTCTAATTATTTTCAATACGAATCCCTGTATCGATCGAAAGAATCAAATCCATGGGCGACGGGGGTATGGAATATAGTATATTAAAAAGGAAAATCGATTAATTTTCTTTTAGCATTCCGAAGAAGTAATTGATTGAGCAGTTAACAGATGATCCAAGAAGTTCTCTGAAAATTTCTTCGGATTTCGAAAAGGAATAAAATAAGAAAACCCACGATTTTATTTAAACTCTTGAACCATGATATGAAATGAGTCAATAAAGCCTAAGTATAGCATAAATAAGATTTCGAAAATAAAAAAAACAAGTGGAAAGTAAGTGCGCAATATGTGACTTGCCAAGGTAAGATCTTATTATGCGTAGTTCCTCCCTTGGACAACCACTATGTATATATGTTGTTTCCCATAGAAGGTACGTATCCACTTAATATAATAAACTGAACGTTTTTCTCTTAATAAAAAGGGCTTAATAAAAAGGGAAATAAAATCAAAATCAAATAAAAGGCTTTGCAAAACGATCTAGAAAACAATCGATACAGTTTGATTCTCCCTCGCCTCAATTAGTAGAATTTTAGAGTCCACTTTCCCATACTTACGAGTGAAAGAGAAACAAGATTCAATATTAAAGCAGCCCAAGCAAGACTTACTATATCCATGTAAATTATGTCCCCTATCTCTATGAAGGAATTATTCCATTATATTATTGTTCACTAATAATAGGAATCACTGGCGTAGAGTCAAAAGGATTCTGACCCAACACCATTGATCAAAGGCTCTAATAAATCTGCTTATAACAAATTCTTCAAATTATAGAATATTCTTTTTCTAGTAGAATCGAAACGTTAAGCACAAGCAAAATACGCAGTGACCCATTTAGAAGTATCAGGGGAATCTTCTAAGATGTAGGAATAATAAGACTATTCTATCTTTTATTGTCTTTATCTTTAGACAAGGTATAAAAATAAGAAAAATAGAATGTCAAGATAGATCGTTGACTTGAAATCTATAAGTTCTCACTGGTCCGATTCTCAAATTTTAGGTTCTTTCCTAGAACCATGCTTTTACCTCTAATGTGGGTGGCTCTCTAAGAAGGCATAACCTTTCTACTATGCAGTCATGTAAAAGCTGAGAGAGAGAGAGAGGAGAGAATCCACTGGCGATCACACTCCAAGAGCTAAGGACAACTTAGGGCTAAAAAAAAAAGAGACCCTGCATTTTCCTTTTTCTTTTCCTTCTCTATTTCTAATTACCCTCCTCCCACATTGCTTTCTTTTGTCCCCTGTTCACTTCTTGGTCAAATAGACCTTTTCTCCACTCACAATTTCCGATCAATTTTAAATAAAAAGACTATACAGAAAATAATAAAAAAATATATATGTCTAAATTGATCAAATTAAAAATTTTAGAACTAAATTGGTAGTGGTACAATATATTAAAATGGTTTTAGGCAATTCCCTTCTACCCTTCGTTAATAGAATGGGCTAAAAATGAGTGTTGCAAACTCATTTAACCCACGCGTAATTAAACTTTTATTTTTTAACTCATTTTAACCTATTTTTTGTATTTAAGGTAATCCACGAAGAACTTAGTCCACTAAATAAAAGTCAAAAAGTATTTATGGACCCATTTTAAGGATACTGTGCAAAAAGTCTTTAATCATTGTCCAATGGCCAATTTAATCATAAGATTTTTTAATCTAATTTAATCCTAATATTTTGATGATTCTCTAAAGTTCTTTCCAATCAATTTTGACTAGAATTCGCTGACATATACGTCTACCTTCCTACCATGTATACCCTAACAAGGGTCGCTAACCCACAAAATAAAATCGAAGGAAAGAAAATAAAAAATAAAAAAATATATATGAGAATTGTCTATGACGACACCAACTATGCCACCTAGGATGATTGGCTGGCTAGCATCCATATCAACAATATTCGATCAATTTTATTCGAAAAAGACTATTTTGAAAAAATCATAAAAAAAAGATTAAATTGGTCAATTTTAAAATGTTTAGGATTAAATTGGCAAAGCTAATTTTTTATTTTGACAATTCTAACCCCAAACCCCCCTCTCAAAAAAAAAAAAAAAAAAAAAACAAGCAATCCCTTACCTCCAATTGCTAAAATTTGAATTTTAAAGATACATCTTGATCAATCCTCCTGATCTGTCTTTAACTAAAACGAATTGAAAATAAAATCTCCCAAAAAGGATCAGACCCCATGTAATAATTTTTACTTTATATTCGATCGAGATTTAATATTGTAGGTAAACTATAAACAACGAAATCCGCTAAATATGATTCAAGGAAGTAGGTTGTGGACTTGCTTTACCGCCCCCAGTTAAAATGGATAAGTCCCCAATCTACTTAGATCGACGTGTAGTTGGGCTTGGATTTCTAGCTTGTGGTGGCGCATGTTGGTGCAGGAGCGTTGCTGGCATTGGAGATCGCCAATAGACATTATGCGGATGAGGTTAGTCTTCTTTCTTAATTGATCAAATCTTGATGGCTAGACCGTTTGCTTCTCAAATCGACCATATTGGTGAATATTGATGAGACGACTGTTTTGTAGAGGGGACGTCACCTTCATCTTATCGTAACGTTTTGTATAGCTTGCAACAAGAATTTCATGGGCGCTGCTAATTACTAAGAATGACAAGTTAGAGTTGAATAAACAACTAATTATGTGTTGGATGTTTGTTGCAGATTAGATTAAATCATCAGTATAGAACTAATTTACCGATTTCGAATGGATTATGCTTGCATTTACATGATCTTTTTTGTGATTTTTTTTTTTTGTGTCGTCCCTTCATTGGAGTTTTGATTTGCACACGTTTTTTTTTTTTTTGGTAGTATAATACAAAGACTGACAGTATATTTTTATAGGCAAAGTGAACGATGGATCACTAATTAATCTCTTAAATTGAGAAAGATGGGCTTGACACTACAGATAATAGACGGAACGAATCGATATTATCATGCTTTGATTATTTTTGTTGTACTATCTTTGACATTTTCCCTTGCAATCTGGTGGAAATAGATGGATTATTTTCTGTTAACTGAGAATATGGCAATAGGCGGTGGCATTCCTGGGTTTTGATCCTTGATGGGAGTTTCAAGGGAGATATTAAAAAAATCTTCAACCTATTATAATTGTGTCAATTTAGTCCTAAATCATTTTTTTGTCAATTCAATCCTAAACATTTTGCAATTGTGATAATTTAGTTTATCTGATCGATGATGACTTGGACAATTTTAATAATATTGATTTTTTTTTTTTTTTTTTATTTTCTTTTTCTTTTTTCCTTTTTCTTCCTTATTTGCTTTTCCTCCCACATAGCTGGCGAGGATTGCGGCCCTTGCTCGACCTTGCGATGGCCTTGGGGGCCACAAGCAAAGATGGCCTCGACCACGCTAGGGAGGCCATGGCAAGGCTAGCCTCGTCTGCACTCCCAGGCCTCATTATGCTATGCCTTGTGCCCATGGACAAGGGCATTGTGCCTTGTCCCGTGCCAATGGACAAAGACATCGTGCCTTGCATCATACCATGGATAGGCCGCTCGACCACAAGGGTTGCTCATGAGACGGTCACACACCACGATGGATCGATGGACGGCCATGGATCGGTCCCGCTTGGACATGCATCGGTCACGTGATTTCGCTCGGTCATGAACTTTGGGCTTAGTCTCCAGTGGCTGACAAGCCTCGTCGGCATTGTGGGGAAGATAAAGGAAAAGAAGGAAGAAAAGAAAAAGAAAAGGAAGAATAAAATATAAATAAACATATATATTATTAAAATTTGTCAATGTCAACATCGATTGAATGACCAATTTTGGCCAACAAAAATGGCCGATGAATGAATTGACACAATTATAAAATGTTTAAAATTGAATTGGCTAAAAAAATTAATGACTGAATTAGTACAATTGCAATAGATTTATGACATTTTTAGTAATTCTCCAAGAGTTTCAACTTTATGATTCAAGCCGATGTGTCTGATTTCACCACACATAAAATCGAATGGTTCAGCTTCAAGACAATTTCTTGCTGAAAATCAACAATGTCAAAATATGAGTTAAAATATGGACCATTGACCCATTTTGCCACCAATAGGTTCAATATATTTTCTTGCTGAAAATCAATAGTTTTGATGTCAATAGTTGAGAAATATATGATACAAAAGTGGCGCGCATCTTCTTTAACGTGGTCGTGACTTGTGAGGTGATGACTTAGTAATCAACCTATTCATTTAAAACATTATGATCCCAATAGCTGATTGGCAGAAAATTTGAACCCCACGAACTATGCAGCCTCGAGAGAGCACTTTCTATATGTCTATTGTTAGGAAATAATAGTAGGGGTAAAATAGTCAATAGTTATTTTATAGTAGAAGGCTTACTCATATATATTATATGTATTCTTGTAATCCTTTTGATTAACATAATACAATACGACGTTTAATCTCCTTCAACATGGTATCAGAACAAGGTTAGAAAAACCTTAATTTTCAACCCCACCACCACCACCATAGCCACCGTCACCGTCGTTGGAGCCAGCACCTTCCACCACCGTCACCCACCATCACAACCTGTCGTCATCCACCGAACCAGCGCATGACCACCAAATTTGGCCAAGACTAGCGACCAGTCTCACCATCTCAGAGGTGTCTAGAACCGGCGTTGATTGCCCGGAGTTCATCATCAGTATGTGCTTAGTCTTCTTCCATTTTGAGGAATTTGATGAACAATGGTAGATATGATATTTATATTTTTGGAGATCTGACTGATGTTTGGTCGTGTGGTTGAAGAGTTTGGAGGCATTCGAGCTTAGGGCGACACCCCCCCCCCCAAAAAAAAAGAAGAAGAAAAAGAATCGAGGATAGCAAAGGATGTTGTCCAATAGCCTTATATGACTTTTCATTGTAGCATATTGATCCTTGAGGTGCTAGTTGATATGCACCTAGCACTTTTTGGAGTGTTAGATGCTTTACAGTAGTTTTTGATACCAAGTATATGATTTTATGGTCTCCGATAAATTATTATGACTCAATAGTGACCCCGACGTGAACCAATTGAACCCTCATTTGTGACATCACTCTTAGGTTTAATTGTATCTTGTGTTCAACTTGTTTGGCTGATTGTGTTACTGGAGTACAACGGGTTAATACTGATGGTTTCTAGATCATCTATTAGTTTGACACATTTTCAATTGACTTCTATCAAGTTGGATGAAACTAACTATCCATCTTAGTCCAAAGTTGTAGAAATTTATCCTACTGCCACTAGACAAAATGGCAATCTTACGTCTACAATCCTCTTAGATAAGAGTAAAATAGATGATTGTTTTGATGATTCATATACTGTTATAGGATAGTATAGATTCTAAAATTAATCCTTACTTTATTCGGTGCAACTTTGCTAAGGAAGCTTGGGAGAAGTGTGATTTACTTTACTCTGGCCAAAATAATATGACAAAGGCGTGACATATGGGAGACCTTGTTTGATCTTCAGCGTGGAGATCAGTCTCTATAGATATATTGTGTTCGTTTCACTACACTTTGCGGACAACTAGATGCTTATTTTCTAGCTTTAGCTAATCCGAATGTTTTAGTCAAACGCAAGGAGGATCTTCAAGCAATATTGCTTTTTAAAGCACTAGGGCTTGAATATTCCTCCCTTTGTTAGCAGATTACGTTTGAAAACTCCTTTCCTATAGTTAATGAGGTCTTCTCCCAAACCCTTTGCTCAACACCTATTGACAAGATCTCAACTACAACATTAGAGACAAGCTCAACTTCTAGTGAACGTGGAACTCGTGGTTGTGGTTATCGGGGTTGTGGATGAGGTTTTGTTTAGAGTGGAAGTTGTGGCGGTTGTGATAGAGGTATTGGTGGTCATGGCTCTCATTAGTGTAATCATAGAGGGCTGGACATACAGAATCTTATGTTACACGCTTCATCTTGAGCTTCAACCTACACTTGCTGCATTTGCCGAGGTGGAAGATTCTTTCTCACCAACTCAACTGGATCCTACTAATATGCAGAATACAAAAGATTCCATTACATTGACACGTGCTGAGTATGATACTTGGATGCGCTTTCAACAAGTGATAGGAACTTTGACTTGCACTGCAACTCTGGCACATTCCTCAAAGGTTGTTTATTTTATTTACTTCCTAATGTGTTCGAATCCTAAATTATAAATTCTGGAGTTACTCATCATATAGCCGGTAACTCTAAATCATTGTCTTCATTATATTTCACACTTCCTGGGGGTATCCAATTGTTTTATATTACCTAATGTTTTAATTTCCCAAGTTACTGATACTGAAGATGATCATTTGAGTTCCTCTCTTTCTTTATCATCCGTCCTTCATCTCAAATCTCCATACAATTTGATTTCTATTAAGTTCATTAACTAAAGAAAGTAATAAATTGTTCAATAACATTTTCTTCTTCTCGTTGTGTCTTTCAGGATCTAAGGACTAGACAGATGATTGATGGGAGACATGAATCAAATGGCCTATATTATCTTGACAAGAAGGTGATAGATGCAACAACTATGAAGTGCACGTCCCCGATGCGTATTGGATGCATTGTCGTGCTAGTCATCCACCACCGAACATTTTTCGACATTTGTTTTCTGAGTCTGAATCTGTGAGTACTTTTGAGTGTGAAGCTTGTTTGTTTGGCAAACACCATAGAGTTTTTACCTTCTTGTTTTCAAAGTCGTGTGTCTAGTTTCTTTGGACTAGTTCACTCAAATGTATGGGGTCTCGTGTCGTGTTTTCTGATACATCTAGCTTTAGGTGAATTAATTTAATACTTTTGTCAAAACTTTACGGTCAAATATTGCCAAAGAGTGTGTTGCTACTCCTAGTTAACAAATTTTTCTTGATTCTCATGGCATTATGCATCCGACTTCCTATTCATACACACCATAGCAAAATGGCATAATTGAATGCAAAAATCATCATCTTCTTGATATTGCCCGTTGTCTTATGTTTCACATGCATCTACTAAAAAATTTTAAGGGTCATGTTGTCCTTACATGATGCTTTAATTAATCGGCTTCCAACTTTCGTTCTTCGGGGGAGACACCTTTCTCCATTTTACATCCAAATCGTCTTCCTTTTCCATTATCTCTACGTGTCATTGGTTGTGTTTATTTAGTTCATTCTCTAATTCCAGGTCTTGATGAGTTGGACCCTTGTACTGAAAAGTGTGTTTTTGCTAGACACTCTCAAACTTAGAAGAGCTACAAATGTTACGGTCCTACTCGTCGTCATGTGTTTGTGTCGAGATGTGATTTTTTTAGGACCAGCCATACTATAATACTCAATCAATCCCTACGGCCTCCCGACAATGATGAGCGTGTCTTACTAACACTCCCACCAATCTCACTTCTTTTAGCATCATCCACGAATTACGTTTGTTGATCGCACCCGCCATAGACATAAAGCAACTCCCACCACGCTAGAGCGCCATCACTTGATTCATTTGTTCCCTTATTAGATGATGTGCCATCTTCTAATCCTGATCTTGATCTACCCATAGCTACTCGAAAAGGTACATATTCTTGCATTGGTCGTTCTCGTGGATCATTATATACCTTACTCGGTTTGTCCGATTGTCTTCGTACTCGTCACCCTATTTCCAACTTTCTATCTTATGATCGTTTATCTCTTACCTTCTCTACCTTCATCTCATCCTTGTCCTCTCGTTTCGTGCCTAGTAGTGTTGCTAAGGCTCTTGCTCATCCTAGCTGGCAAACAAGCCATGGAGGATGAAATGAAGGCACTCATTGAGAATTGCATTTGGCAACTCACTACCTTACCTGTAGGAAAGCAACCTATTGATTGTCGTTGGGTTTTCACTATTAAGGTTCACCTTAATGGCACCCTTGATCGATTGAAGGCATGGTTGGCTGTCAAAGGATGTGCTCAAACCATGATGTTGATTATGATGACACTTTCTCATCTCGTAGTTAAAATTTCATCTCTTCGTGTCTTTATTTCTAGTAGCACGTTATGGATGGCTTTTTCATCAATTGGACATAAAAAAATGCGTTCTTACATGGTGATTTGGTTGAAGAGGTATATATGGAGCAATCATCGGGATTTGTTGCTTAGGGGAGAATTTGGTATGTCATTTACATAAGGTTTTGTATGGACCCAAGTAATCTCATTGTGCTTGGTTTGGTAGGTTCGGGATACTTTTATCAAGTTTTGATTAAAGTAGTGCCAAGTCAATCATTTAGTCTTTAGTTCTATCTTCTCCTGGTTGTATTCTTCTGGTGGTATATGTGGATGATATTATCATTACTTGTAGTGATTCAGACGGTATTCACCAACTTAAACAATTTCTGCATACAGTTCAATACTAAGGATATGAGACATTCCTAGTCATCAAGGTTGCCTACTTGCATATAGGTATTAATTTGACCCTGAAAGTATGTACTTGACATTCTTGATGAGGTTGGGCTTATTGGAGCAAAACTAGTTGATACTTTTATGGAACCCAATGTGAATCTTGATGCAGAATGGAGAATTATTATATGATCCAGTAAAATATAGGAGATTAGTTGGTAAGCTAAATTATCTTACTATCACAAGACTTGATATATCTTTTGCTGTCGTGTTGTACGTCATTTTATTAGTTCTCCTTGGACTACTCATTGGAATGCCATGCTTCGGATTATCAAATACTTGAAAGGAGGTAAAGGAATATTTTCAATAATTATGGCCATTTGAAAATCACAGTTTTCTTTGATGAAGATGAAGTTGGATGTCCTACTAGTAGGAGATCTACATTAGGTTATTGTGTATTTTTTTCGAGGTAATTTAGTTGTTTGGAAGAGCCAGAAATAACTTGTGGTTTCTCGATCAAGTGTTGAAGTTGAATATAGAGCAATGTCACATGTTACAAGTGAATTGCTTTGGTTGAGGATGCTATTGTTAGAAATGGCAATGTTAACATCATAACCATTGATATTATATTGTGATAATCAATAAGCTATTCATATTGTAAACACTCCTATCTTTCATGAGTGAACCAAATACTTTGAGATTGATTGTCACTTTTATAAAGGTTCCAAAAGGGAAGACCAGTCCTCAACATACATGGATGGAGGATCAACTTGTAGTTAATTTTACTAAGAGCCCGTTTGGTTCAACTTTGGGGAAATGGCTTTGCATTTCCCAAATATCTTTAGAAGAATGGGCATTTGAAGAAGGCAATAGTGATTGGATACTTTATTTTGGTGTATTTTGCAAAGTAGCTTTGAGGTGAAAAGCAAAAGGAAAAAAAGAAAGGAAAAAGGAGGAGGGAATGCTGAAGCAGAGGGTGAAACGGTCGGGAGGTAGCCGGAGCTAGTGGTTGTGGTGAGGGAGGCGGTTGGTGGCAGTGGTGGTGGGGAGGCGGCGGGTTGCACAACCTAGATGCCACCGCCTGAGGCTGCGTGACCCAAGCGACTCTGATGCGTGGGTTGCGCGACCCATTTCATAAAAAAATTCACTCCATTCCCCTACAAAGACTTAGGCCCCGTTTGGTTCAAATATATATATAATACGTATTCTTGTAATTCTTTCGATTAAGATAATTCAATACGGCGTTTTTTTCCTTCAACATCTATACCATGTCTAGATGCATCGAACCGAAGCCATTCCCGAGATTTGTTGGATGGAGGAGCCCCACAGGGCGCTGAGTGCCTTGCGATTGGGAACTCTTAGGATTGACTACTTGGGCGATTGAACTGTCGCGTCATGGGCGTGAAGCGTGATGTTGTCCCAGGGTTAGAGCAAGAGGCAAGTCCGCATCCATCCTTGCTGCTGGAGAAGGGAGATACTTGTGTTGATGTCGGCGCAAAAACGGCCGCTAAGCGTAATCAAACAGATCTTACTGGTGAATAGTATGCAAGGAATTGGAAGGGTTGGGTACAATGGGGTTGCAGGCGGACGATGTAGACAACGTGAAGAGAGTTTCAGGAGGCTCTTGGGACACAGTCTATTTCTTTTCCTCCTTAGATCTTAGCAAGTGGTCGTGCTTGTTCGAGACTTGCCTATAGGAAAATAAAGTAAGATCGCCCGTATACAGCCATCCGGTGATAGTAAAATATTTTCGAGTTCTAATGTCCCTTTCTCTAGGGAGAAAAAAATTGGACTCCTCGATTACAATCCTCTTGCAAGTTCACGAAATCTCTAAGATATTAACCAAGATGAAACTGATGATGATTCTTGGCTCTCAAATACGGTGGAGGGGTTCCGACGACGGGGTAGGTAGCTGAGTATGCTAGCGCAGGCATAAGCTAGCTGGGCGTCGTTAAGGTATTCGAGAATCGATTTCTCTCGATCATTTGGCATAGTATCCCACAAAGACGGAAGGATGTCTTATTAAGAATGAAAAAGGCCGAAGACAAAGTCATCAATGTCGCCCTGTACAGAATTTATTCATAGATACAATGTGGAGAAGCTGAAGGGCGACGATATATCTCTCATCCTCCGGGTTTAAAAATTAAATAATGAGGCAAATGCACAACATGGTAACAGTGACAGGAGCTTTTCATAATAAGGAAAGGAACGCAGTGGCGGAGAACAACCCAAACAGCCACCGCAGCCGATCCAGCCTTGCATCAGAATGAGCAGAATTAGAGTTCGGGGAGGATCCTCCGGTGCTCGTCGTGGGTATCGCGGCTGGCGGAGGCGGCGCTAGTTGAGGGACATCACATGTTCCAGAGGTTGCATTTGCCTGCTCATGCGTGGTACACAACATTTCATAATTCAAATTATCTTTTGTTAATTCTCTCTCTCTCTCTCTCTCATATGACAATAAAGAAGTTTATAAAGGATGAGAAAAAGGTTACCTTGCAATATGAAATACTATCACACCCACAAGTCAAATGGCCGTTTGCTTCATCTACAGCTGCTGGAGCTCCACCTCCATCACTTCTCTATAAAAACAATGGAAGCCAAAATTCAGCAATTCAGCAATAGACAGACAACTACTTTGCTGTTACAGTATCCTTCCTTCTACAGAAGAAGCTTAGCCCTCAACTAAAAATTAAATTCTGGCAAAAAAGAAAGCGGGGGAGGGGGGGGTGTGTGTGGAGGAAGGGAGGAAATTCCTGGCGAAACCTGATAAAAGTCGACAGCGATGAAGTTTGGCCACCTTTTACCGGCCGCTTCATAGCAAGTATTCGTCATGCTAATCAAGTTAGCTGAATTATCCATACAGACTGTTGATGTGTTTGGATTATCAGGGAAATAGTTCTCCAGAACCAGAGATATCGATGTGGTGCTCATCGGTGAAGATTCAGCGCGATTCGGGCACTTACCAGCCACCATTCCCCCATCTCCATCTGAAAGCATAAAATAGAAGGCAAGAAAACGTCAACATCTGAACAAAATCACGTCGTCCATATTGAATAAGTTATAGACCTCCCTTACGTCGATAAACCCAAATTGTAATACTCCATAAAGATAGTTAGAGCGAATTTGAAAAGGTATAATCAGCTAAACTGGGTCTAGATGAAATAAGAAAGGGAGTCTTACACTGATTTTCCACGACATATGTCCACTCATAGGCAATTCCTTCTGTTGCCTCTTTCGACGACTTAGAAGTGAAAACAACTAAGCGCTGATTCTGCTTGACCATGTCATCCACTGTAGGCCAATCTCCGCCAGTTTTGGGCATGCTCGATGCGGGGAACATGTACTTGCTGAGGCCAGATTCATTGAAGACCTTCGTCAATCCTTGAGTGGAAGTCACATAATCCTCAATAAAAATGGTGACTATCTCAGTTGGATTTGCTTCCAGGAACGTCTGTATCTCTTTAAGAACATTGATGGCCGGTTGCTGAAGGAAGAAAAAATGGCAAGTTGAGTTCATCAGTTATCAGACAATGTCATTCTTATATCTGTCAATACAACTTATACGCTGTGAACACTTACAAAGGCGGTGAAATTGTAGCACTTCCCCCCGAAAGAGTGGCACAACCATATGTCATTTTCGAAGTCATACATGTCAAGCATCAGCCCTCGAACTCCATTCTGTATGCACAATTAATCAGATTGTCAGATCATATGATAGAGAGAAATATGACCAGAAAAGAGGGAACGAGAGATTGACTTCTCCAAAAAGAAAAGAAATTAGAAACAGAATTAAAAAGTTGACCATAATTAGAAAAGATAACTGAAAAATATTTCTATGACTATCTCAATAAATTGAAAATCCTTTCTGTACCATCTGTTTTTCAACTGATGATTTGAGTGCCTCAACTTCTCAACTTCATTCTCTTAAAAATCAGAGACTACCGTCATCGACTGATTTCCTCATGAAGTTGTTCCATGTTACTCAACGGCAAGAAACATGCCAATGGCGAGAGCTCTCTTTTCCTTTTACTATAGGACAATCACGCCTTTTGCTTGCTTTGGTCATCCCGTAATGCAAGGTTAAGCTACATGAAGTGTATCGCAAAACAAACTAATCGTTTCTCTTGTTGCACCCCTCTCTAAGATGAGAGGTGAAAACAAACCCAACATCGGCAAATCTGGCAGTGTGAAGAGTCAGCACGCATTAACCAATATGGCAGGGAACAAGAACTAGAATAACATGGGAGCAAGTCTGGACAAACATACGGCCAGGAAAGCGAAAGATAGAAGGCATAACGAAGATAAGTGTTCTTGACAAACCATGGGATCTATCTTTTCCTTTCGATCTTGCCTGCACTGAAGATATCTTCTTGTGACGAACTTAGGCAGTGATCTTTCCCTTATTTTGTTTAAGTGATAGCTGCAAACTGTCTAGGCATGAATGGATAAAAGGATTGATATTTGCAGAGGCCTATTTCATGCTCATGTTTTGCTGTACATCTCTCTCTCTCTCTCTCTCTCTCTCAAGCTATGTGGTACTTGGGCAGTCACAGGTACGTGGTCTATTTCTCAAATGAATTAAATTTTGAATGAATCTTCACCTGCAACATTAGAATGCCATCTGTGGTGTATCCTGTAATGCTAATCAAAAATAAAATCTATAATCCGCAATTCACGTCAAGATTCAACAAACCTCGCTCAGTTCAAGAGGACCAAGAAATCACAACCGTTACAAACGTCAAGTTCAAATTAGCCGGCACTGATGGGATACCGAGTCCGGCGAGTTAGTCAAGATCACAATCGCCCAGAAGCATCATTTGAAAGGGTCATAAATTGCCTGTAGACCATTGTGATTTTTGGCTTTCTTCTTGTTTCTTGGAAGGTCAAAGTTATGGTGCCGCACGCAACAGTCTGAACATATTACCGGTCCCCCCAGCCCAAGTCAAACTAAGAAACCTTGAATCTAATCTTAAATTAGCAAGAAAGAGTTACACGCCAGAGAGAGGGAGAAAGAACGTACATTGAGTTGACTGGTGACGGAATCTTCTTGATTGTACTCAGTGACGAGACCGGAGCCGGTGGCCGACTTGGCGCCGGTAAGAGCGAACGAATTGTGAGTCGTCAGCCACGAGTACTTGTTGAACGGCAAGCCATTCACCTGTTAAACCCAAATTCATCAGACAGAATTCGACGTTCCAATAATTGCAAGTTCGTCGCCTTTCAAAACCAAGAAGCAAAATCCAAGAAACGCGAAAGAGCGTCGTCGAATTACTTTGGAGGTGGGGCTGACGGGTTGAATCCGGGTGCATCTGGGTCGGGTGTTACCGTTCGCGGGGCAAGTCTCGCACTTCAGGCCGGCGTCGCACACGCTGTCCGACGAACACGTATTCCCAAGCTGCGATCCAACAAACAGACATTCAGATAAACCCGCCGCAATTCCATTCCCCGGACGTTAAGCTATTGCCTTCAAAGATCAGGCGGTTCGAGGGGAACACCTGGAGGGTCAACCCGCGAGCGAAGAGGCCGAACAGAAACAGAGCACCAACAAGAACGCACGAACTCGCCCCCTAAAACAGAATTGTTGTGGCGGTTTTAGAGAATCGTCGGAAGAGAAAATCCCAGGAAACAAGAATGGCGGGGATGGAGGAAAAAGGACGGGTTTACCTTCATCTTGCGATTGCCCTGTTTAGAGTTTGAGGCAGAGAGAGAGAGATGGAGGTGGTGGTTGAGAGAGAGAGAGAGAGAGAGAGAGAGAGAATAAGGTAAGGGTGGTGCGTACCAAATTTGGAGTGGTTGGAAGGGAAGAGGGTAATGGCTGACAAAATATGGCGGGTTGGAACCTTTTTCTGAGTTTGACCTTCCCACCCTGTCTCTCTCTCTCTCTCTCTCTCGCGTTCTGTCACCAACTTCTTACGTCTCCATTGTCGTCCTCATTTTGCTTTCACTTTCAGGCGTAGACAGAGAGAGGGAGGGAGAAACGCGTTGTGCTTTCACTAGCCGTTGCGGCGGGCGCAGCCGCCTGTCGTGTTGTCGTCGCTTCTTCCGCTGGCTCTTTCTGGGGATGGCCGAGGGTCAAATGAAGAGAATTTTCTGTCCGAGAAATATGGTATAAGGTTAGTAAATTTGGGAAATCATATGAGATATAAGCTCCATTTTTTTTTGTATAATTGAAAAATTATTCTCCTAAAAACAATCGTTTGTATTGCTTGAATTGATTAGTTAATGAAATTTTCTTTTATCATCAATAATAATTTATGTCTAAATATCTTAATGAACGATGGAAATAATTTTCGTTTGAAAAATTACCACATTTTAATGATCGATTGAAAAGTTATGACATTTAAGTAGATGTTGTACAAAAATTAAGGCATTCAAATGAATGTCGTATCGAAAATTATAATATCCATGTTGTTTTTTTCCTAAATAATGTGTCCACGTGTCAAGTGCAAATCCGATCCAATAGATAGGAAGAAAGTCAATATTGGAATAATATGAAGAGGAAATTTAAAACTTCACGAAAGGAGGTGTGAAATGGACGACTTCTTAGGAAAGCCTCGGTGGAGTTTCCAAAATCTCTAGAAGATTAACGTTTGAATTTGACAATGACTACTAAATAATCTTTAGAAGATTAGTATCTCTCTCTCTCTCTCTCTCTCTCTCATATATATACATAGAAGAAGGTTTTATGGCTGAAAAATGCATGATGACATGCAAATCAGATTGACTTATGAATGTCATGAAATATAATTTCATTGTTTAGATTCTGTTTATTTTACGAAAAATGAATAATTTAGAATTTTTTTAAAAAAAAAATACGCTTTTATTACTTTTGAAAGTGAATGAACATTTGATAAAAAAAAGTGAATGAGCGAAAAATATTTTCATTATTCACAAAAATTCTTAGACATAAATTGGCATTCAATAATGAAAATTCTTTTAGCGACTAATTATTTCAAGCAACAAGAACAATCATTTTTAGGAAAATATTTTTCAAATTATTCATTTTCCATATAATAACGTTTTAAATGTTTGACCACTTGGGATAAGATTAACAAAAAATAAATGCGTGTGATTGAATAAAGAGGGAATCGCGTGGGTGCTTCCTTTTTCTTAATGACTTTTTCAGTTAGGTTGATTTTTCTTAAGATGCTCAAACTTTTATTTATTTTAATATTTGTCAGATTAATTGTTTAATTTTTAATGGAGTCATCAATTAGGATCACGATCTTGGAGCGCTAATTATTTTTGGGGTGGTAAACTAATGACGAAATGGGAGTCGTTGAACTAATCGAATTACTTTTTAGAGAGTTGTTAAGGCATGCACATGTAGCCCACATTTATTTATGTCGATCGAAATGTTATCTTGTATGCCCTTAATGAGAATAAAAATTCGACGAAGAATATTGTAGAAAGTCGAAATAAATTGCATGTCATGAAATCCTCGTCCCCCGTCATAACTCCAAAAGAGCTTTTCTGATTCTCAAGTTATCGCACGTAACATGAGAAATCATCATGGAATTGTGCATCGGTGAAAACATGTATCAACACATGTATAGATTAAAGAGCTGGGACTGGATACGGCTACATATTGATGATTGACATATATCAACAGCGACTCTGAGTTCGAGAAATTATTCAGTAAAGTTGGTTTAGACCTGTCAAATGAGAGGATCAAGTTCAATTTGAGTTAGATAGTCCAATCCAAATCAATTCATTTAACTCGTATTAGCCCATTTATATAAAATACAATTTTAATAATCCACACCCAACCCATAATATTGTAAACACTCCGTACTTTTATTTAACTTAGGGTGCATTTGGTTTGCAAAAAACTCAAAATTTGAAAAATATTTTTTTTGAAAAATGATCATTTGTATCACTTATGAAAATGAATAGTGCAAGATTTCATCACCCATTGAAACAGTTAGGCATAAATTGTTGTCCATAATGAAAATATTTTCCATTGATTAATTTTTCTCAAATGATATAATCAATCATTTTTTGTGTTTTCCATGAAACAAACACACCCTTAATATTTGTCCAATTTTTTTATAATTTCCAAATTTAACAATTAGATTTGTCTTAATAAATTTTGCTCATATTCCTACTCACTTAATTTTTGTAAAGTTCCTATTTTTTAAAACATTCTGTGGTCGAACTTTAGGGTTCAGAATGAATGGGGGCCGTTCATGTGCTTTTCTAGACAGGAAAATTTTACATTTCCAGAATTTTTTTCCCTCGTTAATTTATTAACGGTAGTGTTCCCAGAAGTAAAGCTTGTAAAGCTGCTTCAATGGTGAATCAATAATAGGACAACTCTGAAACGAGACGAAAGGTTGGTGATAATACAGAACGCGAGCAAGCCAGATTCTTTACAGCACTAATTATCGAAAACCCAATTATGGATTGACACGGGCAAGCTTTTGGGCTTTAGCCAAATTCAGCAAATTCTCAAGGGAAAACTACTTCTCTCTTTAATGGGTAATTATGCTGTATTGAAAATGAGTCTCGAATGGGTTTATTCCCAATCCATTTAGACCCATATGGAGCTCACCATCTATTTCTCGAATCCATTGGAACCTATTTTTAAAATTTCAGGCAACCCATCTGTGACATGACCCATTATATATGACTTAAAGAATGGATTTTGGATTTGTTTTGCCGCCTCTAAACTTGGTACATATATTATATCAAATCTAAATTATCAAATCTAGTAAGACCTACAAGAGATCCATGTGAAATTACTTACTATATATATTCGACTTTCAAGAGGCATTCTATAAAGATAGCCAATTTTATAAAACTTCTAATATGGATAGGAATAAAAATAAAGAGAATTCGAAATTAGAAATATTTAAAGAAGATTCATTTTTATTATGGTTTGAAAAACTTCTTGTGACTCTTCTTTTCAATTATAAACGATGGAAACGTGCATCGCAATATATAAAATCCAATCAATTTGAAAATGCCGTAAGAAATGAAGTGTCTATATATAACACCAGCATTGTAGTTGGCCTGATGTACAGAGCTAGGAGATCATTTTGGTCTCTCTCTCCTCTAATTTTCATATGTTTGAATCCTTCAAAGGTCAAACCTGAGGCGAGAAATTTGAGAATTTGTCGCATTTGGTCGAACCCGAGGCAACAAAAATAGTTTTCTGACACAAGATTTGTCACCTTAGCTGAGTCCAATCCCAGATTTGGGATTGGGAACTCCAACGTCGATTTATTTTAGTATATATAAGACAGCTCATAATTTACTGAAGCTTTAAAGATATAGCCTACAAGAAGAATCTGAATTGTTTGGCTAAAAAAAAGGAATTTGAAATTACAGACTCCAAATGAAATTACAAAATCACTTCTAAGTTATTGAAATGAAGTAAGACTATGAGGGCTAACACGAAAATAACTTATTCTACCGCCATGGTAGTTTTCTCTCTACACTATGTAGAGCTCCTCTACCTCCATGGTAGTTTTTTCTTCCCCAGGCTCATCTACCTCGCTTCTTTCACTGTCACTTGCGGAGTTATCTCTTCCACCTGTATTTTTCTCATTTCCTTCTAACCCACTCCACCATTTCATTTCCTCTCTATTCGCCCTTTACCCACATCCTCCGTTCATTTGCATGTCGCGATCCACCTCCCTATTTTGACGAAATTCCATCAACTTCCCCGTGTCGCTATCTTGGTCGATTCTTTACCCATGGATCTCTGTTGCTGCATTAATTGTTCGTGGGTCCTTTGCTGAGGCGTCATCTCATTGTCGGCCTCTGTTTCTATAAAATGGACCACCTATCTGCTGCAGATGATGCCCGCCTGCTGCCTTATGCAATCGCATGGGTCGATTGTGGTCCGAACAGCAAATTGAGATATGGGATGAGGCGGTACCTAGGCATAAGATTGAGGAATGTCGCTCACTCGTAGGTAAGCTTCTCAATAACCCCTCCGTTAACCTTCAGCCTTCCAAACTACTATGAAAAAGGCTTGGCGCACCGATTTAGTGGAATTCTCACAAGGCGACTCGGTTTGTACATTATAAAGTTTAAATCTTATGACGTCAAACAGCGAGTTCTCGAAAACGGACCTTGGTTGTTTGTCAACCATCTGCTTATCTTAAAACCTTGGATAGCTAACACGCCGCTGTATTGCTATGACTTTAACACTTGTACCTTCTGGGTCCATGTTGTCGGCTTGCCTTTGGAGCGTTGTACCGACACTATAATCCGTCGGGCTGCAGGCCATATTGGAACGGTTATCGAAGTGAACATAGAGAGTAAAGATGGATTACCACTTCGAGCAATGAGGGCAAGGGTGGAATTGGACCTTCTACGACCGCTGAAAACAGGGCTTCTCTTTAAGGTGGACGGCAAGACTTTCTAGTTGGACTTTAGATATGAACGTTTACCTCATTACTGCTACTCCTGTGGTATACTAGGTCACTATGCCACGAACTGTAAAACTTTTCCATGTGATGAGAATAAATTAGATGAAACCAGTTTTTTATATGGATCTTGGTTAAAAGCGAGGCAAGGGAACATAGCCCCTTCGGCGTACCTTTTATGATGAAGAGATTATCCCCGAGACTCCTCAACCTCATTCAGCACCTACTCTTGCTCGTCGTCCAAGCTGAACTGACATTCCAGTACAGAAAAACAAGGGTAAACAAACTATGGCAGCCTCGTATGTGATCCTATTATCCTCGAAACAAAAGCCGTCAAGACCTTCATACCTTTGATCGGCAACTCATAGACTGATAACTATGTAGCTAGTTCTTCTCGCGAAAAAGAAGCTCAAACATTCACGTCGAATGCAAGATCGGGACCTCTCAAGAAGGCAAAACGACTTCTTCATCATGAAGTTCGACATCAACTACGGGAACATTTCGATGAATCAGCTTTACAAGAAACCCCTATTATTGAAGGACTCCGCATGTTGGGCCCCGGTGGCTGGCCCTAAAAAGCCACCACCTCCACAATGAGACTTATAAGTTGGAACCTCGGGGTTGGGCAACCCCCGACAGTTCAAGCACTTAGGGTCTTAGTGACCCGAGAAGCCCGATATCCTATTTTTGATGGAAACGAAAAATCAGACTCGAAGCTCATGTATCTTCAACGTAAACTTAAATTCTTAGCGTTATATCCAAGATCCATAGGATTGGCAGGAGGATTAGCCCTTTTTTGGACTGAACAAGTTTCATTGCAAGTAACCTATAACTCATCCGATATGCTGGACTCTATTTGTACTAACCTGGACTCTGGCATCATCATGCGTCTTACCTGCTTACATGCTCCAGCGCGTTATCATCTCCGGCAGCATCTGTGGACAGCTTTACGACATATTAGTAATTTCAACACCCTTCCTTGGCTATGTACAGGGGATTATAATGAAGTGCTATATCCATGGGAGAAAGTAGGGAAGTGTCCTGCCGAACCTCACCGAATGTTTTCCTTTCGAAATCTACTAAATGATTGTTATCTTATGGATCTCGGCAGTAAAGGTTGTGCCTTTACATGGACTAATAACAGAGATGGCGATCATATTGTAAAGGAGAGATTAGATAGAATGCTTTGCACAAAGGATTGGAGATTGGCTTACCCTCTTGCCGAAGTACTTGCTCTTCTAGCCCTCGGATTCGATCATAGCCCCTTCTCTTGTACACGAAACTCTTCCAAGCTGTAAAAGGCGGAAATCTTTCTATTTTGAAGCTTTTTGGATTCAAGATATGGAATGCCGTGCCACGATTGCTGCTTCATGGGCCTCTTCTCGCTTTGAGAGATCACACTCCCCCACAACCGCGCTTTGTCTCGTTGCACTATCCAAATGGAGTCGTTCTAAATTCGGAAATGCACAAACTCGCTTCATAACCTCAAGTATCGCAGTCTCTCACAAATCAATCATTCCTTCCCTCTAATACCGGTGATATCGGACCGAAAGCAAAAATACATAATTTATGGCAAGGAGGAAAAATTTTGGGCAATGCGATCTCGGGTTAATTGGCTTAAATGGGGGACGAAACACCAAATTCTTCCATGCCACTACGTTCAAAGACGACAACACAACAAGATACGAATGCTACAGATGAACAAAGAAAACTGGATACGCAATTCTAATGATCTTAAAGAGATGACCCTCGTACTTTCAGCTATATTCTTCGGCAGGGTATGGGACTATGGCCCGACACCGGCTCTATGCAAACAAGTTGTAACGGTAGAAATGAATGATAATCTAATAGCTGCAGCATTGTGAGGTCGAATCGGTTTTCCAATTAGGCGAAGCAAAAGCACCCGGTCCAGACGGCTTGAATGGTCGGTTTATCGCACCTATTGGGATATTCTCGCAAAATGAAATCATATTAGCCGTGCAACAATTTTTTCATACGGGGATCTTATTACTGAATATAATCGCACCTCTATTTCCCCGATTCCTAAAATTCCTCATCCCGAAAGATTGGATCAATTCCGTCCTATTAGCCTCTGCAACTTTATAGATAAGGTGATTTCCAAGATTCTTGCTAACCGTCTTAAACCCCGGCTGCCACAGCTTGATAGCACCAACAAACTGCGTTGGAGGTCGCCAAATTCAGGATAATATAATTGTGTTTCAGGAAGTACTACATCAATTCCGAATCAGAAAGAGGAAAAAGAACTTTCATGCAGTGCTTAAACTAGACATGCAGAAGGCTTATGACCGGGTCGAATGGAATTTTCTCAGAGATTATCTCCTCAAGCTTGGATTTCATACCAAATGGGTTAACTGGATATTCCAATGCATTTCTACGGTTTCTTATAGTGTCAAATTGAATGGTGAATCTCTACCTTTTTTCCATCCTACAAGAGGTCTCAGACAAGGCGATCCTTTATCACCGTACCTGTTCATTCTCATGGCTAATGCATTAACTACTCTTATCAATAATGCAGTGGATATTGGCAATCTTCAAGGTATTAAACTTAATCGAAGGTGTCCTACTCTCTCCCACTTATTTTTCGCAGATGATGCCATTTTTTTCCTTGATGCGAAGCTTATGGAATGTCAGAACTTAGCTACTGTCCTTAATGAATATTGCCTAGCAACCGGTCAGTTATTAACCGCAACAAATCGTTTATTTTGTAGTGCGACTTGTCCTATCGATTGAAAGCAAATCTGGCCGAGTACTTAGAGTTCCTATACTACATCAAACGGGCAAATATCTTGGCATACCTTCGATTGGGGAAAATCTAAACGGGAAAATGTTTTCTTGGCTTATGGGCGGGTGTATTCGAAACTTGAAGGTTGGAAAGAAAACTTATTTCAAAAGGAGGTAAGGAGGTACTTCTTAAAACCGTTGTGCAAGCAATACCCCGTATGTGATGTCGATTTTCAAAATCCCGGCTGCTATTTGCAAAGCCATAGAGCAAAAAATCGCTAAATTCGGTGGCAAATGGATTCTAGCAAGAGAGGTATACATTGGAAGAATGGGGATTGTATTAAGAGTAGGAAAGATGAAGGGGTTTAGGATTTCGTGATCTTATGACCTTTAATAGAGCTCTCTTGGTAAACAAGCTTGGCGCCTAGCTCAAGAACCTACCTCATTGTACGCAGGCTTCTAAAAGGTTTATACTTTCCATCTCGGGATTTTTGGCATGCCTCTAAAGGTGCTAGACCCTCTTGGGGTTGGCAGAGCATTTTACTAGGCCAGGACTCTATTGCAGATAAGGTTCTATGGTCTGTAGGAAATGGATCTAGAATTAAAATTCGTGAGGATAGCTGGTTACCTAGCGGAGTTATTGGAGGACCTGCTCCTAGGGATGAACCGGCCATGGTTGGTGCTTTATATCAACGATTCCAACTCATGGGATCACGCTCTTTTGCATCGAATTTTGATCGCCAAATAGTTGACGAGATCCTATCTATCCCTATTCGACCCCACTGTACTCAAGATAAACTCATATGGAGAGGAACGCAAAATGGTAGTTTTACAATGAAGAACTGCTATAATCAGATCAGAGCTCAGCACAAAAGAAATATCACAAATCAGGCCTCTTCATCTTTTCAGCCGCCCCGCAGATTATGGAATGCGATCTGGAAAATACACACTATGCCTAAACTAAAATCATTTCTATGGTCTCTTTGCAATAATGCACTCGCGACTAGAGAAAATCTATATAAGCGACATATCTTGACAGACCCGACTTGCAGTTTATGTGATAATCAGGTACCTGAGACCCCTGAACATCTTTTTTTGTTCTGCCCATGGACACATGCTGTTTGGATGCATTCGAGTTAGCTATTCCGAGTCCCGTAGTATCCGTACGAGAATAGAAAGTTGGTTACTTCAATTTATTGACAAGTAAGGGTGGCTTACCGGACCTTGAAACGATTACCTCTATTCTCCGGCACATCCGGAAAGCCCGAAACAATTTCCTTTTCCGTCAACAACAGCCGAATGCTGAGAGAGTTGTGCGCTTGGCCATCACGATGCCCCGTCTCGGCGCAATTTTGATACCCCTGTCACGGCCAGCTCCAACACGAATATTTCGAATCACAAATGGAATCCACCGGACCAAGGAGTCTTAAAATTGAACATTGATGCAACTTACCACTCATCCGCACCGACGCCTCGGCGGCTTGCGTGTGCGAGACTCATCCGGCCGATTGATTGATGGATTCGCGCACTATTCGCGCCTCCTCGGCCCCGCAAGCGAGGCGATTGCCCTAAATCTCACACTGCATTTTCTGCTTCGGAGAGGACGAGCCGGATCGATCGTCGTCGACCCGACCGTTTGTCCATGGTGGAAGCCGTTCGTGATCCCGCCCGACGCCGTGGGAACTCGAGCAATCCTCGAAGAAACTGCGGCGCGATGATTCGGTGCCCTAATCTCCAACTACTACACTGTCATAGAGAAGCCAATGGTGTTGCGGATCGACTTGCGAAGGCCCATCGGGCCTCTTTACTCCCTACGAATTGGGTTCTTCACCCTCCTCCTTTTCTGCAGGATCTTGTGTATTCTAAACTTAATGTATCTTCTTCTTTTGCTAAGTGTTTAATATATGTGTTATTACCGACCAAAAAAAAAAAACACGAAAATAACTTAATTAGTCATATGATTCTATAGAGCAACTTTTTAGAAAATGAAATTGATTTTTTGCACATTAAATGTATTAAATTTTAATGAAAATAATCTTTTATTTTCCAAATAAAAAAAAAAACTTAAGATATTTTAAAGAAAAAGCGAAAGTTTGGAGGAAATTCTCTTGACATTAGTTAGTAAATTGACCTTTGAGGATGGGAATATGCTTTAAATAAGTGAAAGTATATTTTTCCAAAATATTAACATAGTTACGGTGTTGACACCTGAATTTTTTATTATTTATTTATTAATTAATTGCAAGAAGCATTTATTATATTGTTTACTTCATCACATTAAGACCGGACCGATAATGAATGGTTTTGAACTTAAATTCGATAGATTGAGCCCGTAGTGGGGCAAAATTCAGCTAAGGTTAGACATAAAGAGATACGTGTGAGGCATAGAGATAAAGAGTTGGAAAGAGCCCTCGCCGTCTTGTTGCCACCCACCACCGCGTCTCGCCGTCGACGACGCCGTTTGCTACTCGAGCCAATGCCGTGCGCGCCCTCTCCTTTGCCGCAAGCAGCCGCCGCCTTGCCGACGAGTTTGAACCCGACCAACAACAACTCATCATCGCTCTCCTCACCGATGCAGCCCGCATTGAAGACCAAACTCTATCGACCAAGAAGCTGTTTCCCCGTGTGCAAGTCACTCTTCCGATCCTATTGTTTAGAAAGCCTGCACTTGGCTTGCATCACTCACCGCCGATGCCGAGTTTTGTGACTAAGCATATCCCCATCGCCGCAACCCCGACGATGCGCTGCTTGCTAACTGAGCTGCCGTTAATCGAGATCTCGCCGCCGTCCACGTCCCTAGCCAAGCCGAGCCTTGCCACCTTTGTCGCCCGAGACGCGCCGGCCCGACAATGTTGAGTTGCCATCGCAAGCCCGAGCTCCTTCTTGCCAATCCACCGCCTGAATTGCATCTTGTACCGACGTGAGCCGCGTCACTTGAGCCCGCCGCCTTGTCGACGCGAGCCCCCGCCCGGCCGAGACACCCCGCTACTGCGGGCTGAGCTCACAATCCCCGAAACCCGTCGCAGCCCCGCCATGTCAAGCCGTGACTGCACCACCGCTACCCCCGCCACGGCTAATCTGCGGTGTCGACCCGAAGTGATTTGGTCACTATTTTGCAAAGTTTTCAATCGAGAACGGCTGTGGTACAAATAAACACCGCCGTGAACCGCCGCCAACGCCACCATTGAGCCGTGATTCCGGTTTGATTATGACGAGTTAAAATTCAGAAAGTTAATCCTCAAATTAGATAATTATCTTATCTCTAATTCCTTTAGAATGTTTGGTTGCCTGTTTTGAGTGATTTGATATATGTCATAAGATATTAAATTGAATTTGTATATCCACAAAATCCTAAAAAATTGCCATAATTTTCCTAACTTAACAATGTGCTTAGATGGCTATTTGATCTCTAACCATGAGATACAATACCGGTTGCATGGAAACCGACTATTCTATTCATAACCATTCTATTCATAACTATTTGGACATGATCACGATTTATAAGTTTCCTGCATTTGAATGGATTATCTTCCATCAATATCCTTAATTACTTGGATATGATCATTGGTTTATTTGATTTCCTAATTTAAATAGATTAGATGAGCTTTGTGGATTATATTATTTAATTGAATAGTTATCATGTTATCGCTTTCCACAAAGAAAATCCAAAAAAAAAAATAGATAGAATTTGATTTGATTCTTGTTGATAATGTTGCCTAATTTAGATTAGATTGCATGTTTATAGTAGGTAATGTATATATTCCAGATTTTTAAAATACAAAAAATACAAAAACTTTGATTTAGAATAAATTAGGCTTCCTTTTCTTAATTTAAATTGCATGTTTAAATATTAGGTATTTTTAATTACGAATTTTAATAGAAGGAAATAAAAAAATCATGGACATGTCACGTAGTTCATCTATGGCACATCATTTAGTAATTACATGTTTAGGATTATTAAATTGAAATGTGTGACATGTTAGAATAGTTAAATTATTTATTGCCCCTCATTAGCATTAGGTCATCTAATTAAAAATCGTGACACATAGTTTGCATGTTAGCTTGCACATCGCATGTCATTTTAGTATAGACATTTTGTACATCATTGCATTTAAAATAATTGCATTGCATTGCATTGCACGTAAATAAATTACTTAATTTATACATGCAATCTTAACCTAAAACAAACAATTTTATCAACAAAAAACAATTCAAATTTCTGTCTGATCATTTTTTGGATAATTTTCACAAAACAATCAAGTAAAAGATAACTATTCAATGGATGCAATCCATAAAAGCTTATCTTATCTGTTTAATTTTGGAAACAAATAAACCAACGATCATATCCAAATAATTAAGGATATTGATGGAAAGTATTCCGTTTAGATTTGGAAACAATTAAATCAATAATCGTATCTAAGTAATTATAGTTAAAGATCGAATTGGGATTAGGAAAGTTTCCTAACTTGCGTGATATTTTAGATTTTGTAGATATACATATTTGCTTGAATATTTGACAAAAGTAACAATTATTCAAAATAGGCAGGTAAATATTCCAAATCAATCAAAGATGAGACAATTACCTAATTTGAAGATGGGCTTTCCAAATTTCTTCAACTCAAAGTGATCGGATCGGAATCGCAAGAGGGTATTCAACGGCGTGGTCGACGGTGGTGGTGTGGTAGATGGAATGCGGAGTTGGTGCTTTTGGTAGCTGCTCGGCACAGCCATAAGGCAGCAGGCTCACCAGGGAAACTCTGCGGCTCAGGATGGCGAGGACGCTGTGGGGCGCTTCAGCAGCAGGCACGTCGTGCTCGGCACAGATCAGCACGGCGTCGAAGCTCGCGGCAAGGGGCTCAGCGTGCGGCGATGGATCAGGAGAGAGTCAGAGATCTCGAGAGAGTCAGAGCCTTTCCTGACCTTTTGTAGACTGTGTCCTCTTGTCCCTCTATTCTCAGTTGTTGGCCGTTTGTGTGGTGGGGAGAACTAGCAAAACGGAATTTGGTAGACAACGCAGCAAAACTCACAAGCCGAGGCACTGATCAGTGTGTTCTTCGTTGAAAATTCAGCAAAAACCCATGCAACACAAGGAGGACCTGCCAAGACCAAAAGCAAGAATTTGGATTAACGCCAGTGCTTGCTCGGCATCAGAGAAAACTTGACGGCCACGAGTGGAGCGATCGAATACGACGATGGCAGGTCATCGGTTTGGGCAACGCGGCTAGGGAATAACTTGTCGGAGAACCAGAATGCAATAGCTCGAGCGCTCGCTGGATCGTTGTCGAGATTAGGACTTCAACTTCGTGGTTTTGCCGGTAGCCTCGGGGACGGTGGCGTTGCGGGAAAGCCTAACGCTCTGTGGGTTCAGCCGAAAAATACCACGGAAAATTGTCGAAATCTTCGCTGGTGCAGGTTGGCGTCGAGGCAAGGCGAAGCCGGAACGGGATATCTCAATAGCCTGGGCGCTCTCTCTTCTTTTCTCACGTGTATGTCCTCTGAAATCATGATTTTGCCGACCTCGAATTATGAGGCATAATCATATATTTATAATGCTTTCCCAAGTTTAACCTCAATTTCATGAGTTTATTCTAGGCCTTGTCAAGATAATGGGCTGAATTAGCTTAAGACCCATCATTAATTAACTCACGGGTTAGATTAAATTAAGCTCAATTTGGGTTGTCCCTCACGTGATTTTTGGCTACCTTGCCTCTCTCTCTAGTTAAGTCAAAAATTGGCCCCTTTTGGGGCTCAATTTGTTGAATTTTAAGCTTAAAACCATTTGCTGTTGATCCAACACTAATATGACTAATGAAATAAACCATATAGTAAGTGCTCCTAAAATTATGTGCTAGTGCGACTTAACTCTAAAATTTTTATTTAGAAGTTAAAGATTAATCCCTAATTTTTTATATAATTAATTACTAAATGATTAGTCAAGACTTTAGGTGTCAACACATCCAACATAACGTATAATAAAAATAAGAGTTAATAATACTTAAGGGATAAAAAATTACTGAAAGAAAGACCAATGATTGAGTTGAATTAAATAGTACTACTTATTGATGAAGGCAATTTTTTTGTAAAATACGACGAAAAAGATGTTTGGAAAGTGTAGAGTATATACATACATGCACACACGAATAACATTCAATTATTTCAAATTATGTATATTACTTTTGAATGCTATTTTTTTATAATTTTGTGATTATTGTAACCGTTTCAACTCTGAAAATACTATTTTTCATGGAAGTTGGACGTGCAAATACAGAGAAGCAGTTTTAATAAATATAAATTTTCAAAATTATTACGTATAAAAACCACCCAAAGCTTGCAGCAGATATACCAGACTTACCAGTAGAGCTATTATATATAGGTTAATACTAGCCTCGACCCACCTCAGCGAAAATCCTCGACATCCTGCCCCGAATCTAACGCCACACCCATCCCTAGGCCCGAGCTCTGGTTCGAGGATCATCAACTGGGGTCCAACCTAAAGTGCAAGATGTTGATAAACTTTATCTCAGGAAAAGCAAACAGATAAGATGTTTGAGAGTACTAGTAGGTTCATGAAGAAGTCAGCTGTTTTTCCTTTTCCAGCATATAAATCTGTTTGATCGAGCTGCTCTCCGGCGCCGATGCCAGGCCCGAAATCATCATCGGACAGTTAAAAAGGATAGGGGCAAGTGGGGTGCCGCCATGATGATCCTGACAGGGTAAACCGCATTAATCGATGGAGAGGATCCTAATCCGTTTGATAAGTACTCTAAAATTAAGAAATGTTCATGGAAATGGTGAATTCAAGAGGGACATCTGTCTTGGAGGATCTGCTGATCAATTCCTTGGCCTTAACTGATGGCTTTTTATTGCACAGAAGACCAAGTAGTCCTTGGAGTGAAAGGCTAAAGCAAGCAAGCAAGCGACAAATCTGGATGAAAGGATTTTCTTGCCTCAACTATCCACTCACATGAAGTGAAAACCGAGTGTTAGCATGCACGTGACAGAAGAACTCGGGGTTTCTTGCTTTCATGGAAAAAGTTACACCATGGGCCACCACCACAAAGCTTTTCCAAGCAGGAAATGATGAACTGTTCCCCAGCTTTAAATATCAAAAGAGAGCAAATTAATGAAAAAGTATTTTCCCAATGAGGTGTTTCCCACTTATTAGCTCGCCTTTAAGAAAGAAGAACCCAAAAGAAACAGACAAAGCTTTAGCTAGTAATACAGAGAAAGCACTAAACTTCTCATTCAATTCATGTTCGAATGAAGCTGAGAGATTTTGAATGAAGAGAGCAAGTTGAACGTAGCAGAGAAACAATCGAGGCCATGTCCAAGGTAGCACCCGCACTCTGCTTTGTGATCTTGCAGTTTCTGCCTTCTTGTTGGTCACAATCCAAGTCCGAAACCTACATCGTCCACATGGACACTCTATCCATGCCAAAAGTGTTCTCTGACCAGCGCAGTTGGTACTTGGCCACTCTTTCTTCTTTATCAGATGGTGGAGCAACATCAAATCCTCTCGACAAGCTCGTCTACACGTACGGTAGCTCGGTCCACGGCTTCAGCGCGACTCTCTCCAGGTCGGAGCTTGAATCTCTCAAGAGATCCCCTCACTATGTATCCTCCACCCGTGACCGCCCCCTCAAGCTCCACACTACGCACACTCCCAGCTTTCTCGGACTGAACTCTGTCTCCGGTGCTTGGCCTGCTTCCGAGTATGGCAATGATGTAACTATTGGGTTCGTGGACACCGGGATTTGGCCGGAGAGCGCGAGCTTCCGCGACAACGGGATCCCTGCAATTCCCTCAAGATGGAAAGGATCGTGTGTCTCTGGCGGCGACTTCAACGCCTCCTTGTGCAACAAGAAAATCATTGGAGCCCGGTTTTACCACCGGGGCCTAGTAGCAAACAATCCCAAAGCAATTAAAGTTTCAAAGGACTCGGCACGCGACACTGATGGCCATGGGACACATACTTCTTCAACGGCTGCTGGCAATTGGGTGAGAGGCGCATCTTATTTCGGTTATGCTGCTGGAACCGCTGTAGGAATGGCGCCGAAATGTCGAATCGCCATCTACAAAGCAGCGTGGAAACACGGGGTGTATGCTTCAGACGTTATTGCAGCCATAGATCAGGCCATAGAGGATGGAGTCGACATACTATCTCTATCCATGGGCCTAAGCTCGGGCGATGCCAGTTCGCTCGGGCAAGATCCGATCGCAGTGGCGACTTTCGCTGCTATCAAAAGGGGGGTTCTTGTGGTGGCATCAGCTGGGAATGACGGGCCACTTCACTGGACATTAGTCAACGGCGCACCATGGCTATTCACTGTGGGCGCGAGCACCGTAGACAGAAAATTCCTTGGAACTTTGACATTGGGAAACGGTGTCCGGATCGACTTCTCAACCTTATACCCTGGGAAATATTTCTCTAGCCGACTTCCTATCACACTCATGGACGCTTGTGACAACATCCAGAAATTGGAGAAATTTCGGGACAACGTGATCGTGTGCGTCGCCAAACGTATTAGCATCGGTGAACAAATCGAAAACGTGTTATCTGCTAGAGTGTCCGCCGCTGTTTTCATTTCCAGCGTCTACTCATCAGAATTCTACACCAGAAATTCATTTCCAGCTGCATTCGTTGGCGTACAAGCGGGGCAGGCCTTAATAGACTACATCACTAAGAGCAATGATCCCACAGGAACGCTTGAATTCCGAAAAACCGAGCTAGGAAAAAAGCCAGCCCCCGCGTGGAAGGGTACAGCTCGAGGGGGCCGTACTCGAGCTGCCCTGACATCCAGAAACCCGATGTCATTGCCCCGGGAACACTAGTGTTGGCATTGGCAGTTCTGT